>JAZAYU010000460.1:0-333633 GCA_038501625.1 Corbicula japonica
TGTCGTTTCTTACACTCACTTTACATCTCTGCGAAAGGCTCAATGTCAAGAATTTTGACCAAAATCGACAGCTTTATTTTTAACCAGCGAAGCTGGTTTTACTAATCACAATGCTGAAATCGGTATCAAACCAAAACGAGGCACTGGCAACCGGCGATTTACGCATTTCAGAGTAACCAGAGCAAGCAAAGTAGTCCAAGTTTCCTGTTACATCTTAAACTTGGCTCTTGGCACATTAGTATCGCTAAAAGAATACTTGACTGCTTCACTGCGCTGTCCCTAATTCAGAACACAATCGACAACAGAAAACCAATTTTATCTAGGGGTTGTATCCGCCAGGGATTCTTTAGCGAGCCACAGATATGTTACCTTTAGGTAGAGATATAAACGATATTCCCGATGTTAGGATATTACAATAGCTTAATATTAATTCTGAAATATTTAATATATCTTTTCTGCTAATTCGAAGCTCAAAATAACAGTGAAAACATTTTCTTTATTTTGTCATTTTAAAGCCATTTCAATATTGGACGTTTGTTCCGCTGCTAAACTGTTTGTTTCACGAATTTTTTTTTAAATTTATCATTAACAATAACGATAATGATAAATTTCCATCTTAGCATATTTTTCTTCAATTGTCCACTTTATGAAATAAATGCGCAAATGCTTTCACTTAAAATTTTCAAGACATATTGCGAACAGTTGTTTATTATTTGATGATAGGCGTTCATGAGCGTTGTAAATCACTGAACATGAAGCAATCATCATTGCTAAATATTTTTATATATTGGATTTCCTCATATAAGCGTGAACAGTAATCAGTAAACTATTGAGATGTGTAAAATTTTACATATTAAAACTAGTATACCGGATATTATTCGTACAGAAATAGGGACATGTAAGATTTACAGATCTATGTATTCGAAACATGCTACGAGCAAGCGCGGTACGTGTCCGGCTAGTACGTACGTGGCAGGAGACACGTCGACAATAAGGCCATCAGTGGTCCAAGGAACGGACTATGATTTGTTTCAGGAATAATGCATAATTTACATTTTTTCCAAAGGTGATGATGTTTACCAGGTTTACGTTTTCGATTAAGCTAGGGATGACTATTATTTTTGTTCGGAGTACATGAAATCATAGGCGCAGTAACACAATGAATATGCAAATGTCAGTGACGTCACAATTTCCCGCGTTTTGAAGAAAGCCAAATAACAGTAAAAGTACGTGTGAATATAGAGGACAAACCATGATGAAGCCTAAAATTAACTAGAATGTTGTGTTCCGTGGAACACATGTGTCGCCTGCATGGAAAACGTTGAAATGTGGGCCTATGTTTAATCATATATAATAAAAATATTTTATTGAAGTTGATTTCAATACTACACAACAGAACACATGTGTCATCTAAATTGCATTTAAAAGGGGAATAACTAAAATAATGGTGAAACCCGAGTTATCATTTTCAAAAATTGGTTTGTAAATTAATGCAGATGAGTTATTCAAAGTATTAAGTGAATTAATTGAACAAGTAATTTCCATTTTACAGGCAACACTAAGTTGCATGTTAAAGTTGCATTTGAAAGGGATATCACTCATAAAATATTGAAACTGGAGTTATCATTCTTGTCATCACAGATGGCATTGTTCATGCTGATAATATACTCCAAGTATGAAGTGAATAGAACAAGTACTTTCAAAGTTATTGGCAACATTAAGTTTCAGGTTTAAGTTGCATTTGAAAGGGGCATAACTCAAAATATATTGAAACTGGAGTTATCATTCTTGTCGTCACTGATGGCATTGTTCATTCTGGTGAAATTTTCCAAGTATGAAGTGAATAGGACAAGTACTTTCAAAGTTTAAAGTCAACATTAAGTTTCATGTTAAAGTTGCATTTGAAAGGGGCATAACTCAAAAAATTTGAAATTGGTCTTATCATTCTTGTCGTCACAGATGGCATTGTTAGTGCTGATGATATATTCCAAGTATGAAGTGAATAGGACAAGTACTTTCAAAGTTAAAGGCAACATTAAGTTTCAGGTTAAGTTGCATTTGAAAGGGGCATAACTCAAAAAATATTGAAACTGGAGTTATCATTCTTCTCGTCACAGATGGCATTGTTCCTGCTGATGATATATTCCAAGTATGAAGTGAATAGGACAAGTACTTTCAAAGTTATAGGCAACATTAAGTTTCAGGTTAAGTTGCATTTGAAAGGGGCATAACTCAAAAAATATTGAAACTGGAGTTATCATTCTTGTCGTCACAGATGGCATTGTTCCTGCTGATGATATATTCCAAGTATGAAGTGAATAGGACAAGTACTTTCAAAGTTATAGGCAACATTAAGTTTCAGGTTAAAGTTGCATTTGAAAGGGGCATAACTCAAAAAATATTAAAACTGGAGTTATCATTCTTGTCGTCACAGATGGCATTGTTCCTGCTGATGATATATTCCAAGTATGAAGTGAATAGAACAAGTACTTTCAAAGTTATAGGCAACATTAAGTTTCAGGTTAAGTTGCATTTGAAAGGGGCATAACTCAAAAAATTTTGAATCTGGAGTTATCATTCTTGTCGTCACAGATGGCATTGTTCATGCTGATGATATATTCCAAGTATGAAGTGAATAGGACAAGTACTTTCAAAGTTATAGGCAACATTAAGTTTCAGGTTAAAGTTGCATTTGAAAGGGGCATAACTCAAAAAATATTAAAACTGGAGTTGTCATTCTTGTCGTCACAGATGGCATTGTTCATGCTGATGATATATTCCAAGTATGAAGTGAATAGGACAAGTACTTTCAAAGTTATAGGCAACATTAAGTTTCAGGTTAAAGTTGGGGGACTACCGGACGACGCTGACGACGCCGCCGGACAATAGGATCCCTATGTGTCTACCTGCTATCGCAGGCGACACAAAAACGACACATCTGTCTGCTGAAAATGATGTTATACGAACGGATTGTAAGCTAATGGACATTTATCCCATCTCCTTAACATCCAAAACTCAGTGATATGTTTACGAATGTCTTAAATCTGGCACCTTTGTCTAATAATATGCTACATGAAAAAACCATCGAGTCCGTTATTATATACAACTTAATACGGTGGAAATTTATGGCATAAGCTATAGTAATTCACTTTCCTCTGAAATTGTCTTCAATTTTACATGTGTGTTATCTAGCATTAAATTCCAATGCTTTCGGCAATGTTATGACTCTCGGTTGTTTTATCTTAATATGTAGTATTCTCAATTCTATGATTTCCTTTACATGTTAGGCCTAAAAAAATAGGTTTGTTTCTGGTTACCCGACCGACCGTCTCTAAATAGCGCCGACCGTAACTTTTTTTCAGCCCTCCCAAAAAATTTGTATGAAAAGCCGACCGGGATTTTGACCGACGAAAAATTCTGTTATTTTCGGACACAATGTCCGGTGCAAAATAACAGCCAGCACCGTTTCATTTTTGGAAAATTTACTTTCACTTTCTTCTCCGGCGTGATTTTTGTCCATGTAACACATGTAAACCCCGATGCGTGTGCTTTCGGGTCAACGTTGCTAATTCCATGATTAAATTCGCAGAGGTAAACAATCATGGATGTCAACGTTCGGCAAGCCAGTAAAAATATTCTTTTTGATCCACCGACGACTTCATTGTAGAATTAAGGAAGCAAATAGATTAAGATTTCTGTTCGAAGTGCATACGTGATACGGCGTGAATGCAGAATCGTTTAATAATGGCTTTATAAGTGAACAATTATGTACTGATATCTGTACCGTAAAATGAGTGAAAGAAACAGCACTGATCAAATTATTAACCCTGCTTTGGTGGTAGTGATAGAACTTTTACCATCTTTGACGGGATATGTATATATTTGATTATGTGTTAATTGCAACAATGTCACGAATACAGCTAAAAACGACTTAATACGAGTTGAATGTGAGGCACAGTGGTTGCAAAAAGTGGTAGGTATTAAGGTAAGTATTTCCAACATATTTTTTTGTTACAAAAAATAGTAATGAACAAATCAACAATATCCACGCATTAAACCACATTACGGCATTACACATCTAATTGTAATTAAAAGAATAATTATTTATATTACATGTTAAGCAAAACAATTCAACTTTAAGTTGAAACACTGGTTTATTAGTTTCAATGGAATTAGTATAAAATGCAGTGAGTTTTCCCTTTTCTACACTTCAATACCTTAAAAGATACCTCTAAAAAAAGATAGATACATTTCCGGGCAAATAAACTGTAACCTGTCACCTCTTTCAAATAGCATATTCAATCGGGCGTTAAAAATCTGTTACAAAACACAGGAACCTAGGCCTATCCGTTATCGAGACGTTATTGGTACATGTACTTACAATAATCCACGTTCAAATTCCATTGTCTCTTTTAAATTATCACATAATCCGCACAATTCAAAAGCAAACAAAAAGAAATTTTCTCAAAAATGTTTTAAAAATACTCGTAGATTAACGTACATTTCTTTGATCCGCCTTCCCTGTTAATTTCATACGGAGACTGAATTTGATTGACAGTCAGTATGGAGGTAATCATTGATACCAACCGTCAATGAAATGCAACTTCAAAGGAAATTGTCGGCTCATATCAAGACTGTGTTGTTTTATCGGCTCTGCTTTGAAATCGTTTGATCTACAAGAAGTGTGTACGTGACATTTGTCATTTTTAGCCGAGTTAAATTGGTTGATGATGCAATAATACTGAAATATGATACTTGAGATAAAATTGGGATGTAATTTATTATGGAATATGTTCGCATTGGTTAGTGTTTTAATCAAAGACCTATATAGGTAATATATAGGTCTTTGTTTTAATACTTATTTTACATTCACGTTGTAAATTTCGCGGTGTCATAATATAATTTGAAACTTTGATTTTGTAGCAGTACATGACAGAAGGGTATGTTAATCAATTAATAAACATATAAATGATGCATATTTATCACGAGTATTGTCCAGAACACGATCTACCTGACCTCCCTTGTCAACAAAATTTAATATATGCAGATTTCATGATGTATACGATTACCGGCGAATCGAACACTCCGGGCAATAGAATATTTTTAGCTGACAATGTGTGTATTCGATTTCCCGGAGTCTACTGTACAAATTTAACAATTTTAATCTTTGATATACTTACTAACACACAAGATGGTATATACTCGGACTTTGGTTCCTTCCCCTAAAAAAAAAAAAGGAAAGAAAGCCGACCTACCGACCCATTGTTTTTTCAAGGATGTAACCAGAAACAAACCTATTTTTTTAGGCCTTATTCACAATGAAGGAAACAATTATATACTTCTTATTTCAAATAAATGCATAATCATTCCCATCGATCGGGTCTCACTTTTTATATCATTTTTCGTGTTCATTCTGTCTTTGGGATGTCAGTACACATATTTCACTGTTATAATTTCTTGCTTAAAACCCTTTACTCAATATATACGTCTTTCATCACATAGGTGACTAGTTCAGGTCCCAGTCAGCTGGCACACAAGTGCCATCTGATCTGGATCTTAAATTTGTGATTACTGGTCAGAAAAAAATTAATGATTCTAAAAGCCAACATTTTAAATCCAAATCAGATCGCAAAGATGTGCCAGCTGATATGGATCTAAACTGTTCGCCCAAGCTATGAAGGTATATCTATGGAGTAAAGGGTTAACAGAAGCCTTCATCCAGATAATACATGGAAACCCTTATTCCCACTATCATATAGACAAGATGAAGGTCTTTGCGAGTGAAACAAGTTCTTTTGCTTTTTCGTAAATGGGTACATGTATCAGAATCATGGCACTGGTTATTCTCAAGAAGCAAAATCGCTTCGCTGGATTTCTGTACTTTCAGTACTTTGATTTACAGTCGTTATTATGAATGTAAAAGCTGGTGGTGAAACAAATGACAGAAATCTTCACTATCTTTCATTAAAACCAAAGAAACCCAAGCTAAATTGGTGAACTATTACTTTGTTTCAAAGTAAAAGTAGTTGAAAATAGTCCCAGCCTATAACCATGATAACAGAGGTGATCTAATGAGCCGATTGTGTAAGAGAGTGGCTCGCTTCATGTAATACGGTGTTTTCATTTTACATTAAATATATGAAACATAAAATTTTAAAGTAAAACGTAGAAAACAAAACCTTTTGTGAAAACGTTACCGTAAAATATCAAATGTTGTTTGAAATAAAATATCGGTTCTTTTTTTTTTCTGAGGCTGCTTTTCTTAATGTGATTTAGATTTAGTTTTCTGTGTATTATAGTTTGATTAAATCGTTATTCTTATAAAAATAATACATTTCAAATCTTATATCTGACAAATCAAACAAATCCCACACATTTGAATAAAAGCGAGTGAATAGCTGAAACCTCAGGGTGTAGCTGTGCTGCTTACTAAACTTATAACATTCATTAAAAAGACATTGAGATACACGAACGTTGATTGTTATTGTTTACATCCGAATATTTACGCGCATGCGCAGTACATGGTTTGCAAAATATCGTTTCCGGAAACGTTACAACTAAGGAAACCATATATCCCATGTAGCCATTTCGGCGGATAATAGTGCAAAAAAAATTAATTTGGCATGCAATAAAATGTAGATGTACGATCAAAATATATTTAAAATACAGTTTCATTTAGCGTTTATGCATGCTGATCATGCGAAAATTAACTAAAACCGTTCCGTCGATATATCCTTGCGGGGATGGTTCTTAGTTAATGTGTTCGCAAAAACGGTTGTTTTGGGGTTGAGTAATAAAAATAATATACTATTTTCATTTTGTTAAGTAAATACATCATCTCCGTCTTGGCTTATTCTACAGCGAACTGCATAGAATATTTAGAATACATTAAAAAAATTGAAGACATACCAATTAAATATAGGGTAACCCTTTTGTATCCGCCTATGGATATATGAACTAGAATATAAATAATTATGCGCTTAGCAAATAGGCGATTAATATACAACTATCAAAATATGTTGCTATCCTAAATCTGGTTTTAAATGACAACGATACAGAACTCGAACAGTCTCTTTATTGTTTTAGTAAAAAGGCGTATTAAGAATATGCATTTCAGAAATACTCGTAAATTCTTCGCGCACAGCCACAAGGTAGAGATGTAACGAATGCATAATGTTTAAATTTGCTCTAATCAAGACAAATAACGTTTATTGATTATCCATAAAAGCGCAAGGTACTTGTCCCTGTTCTGTTTTAATGGTTCGGTGACACGCGTGTGATCTATGCCGCTAACTATCTTGGAAATCTGCCGGCCACGCTCTAGTATTACATGATATAATGGCCCCGGTCCCCAAATCACTGATTTAATCAGTGCATCCGGTGATCAAACGACTTGTGATATATGCCGCGCACTCTACAGCCTCGGGAAGCAGGAAGTATTCAGACAAGTGTCATGTATATCACGTATGGCCGATAATCCCTCGATATCGGGCCAATTAATTTTATGAAAGTATGTGAAGTTTAGTATTTCATTACAGTTCAACCCACTTTCTCAGCCAATCAAAAGCCTTCATTTCATTCAAATCCAAGAAATTTAATGGCATAATTTGGGTTTCCCATTACTTCCTGTTAAATCTGACCAATTTAATGATTAAATCTAGCAGATTTAATGGTTAAATGTTTCAGATTTCCTTCTGTTTTATACACTCAGTAATAAGAACTATACCGCTTAATTTCTTGGATTTGAATGCTTTAAAAAATTATATTTTGCGTATCAAAAATATCACTGAAAAGAAGTAATCAATATTTTGTTACACAATTTCAAGTTATTAGCACAGATTCATAATTTTCAAATACACACTTTTAAACATCCATTACAAACTTTGTCCAAATTGGGTTTTATTTTAACAAGTGTTTTTACTGAAATTAAAATCATGTGTCATCCATGCATAGCTCGCATAGCTAATGAAAAGATACAAATAAGAGTTCCCAGTGAAACTAATACAGTAAAAATAATAATTCATATCTCAATTATCCACTTGTTTTTAGAATACGATCAAATTAAGCATATTTTTAAGAAGTTTAATGTTAGTTTAATGTTGTATTTAATTTCTGTTTACAAAAAAGTACTTTCAATATATTATCACAATAAATCATTAATAAATAATTCTAAACATCCGTTTTCATTGTAGTATTATGATTTACACAAATCTTATGTGCTTACTGCTTACAGTTGAGTTGCACTTAATTCTGCAGTTTCTGACAAATCTAAGAATATGTTTAAGACTAATGCATCATCTGTTAAACGGAAATCCATGTTTACACAAAATAAAATGAAGCCTGAATGAGCTTTGAATTTTCTTGTCAGGGTAGGTTTGGGAATTCAACAGTGGTCTTTGTTTAGAATCACAAAGCCTGCAGACATAACACTGATCCATTTATTACAGTGCCATACAAATTAGAAAATAATTATGATCCAAAACAGGATGAGTTTCCCGAGAATCAATAGATCTTTTCTAACACCTTGTTGATAATGGCAAATTAATGGGTCAGTTGAAGTGTAAGAAGGTTATAGTTCAGAATTAGAAAATTTAACATTAAATTCTCCCTCACTTCGTTCGGTCGAATTTAATTTGTTAAATTTTCGAATTCTGAACTATAACCTATACATATTGTCGCAAGACTTTATTTATAATTATATTAAATTTAGTGACATGAATTTCAAATCCGTTTTCCGGCGAATTTTTAACGAAATGATTGGTACTGATGTTGTCTTATATTTATTCTTGATCCCACTGCAGAAAATAAGAAGAGTGAACTCGATGGTAAATACTGCAATGCCAGTCTGTTTTTTTTGTTGGGCAGGTACTACGAAATATATGTGTCCATATAGATTTGCGAACATTCAGATATTTTACGATCATTGACGGAAGATTGTTAAATTAGGCAGTCCAGTGCAGAAAACAATATACAGCCTTTACTTGTTTGATTTGTAGAAGTTGGAGTATTGTTTTGAAATTTTGTGATATTTCTTTGAATTAAGTAGAAACACTAAATATTGACGAATCCGTCTATATTTAAAAAAAATTCATAGGCGGAAACAAATACTTACTAAATTATTCATGACATTTAGGAATAAGTCTGCGTCCCCTATTTGTCTTTTCGATATAGTTGTAAATTAAAATCCGATTAATATAATAAATCCAGACGAAAGTCTAAAAAGGTGATAATTGTAACATATTACAATGAACCCCAGGTAAATCAAAAGGTAAGAAATATGTCACAAAAAATGTCAATCATAAGAAAATGCATAAAGAAATTAAAATCGTCATTATATAGTCTCATAATAATTATATAAGCCTATCTCAAACAAAAAACACATGTATATTAAGTTGGAACACGCCCCCAATTGTTTTTAGAGTTTCCTCAGAAAAGTTCGCAAACATATATTAATTGAGCATATGCCTGAGTTGGATCTGTGCTTACTTTTTTGGTATTATATCATAACCTTTTAGTACTTTTTGATAGAGTTGAATTTGATATAAAAACTTAACTTTTTCTATTTTATAGCATGGTTGTACCAATTTTACTATATGGTTCTGAAGTGATCGGAATATATGATTTTCAAGAAATTGATAAGCTTCATATAAGATTTTGCAAATATGTTTTAGGTGTCAAACAACAAACACCAAATTATGCTGTTTACGGTGAACGTGGTAGGTTCCCCCTTTCAGTTATTTGTAAAGAAAGGGCGGTTAAGTTCTGGTTAAAAATAATGAAAAACGAAGATTCACCATTAAAACGTATCTATAATGAACAACTTCAAAGCGGAAATCCGAACAGTTAGGTAAATTCTATGAAAAATTATATTGATAGATTGGGATTTTCACGTTTAATGCAAAACTTTAACGTGAATTATAATTACTTTCCTATTTTTAGACAAAGAATCAGAGATCAGTTTGTACAAAAATGGCCTGAAACCATAAATTCCCTGCCAAAATTAGACTATTATAAACAATTCAAAACCAATTTTGAATTTGAGGATTATCTTTCATTTATTAATAACAATTCATCAAGAAAACAATTAAGCTGCATGCGTTTAAGTTAACACTCTCTTGAAATCGAAGTAGGTCGGTATAACAATATCAATAGGGAAAATAGGATTTGTAAACTCTGTAACCAGAATACTATTGAATCAGAGTATCATTTCTTGTTATGTTGTACAAGATATTCTGAAATAAGAAAAAAATATTTTGGTGCCACATCGTGGCCTTCATTAAACAAATTTAAATATCTGATGTCTTCTAAAAATAAGTGTACTATTCTTACAATATGTAAATTTATTAGGGATGCTAATCGTATCCGTAATGATACCCTTGCATTGTTGACTGTTTCGTAAAACATGTTGTGTGTATTGTGTATGTATTCTGTATGTGATTGTGTGTTGTTGTTTTGTAATTATGCTTAATGCTTGTAAATATGCTTGTGTCTTTGCCATATGTAATAATGTAAATGGCCAAAGGCATGATTTGCCGAGTATTGCCGATAAACTTGAAACTTGAATCTTGGTATTCTTACCCGTTTCGAAACTACACGCCATCAAAGTATGCCACTAACGTCACTCAAGTTTGAGACGTCTGTCAAATTACAAGTATTCAAATACGAACAAATCAATCAATCAATCAATCAATCAGCCTGACAGTCAGGGAACGAAGGAATGAATCAATAAAGGAAGGAATTATAGTGAATGATTTTGGGTTCTGATCTGTAACAACATGAATAATTATTCCGCTGTTTTTATTTTATTGTTTTCTGCTTGTGTCCTTTAAATTACAATAAATGTAAATTGTAATTTGAAATTGAAAAAAAAAACAACGAATGTTTACTGAACTGTTGATAAACTAATTTTATTACTAAATGTTATAGTTTGTTCGTTACACTACATAATATGCTATTTTTGCCAACCAGCCGGTGCGCATGTAACTTGAGCAAGTGCGTGTGACGTCACTCGTCAACATTCGTATACATATCCTGAATTACAAATGCATATATTTGAATTATTTGGTCCAGAAGTAACATAATCTTGCGAAGATACGGCAGAAACAATTCTACCTCGGTCGTGCATTGATATAATCCTATTTCACATGTTCGCTCAGTATAAAATTCTTCCTTTTAATCTTGAGACTTTCAGCAACATTTTATTATTAAGCGCGTATTGTCGTTGAACTTGCAAGGTATCTTTCACGCATGCGCACTTGATATTAGAGGCGGAGTTTCACTTATCGCTTGATGTTTCACTTATCGCTTATAAGCGATCACTGGACCAGTGGCCTTTTACCTTTCTTTGAATTAAAATGTCATTATTAAGAAAAATAACGCTTTTAAAAATGAAGCGTTTTTAAATTATTTTAAAAAAATTGAACACGTTTAATTTAATCTGCAGATAAGATAACCCGTTAACGAATTATAAATGTTGTCCTGAAAAATATAACACAACATTTAAACTGTATTCAGAGCTATAATATACATTTTACTTATGCTAATAAAACTTAAACAATGGCGGTCTCAAACAATTCAGAGATTATTTGCACAAAATGAATGGAGCTTAAAAGTGTCAATTATTTTATTGCTTATGATTTAATACAACACAGGTTAACTTATAAACGTAAGAGTACCTTAGTAAATAGGTTACATTTTAAAACGGGTTTAAAGAAATATGTATAGGTTATAGTTTATTTGGAGGCTTGTATGAAAATTAATCGGTTAGGCCCAGTGCAGCTGGGCGACCGTTTAATTTTTCACACAAGCCTCCAAATAAATTATTACGTATATAATGGTCGAAATTATTTTTGTAACAGACAAAACAGTCTACGCCTAAATTACCATATATGGGTATGCACAAAATCAATAGTCAAAATGAAAGTGGTTTGTCATTCAATGGCACGTAAACATGAAGAATTATGATTTTTTATCTGAAAACACCATGTGAACATGACTTACTCTCAGGAAAAAACCTGTATAGCAGTCTGTCCTTGGGTGGAGAAACAAGGGTACATCCGTGGAAGTTCCATATTACCATTTACTTAATAAATATATCGTTTATAGCATGTCAAAATAGTTTATATCCGAATCAACGGCCTTATCTCTGTAGTTTGATCACGACCGACACTTTTCGCTGTTATATTCAGTAGGTTATTTGTGACAAGAAATGGAAAGTGCAAATACTGATCAGATAAAAGTTATTTTATGGTGATCTGGATCTAAACAGGCCGCCTATATGATAACAGACGTTTCTATGAAATAAAGGATTAAGCAATTTAAGAAGATTATCATAAGCAAAAAAAGTCAGAGCTAAAAAATTAATATTTAAATGGTATTCTTTTCTTCTGACTTTCTAAGTCACGCCTCCTTGAACACTGTAGACGATCGTTAACGAACTAAATACTCGTACATGTCTATCGATAAATGTTCGAACAATATTATGAAGGAAATCGGCCTATAATAAACACATTTTTGACGCGCGACTTTATGAGAATTAAGGTTCGAAATATTTGAAAAACATTGTGATTGGCTCAAAAATAATTTCAACCATTATATAAGGATATATATGTTTTCTTGTTCATTTGTGTAACGAACATGCGAGCTGTTCTATATTACAATTGCGCAATGAAGAACAAAATCTTTTTTATCCAGACAACTTATCAGTCATTGGAACGCTTATTTAAAGGTTGAAATATTATTCTGTTCAATAGAACTGCAGTATTTTCCAAATTGTTGCGAAATTTACTTCTATATATCTCTACTAACGCGTCATTGAATTCCCAGTAAGTTAATTTGCTACCATGCTGAAATGAGGTAGCTGTCTGAAATGTTGAATAGATGTTCCTTTATTTTATTAAAAAAAACTACCTACGTCTAAATTCAAATATTTATTGTGTTGCATAATTCTGTTTATTGTCAAAATCAGTTTGATATTTAACTTCATTATTGACTATCTATAACAAACATGGGACATGATGATATAAATTACTACAAAGATTATTCATTTAAAATTTTAAATATGGCTGTTCATTCCTATAACTAAATCGTTTCCGCAAAGATCCCATCTCTATGATATCTGAAAATAAATATTAATAAGAAGACCCAATGGGTATATAACTGAGAAAGAAAACCAGTCTATGCTCGCGAATTTCCATTTGTCTATTCTGATAAGGGTTTTTCTGTCTATTCTGATAAGTTTTTTTGGAAGGTCCTAAAAGTCACATCACAGTAAGCATCTAGTAACATCTACATATGTGGTAAACTCACCACAGTGTTAATTTAGCCGTTCTGACAGAATTGTTGTATTTCTTTCTCTTGTTGTAAATATGTTATGCTCTCCCACGTAGAGGAAATAAAGATATATATCTATCTATCATGCCTAAATTGAGTTGCAATTTAATAACCAAGCAAAAGTTGATCATTATGATTACAATGACATAAGTATTGTGACGATGTTGACAACACGCGCATTAAAGAAAAGTACAAATTTCATAGTATACTGCGATATCCTGTTTTGAGGTTAAAGTATGCTATTTTGAATTTTGTGAAAACAAAAATTGAGCCAATATATGCAAAGTTAAAGAAATTAGAAACGGAACTTCTTTTATCACGAAATATATCTGGATTATATACTTCGTGTTTAAATAAATTGCGTTGCTATTATTATCGATTATCGACTTGTTTTTGCCTGATGCATTAACTTGAATTCGCGGTTTAGTGAAATGAAAAGGTGACATTTCACCGTGCACTAAATGAATTGATAATTTTCATCCCTGCTGTAAAATGAATCTTTAATAATGAATGGTAATCCTTCGCTCGTATTTAAAATTAAGTTGTTTCTTAATATGCGGTCACTATTGAATATACGTATGTATGTAAAATCCCTAAAATTCCGATAATTTATCTGCCTCGGGCAATATTACCATGACAGCTTTAAGGGATATCTTCATATAATTGGTAATAACAGTGTCAGCCGCTTATGAAGAATTAAAGATTATCAATTAGTAAACTAAATATCAAACTGATATTGACAATAAACTTTAAAAATATGAAACACAACGAATATTTAAATTTCCGATCCGCTAAAATAAAGCTCCCACTTTACAAAAGAAGTATAATAGTATGATTATAACACTCACAGATAATCATTATAACACATCATTTGGCTACCGCTTTCAGCACGGTAGAACATTATCAAATCTGCCTTTAAATGGTATTACATTTCACATCTGAAATTTAATGATCGGATTCAAACCGAATTGAGAATATCTCATTAATTGCACGTGTTCTTAACTCTCTACCTTTTAAAACTCAATCACTCTGCTTAATCTGTAGTTTTCATTTCGTTTTCTTTCTATTTTTCTATGACTATTTGTAATCTCTCTCATATATGCACGACATGTATCTGAAATTATTTATTCCGACTATTATAAAGCTTTGAAATGTAAATTATTATGTCTAATCTGTTAATGCTAGATAACGACAGTATATAACAATAATTTAATTGATCTTAACGCCTGAATAAAAACATGATAATCATGTAAATTATTATAAATCAAACAATACATGCACAATAACAGTTAAATAAAATACTCGCGTTTCATTATTTTGGCCGCTAATCTTGTTGTAAAATTGCTACTGTTCTCAGCGCACCATAAACTTCAAATACGTCTTTATTTCATGGGATACGGCTGTTATCCATTAGCAGACAGTGCACATCCAGACCAGACGGCGCATCCGTGTCGTCTAATAAGGATCTTCACTATTTGCTTTCCGATACATTAAGTTATTTCTGACCGAGAAGTGAACAATATAGACCCTGTTCAGGTGACACTGATGTGATTAAATACCATTTTTCAATGTCAATGATTGAAACGCATTTAGAAAAAGCTTTCTAATTATTGAAAATTAAATTATATATTTGTTCAATCCTCATAATAACAAACAGGACTTAAATATCATAACGTAATGAAAGTGTACAAGAAAATATTTTGTGATTAATGGTTTGATACTGTTGCAAACACATCATGAAGAAATGATGTTGTTAGCAACGAAACTTAACATGGTAGGAATGTGGAAATCTGGAATTAGTTAGTTGATGATGAATGCGTCTCATGATTTCGTTTTAGCAGTTTATTTTGACAATACGTATTAAGATGATAACTTATAATTAAATATCTTTGATCTTTTTGTAAATTATTGAATTAACTCTTAATTAATTTTGTCTAATAAATGTCGAATGTCGTCTAATTGTTTCTTTGCAAGAAAAGTGTTTTGGTCTTCTTACTTTTACGAAAGTTCGTATCTAAAAGATAAATGAATGAGTTTCAATTGCCTGCATTTTCAGATGTACATTTTTAGGGTCTTATAAATAAAAGAAGTCTGCTTTAATCGAGAATGAATAAGAGTATGAGTGACATCGGGATACTTTCGGAATCGCTGGGTTGAACAGTTTTAAACTATACCACTACATGTATGTCCCCCCCCCACTTTCTTGCTGGATTCCATCCCGATAAAGTAGTGTTTATAAAACAATACTCTATTCCGAAAGATAGCGTGCACTTTTTTTATTAACTGCCTTTCTTAATGAATACATTTTTAGCACCGATTACACCTAAAGAATATTCACGTGTTTTATTTGTTCGGCAATAATATCCTTATATACGCCTCAAAATGTTATTGTTGTACAAAGTGACACTTTCTTAATTATTAAACTCCTAATTTTATTTTTAGATGTGTTGTGTCCACTTAATAAAAAAATATGTATGCAATGTTTAATCTTGCAATTTTTTTAATATCAAACTTAAAACTGCACTCTATTCCAAAAGTAAGTGAGCGCTTTCTTTTCGGTGATTTTTCATTAATAGCTGATATTCTAAGTAAGTACAGTTTAGCACCGATTACACCTTAAGAATTTATTTGTACGACGAGTTTCTTTATAATATCCTTATATTCTCAGCAAAATGTTATGTTTGTACAAAAAGACATTATCTTACATGTAACTACTTGAATCACCACTTTATCAAGATTACTGTTAACCAAATGAAATTGCTTTTGCATGGCTTAAAACTCAGAGATATTGTTTAATTTTCTCCCTATTTAACTCATATGATCAATTTTCTTTTGTATTAAATATATACTGAACAAAAATAAAAAGTATCCACTTTTTATGCTTGTTTTCCCATTACCATATTTTCATTTTATCAGGATCGCTTTGAATGGTGTTTATTTAGTAAATCTCAGTTGCTTTTGAGTTAAATATTTCATGAATAAAAACTTCCACACCACGACCTGAGGAACTGCCGATCGAATAACAATTAATCATGACTTACAAAACACTATATATTGAACTTAAAGGGAGGTAATTGGAAATTGTTGGAATTTCTAGCGTTGTTTATCGATGACCATTTGTGTTATTGATGAATATTTTGTGATTTTATTTATCCACAAGAGGTAGAGAAATTGATTTAATTTCAATAAATGTGAATATTTCAAAGAATCGCTGACATTTTACTGAAACCCATATTATCACAAAGGGAAAGATAACTAAGTTGTGGCTGCAGATTTGCAAGAATACTTTATCCCTTTGCAGTGATAACAGAAAAGCAAATGTGTACACTTATAGAATTTTTAGTTTTCGTTTTCGTATTTTACAAAATCTAATATAGGAAAGTGGATACTTTTTATTTTTGTTGAGTATATAACAGTGTGGTGTCTTTACAAGCAAATACGACTTTTTATTGTTTGCGTTGAAATAATTGGAATGAGTGCATTGTATTCCCTTCATTTCTGAAATATTTATAAGCATTTTGGAAGTATATCATACCAACATGACATTATTGATTTTATTTATTTGTTAAATTTATGAAAACTGTACGTATATCTGTGAATTTTACTTTTGGAATGAGCAAGTCTTCCGTAAAGACTTAACGGTCCATTGTACATATATGTAAGAATTTTCAAGATAGAATGTGTAAACATAGGCAGGTGTTCTAGAAATAATGTATTTGTAGTTTTAGCAAATTTTCAGGAACACACTTTAATATAAAATCAAGTTAGTTATTTGTGATGGATATGCCTGCTAGATACCATGATTAATCATGAATGACCTGTGATTTTGCATGAGAAGTTTGAAAAATTGGGAGTGAATTGGTATTGAAAATAAACTAAATTATAGTTTACTTTTCTCAGGTGCACAAAAAGGAAAATCTCGCCGACAGGTTCAAAGAAAAATCAAGGACTTGAAGACATTCTACAACTTGATAAGAGAAGTGGAACAGCTACAGTCAGCTTACAAAAGTCTCCTGGAACAAGTTCAAAATCAAAACAGCGACATTGAACAACTGTACGGTGATATAAAGGCCATGCTGTATAGAAGCAAGATATCTCTGGAAGGGAATCTAGCAGCATCTGGCGTAGACGTGAACACGATTCTAGATGAAAAAGTAAGTAAACTTATCGATGTTATTTACTTTAGTGTGTTATCATTTTGTAAGCAGTATTTATACTGAGATATAAACGTTGTCTCATGAGCATCAAAATATAAATTAACAAGACATTAAAGTATCATATATCTTCTCACCACAAGTAACAACAAACAATACAGTAAAACTAATCTATTTTTTAAATAAAATCAATAATGAATTTGTTTGCGAAATTCACTAAAATAAATGTGTTGACATGCACAAGATATTTGTATATAGACTTGTTATTAATATGTTTTTGATAAACCATGGGTTGTTGTGTAAAGTGTAGTGTTGTTTTTTTTCATTTTTTTTTCAAATTTTTTATTTGAAGGTGGAAAAACATATTTTATCGAATGGTATAGACATGTACAGGGTTCTAGATGAACGAGTAAGTAAACGAAACGTTGTTATTACCTTAAGTGGTTAATGAATTTTATGATAACGAAACGTTGTTATTACCTTAAGTGGTTAATGAATTTTATGATAACGAAACGTTGTTATTACCTTAAGTGGTTAATGAATTTTATGATCAGTATTTTGGGATTAAAGAATCATAACAAAAACTTGAAGTACCATGTATATGCAGACTAGTAACAGCAAGATATTATACCGAAAGATATGATTTTGTTTGCGGTATTCACTAAAATTTGATTGCATGCACAATATTTACAGACATGTAATTAATAAAATATGTGTTTATTAGGCTGTTTTGTAGCGGTTAGACTTTGCAAATGTTTTATTTCCAGGTGGCAAAACAGGTTTTATCAATCAATGGAGTGAACAGCGTGGGATACAGATTCAGGACCCTGGATGTTTTTCTTGATGCTTCTTTGAAAGAGAAAGAAAAGAAAGGGACAGAGGACAAATTAAAACAAACGTTAGCAAAAGAAAACATTTTAAAATACGCATTTCATTACGAACAGCGAGAAATAACTCCATTCAGAGAAGTTGGTTCAACAATACAGATTCATAGCAAAGGCAATCTTGGTGGGTTCGCAAAACTTGGACAAGAAGAAGACACGTGTGTTTTGTTGGCTAGACATTTAGCCGATCTCGCTCATTCTGATGGTTCTGTTTTCGTGCAAAACTCTCCGAACTCTGAAGAAATGTCGCTGTTCGCACAGGTACTTGAACCAAGTATACAAACGGAAAGATATGCATCTCTCGATATTGCTATAGCGAAGGTATTGCCCCAAGAACGCGCTAGATGCAAAGTTCAGTTCAAAGATGAGTCAGGAAATTGCTTACCAAGCACTCTGTGCCTATTTGATGATATTCGGTGGCTGAATGGTTTACCTGTTCACATTTGGCGGGGACCAGGACCTCCGGGTCTTGGTGTTATTCGCATTTCTAATTTGCGCATGAAAGGTATGGAAAACAAGTTACTGAAAATTGAAGACCGAGAACGTGTCCAGAGACAAGAAAATGAAAGATTCGCTAAAGAAGGGGACAGCGGCGCCGTAGTGTGTGCAAGTGATATCAATGGATCTACTGTTCATGTCATAGCAATGTTAATGGGTAGTTCGAATCATTATGATGTCAAAAAGAATCCCGCAATAAAACAGCAATATGTTGCATTCAGGTTGACAGAAGGTCTGTCCCAATTAAGACATGAGCAGCAGAAAGACGTTAGTTTGTTCTGAGAGCTCAATTCATCCAATATCTGTTTCCCTTGTTTTGCTAAATTTATATATCAACGGGCTCTAAATACAATCCGAATAGAGGTCCTATTAAACAACATGCTTTTGACATCAATATCCGTTTACTTTCAATTATCAGTTACTTCAAGAACTGCGGTTTGCCCACCCTAATCGCAGTAGATAGTTTTTGGTAGAAGTATTTTGACTTCTAACAAAGTTAATGTGGAACTTACTGGGCTTGCTTATCTTGCTTAATACATATATTATATTGTAGACAATGTCCTTGAAAATAACACTGTCAAGTTGGATTATCGGAAAAAATGAACCCTGCACATTTTATTTCTTAGGTATGGGACATGTGTTTTAAAGGTAAAATAATATAAGTATTTGGAGATTCAACATTTTTATAAAGTTTGTTTTGTATCCGTCACATCAAAAGTGGCTTACGTGACAAAGCAGCTATAAAACACTTATTTCATTTTACTTTTACGCAAGCGTTTAAAATAGCAATCATGAATCTGTTCTATAAGTATATTGACTTATTTTGATTCTTGCTGTGTTACTTTTAGCGGTTTCCCTTGTGTTAGTTAAAATAGGATATGGTATATACCGTGTATCGCTTGCAATGAAATAGAGCTGTCTGACAGAGCCGCTTAGAACTAAGAAGTAAATTTTTGTTTGATTGACTGACAACCAGGCTGACTCATCACCAAGAGGTAGTAAAGGGAACCATGTTTCAGCAGAATGCTAGAGTCTTGTCAGCAGCAAACGCCGGGATAAAACGGATAAAATGTTTCTTTTTCATAATAATTTCAAATAGTGATTTATTTTTAAATCCACCAAAACTTGAAGCGTTCTTCCCAACTTAAAAACAAACAGATCACAAAATACATTCGGTAGCTAACTGTAGTTCATTTGAACCTATTCAATAGAATAATGTATAGCTTTCGGATCTTCAATACCACGTTTTTAAATTTCAGGAATCGAATATAAATACAAGATTTATTCAAAGTCTAATAAATCTATGTTTTAATCTTACTTAATATATTGTTTTCTTTTCATTTTCTTTCATCATCATTTATCATAACCACATCATATCTAAAATTTAAAGGTAAAATTATTTGATTATAGTATATGTTCTACAAAGAGGATGACCAACCTCGGCTTCAGCTTGTGACTGTGATAAACTATAGACCTCAGCAGGATTCAAAAATCGGCCCATAAGGTAATGTTAACCTACAGATGAGTGATAAGTATCTGATCATTTGTTTCATTATTTTTCTCGCATCTGATCAGACCCGATGTTGTCAAACGAACAAAAACATCTATTGTACAGAAAACCTAAACAGTTTTCACAACACCAATCACATTCGAGCATCGTAAGTAATAAAGATCTGAAGTAAAATAATTATCAGACAAAACGAAGCATTTAAAATCAGCTTAAAGGTTTGATAACGTGTTAATGCGGCTAAATATAGCTTACACAACATTCACAAACCCGATCGTTTTGCATTAATTTTCACAACATATTCAGAGTGTGGATCATGTATGCGTGAATTATAAACTGAATTAAGGAGACACTTTCTTCGAAATAAGCAGACAGTACCCCGATTTTTATTTTCTCAGCGTAAAGGCGTAAAATTTCCATTTTCTCAGAATCAAATTACTTTATGACATTTTAAAACAATGCAGTTTATCATAAACAATGCACCTAACATTGCTGCTTATAGCAACGGACTGAAAGAATTCTTCGATTACTGTAGCATATTAAAAGTACTTTGTTAATATATAGTTTTATATCACAATGTGATCATATTACATTTCATTCAATTTACATTCTGTTACTGGTTGTGTAGTTTATAGAGGGATTACATCATATCATTTTAAAGAAAATTATGTACAAATATAACCATTATAGCAACTATAGAACTGGCATTTATTATGTAATAATTGTGATTTTGCTCAGAAGATAATTAATATCTACAGAGTATCCAGGTTATATTAAAATCAACTTTCACCGCAATGAGTTTACTTTGTAGAAGCAATTGTCTTTCTTAGGCGCTTAGTTATAACAACAAGACTATTTATTTTCAAAAATCAAGATTGTATTAAATGCTATTATATATATCATGTTTGGTTCCAGTCATCTGAAAAAAGCGTGTCAAAAGTGTTTTTTTTTGGTTCCGTTGCCACGGTAAAAATTTTAATATTTCATTTTGTGAAAATAATTACTTGATACACATGGCTATTATTCATGCGCAATAAACAGAGAGTAAAATTAAATTTTTTTCTTGTTACTGTCACTGTGAAATAATTAAACATATTTGAAGTCGTAACGGTTTCCCAAAATGCTATTTTTCAGTTAAAATATGTCTTTGCCGAAAAAGATTGAATTATCGTACTCCAAACGCATAAAGGTACGTGAAAATGATCATAACTCATTTTGCCAAAACGTACCGTTTAGGCCATTTTTCCAATGATAAAGATTACATATAAATTGCGATTTGAAACTTAAACAACACACTTTTGTGAAAAAAGACATATTTTCTGTGATGCATGCATATATATTTTCTCCTTTCCTATTCGCCATACATCGGCCACAGTGAGTAAATTGTGGATGTGCGTGTTAGTCAGTGTCAGCAGACAATCGCTGTAACCAAGCGGTCTGTTCATACTATCTCGCTTGTCTTTTACATATCATGATTATAATTTACTGGAAAATACTCCAGATAAAAGAAATTCTTCTCAAACGTTTATCATTTGATATTTTTCCAGAAAGTTTTATCCCAATTTCTAGTAAGTAGTTATTTTAAGATCAATAATCTACTTTTAATCATAATTAAACCTTCATAGAGTGATTGATACTACTGCAACAGAAAGTGTTTATTAAAGAATAATTTAAACAGAAGTTCATTAATTTCTTATACTTTGAGTTCTAGATTTGTCAAATTTGCATGTAAAAAATGTTATATTTGAAACTTGCGAATTAAGGTTCCTGTTGACATATATGTGAGATTTATGCACGCTGAGGCGATGCTGGGGTAATTTATTGGTAAAGGTACATCACTGCCCATTGATTTTCCACGTGTATTTTAATACTTATAATTTAGCTTCTATGGATGACATCTATCGTCAATATAGTCAATATATCGACGTTGATTAAACCCTTTCCTTGATATATACGCATTTTCACGCATGTGCGACCAGTGTAGATCCAGATCAGCCGGCACATCCGTGACGTCCGATCTGGATCTGCACAGGTCGCATTTTGGTCAGAAATAATTTAACAAAAAGCGAACAGTCTAGATCCTGATCAGACGGCACGGATGTGCCGGCTGATCTGGATCTAAACTGTTCGCCCTAGCAGTAAAGGTGTATCTATACAGGAAAGGGTTAATCGATCTAAATCTTCAGACTGCAACCTGGTATTTCGTGCTAACTAACCTTTTTCCACTCCTGATAAAAATGTAGCAATGTTTTACAGAGAACGCAAGAAATAGGTTTTGTAGCTTTTATGTAACTACAAAGTTCTAGCCCGTCGATATCTTGACTCATCTGACTATCTAACCAATTATCCTCTCCCGTTACATAGGCTAGTTCTTAGTTCCATCCGGACACTCTTAAATCAAACCGTGACAACATAATGCACGCACTAGCCTTTTATACCTGCACGAGCTCATTCATCTGGAAACTAAATATGATAAGCCGCCTAACTCCGTCAAATCACGTTACTTCCCATAAATGGATAGAGTAAAGATCCTATGGCGTTACAGTATGAATAGCATACATAAATATACGTTTTTAACATACACAAATCGCTGTTTAAAACTTCTAGAAAACTGATAAATATATCGCGTTAACACTATTTTACAATATTTTGTGCAATGTCAGAAATTTTAAGTAGTACAGCAAAATGTTTTGACCTTGAAACCGATTGTAGACAGGAAGAGAATCTTTCTCGAATGTGTTTGATAACTTGACACAACCTATTGCAGATCAGCATATACTTATTTCAGGTATGAGTTGTTTTGGTATATTGTCCATGAATTTCATAGTTCTCATGCAAGCAGTTGTCCTTTTGTTTTAGTATATGCTTGGTTACTAGAACATGAATAAGACTGAACTGAGCGTGCTAATATGAGTACATTCTTAAATAAATACATTTCTTTAAAATCTTGATGATAATAAGTATTTTTCCCAAAAATACAGTTTTGAAATTTTATCCAGTTTTCGCCATTTGCATTTTTATTCTTCCCTTAATAAAGAACACCAATATTACTCTCTATTTTGAAGAATATGATTAATTGCGAATGGCTCAAATGTGATTTTAAACCACTGAGTAATAACTTCATTTATCAGTATCAGACTAAACTACTTGATAATTGAAGATGGTTATTATCTGTATTGTAAACAACAATATCGATATTATCTAGTATATCAGACGACCTAAATAGTAAATTTCCTCAATCATCATTTTGAAATTATGCGCCCTGATAATATCATCTAGTAGATCAGTCTATATAATACATTTCTACAATAATGAGCACTATACGCAAATTAGGTTTACATCGCTGACTGGTGTTTGTCTAGATTTCTGCTATGTACGTATCCACAACAAAAGTAGATGAAGTGTTACTTGAAATGAAACTGGACATGACACGAATAATTTACTGCAGTCACTATTTGACTAAGTCGGTTGAGCAGAAATTATAATAGTAGAACTGTATACGCCGCTTGGACTTATCAAAACTGAGTATTAAATTTGGGGCGGAGAAGAAATCGTAATAAAAGGATTCTGGAAAGGACTATCAAAATATTGCAGTCGAAAAAAAACGTTTTAAGCATGTAAACTGGATTTGGGTCAATCACTTTATACATGGAAGAGGTAACTTAAATGTAAATTGAAACGTAAACTTTGTGTTCAAACTTTCACAAATTAAGAGAAGGTTCTTTTATCGAGGAAAATGGTGTGGCTGTGAAAAGGGCCGTTATTCATATGGCTAATGATGACCACAGCGCCCCTTGCGCGCTTGACACCATGTCCGGCAACTGGCATTGGGCTTGCCCGTAACAATGGATAACGGGGCTTTTCGTCGTTGTCCCAGATCTCTATGGCTGAGACAACCGTGCTCTGCTTCCCCGTCTGAGTGGCCGCATTTACAATCTGCTTTCTTTCACCGGGCATCTTCTTCCGGAGGTCCTGAGCCATTTATGACTAATTAAATGGATTTCAATTCGACGTAGGCGTCGTACAGCATTTATGCTTGACTGTTAAATGAATGGTGAATGAAAAATGCAGGGGTATTCATACCATGGATTCAGATAGATCTTCTTTTTATTTTTTGTCATGGCTATATCTCATACTTGGGATAAAGTGTTATAGAGTAGTATTTATCTCTCCGTATTGTGATTGGTTGAGGCGATACGCCACTATCTATTTGATTGGTTCTTTTAAAGAAAGCCCTTTTATTGGTTCTGGATCCTCGTACTCCTGAACTAGATAACCGCATTTATATTCCGGCAATGCCCTCTATTTAACTTATTATTTTTCACACAGTGGTATTGAAAACTTTCTGTCGTCGTGTGCGCCGTCTGTTTGTCAAAGCTCAGACTCCTATCTGGCTTTAGCAAGAGATAGAGAAGCGGCAATTCGAGCAGGAGTTAACCGAGTTTTATGCTTGGCCGGGCATCGTCTGGGAAAAAAAAACACGGCGACACCATATAAACAGTCCGAGGACCACACCATATGTGATAAAAATTAACAACCTATATCCGGATTTATCAGAGTTTTAGTAAACTCTGCGATAACGGCTCTTTTTATGGCCAACCATTTCAATTGCAATGAAATAACCCTCTTTTATAAAAAGTATAGAGATAAAGTTCCAAAAATCAGTTTTGTTTAAAAATTCAACTAACCAACTTTTGCAAACACAAGTCCTTTTTTATCTACCAGAGAAAGCTTTTAAAGGCAAAACAGCGCATCGACAAAGAAGGCACAGAAATCGCAACCGAAGCACAGAGAAATGATCGCTTCCAGATTCAATGGCGACTGACATTGATTTCTATGCCAGAATGATCCAGCAAAGCCAGACGGTCGATGCATCATGGCGTAAACTTCAGCATAAGCAACATAACCAAAATCAAACGGAATGTGATTCAGATTAATAACAGTCATGATTGCACGTGTTTGGTCTGATCCGTGGCGATCGGGAAAATGCCATGCAAAAAAACCCCTCAAATCCGAGACATTGTCACAGCGGTGGGACAGAATACATCTTTCGATGAAAGCGTATCAGACGGCAGACGCCCAACGACTTCTAGAATAATATAGGGCTAGGCTATGACCAACCTTCCGGAAAAGAAGAATATGGCATCTTTACCCAGACTATGCCATCAAAGTGCAACCCCAGCATAAAAAAAGTGATTTGTAGCTTCAACCGCTACCGATGACCGAATAAAGCAGTCATTCACCTGTATCATCACGATAATCATTACGACCGAACAGATTCGGTTAAAACAAGCGTACTTTGAAGACGAAGGCATTCATTTGGATCGGATTAAAAAGAAAACTGACAAAATAACATTCGTCGAATGGTTAAAACATGCCCAGAACAATATATTTCATAAAACAGAGTATGTGCATCAATTGTCTTGATTCTACGACATCGTGACAGATCCTAACAAGACAGTCCATTATATGGAAGTGTTTGATCATGATCACGTTGATTTGATCAATTATACCGATCAAACCGACAATATAGAGCCCCATCCGACATCGAGACAACAATTTTACATTCTACAATCCGGTTTAGACAAGAAGTACTACTCAAGACCGCCGTTGCACAGAGAGTGTTACCATAGTAACCAACATCCTTTTGACTAAGGAACTCAGCGTTCATTTATTTCTGATTATTATCTTATCGCAGAAGAAAAAGAGAAGATACAAATTGACGCTTTGATTGTACCAAACATTGCTATTCCGTTACGCAATATCAACCAGAATATTTCAACTTACGTGGCTTAAAGCTAGCTTATCCGATCACCAATGACAAAGATTTCAAGATATCGTTACTTATTGGAGCCGATTCATACTGGAAAGTTGTTCAGGACAAGGTCATCCAAGGAAACGGTCCATTTGCTGTGCAGTCGAAAATTGGGTATCTCCTCTCCGGTCCGCTTCCATCAATCAGATTTCGGTTAAACACGACTTGTATGCTTCCAATGACTACTTCAAAGCAAGCCCCTGTGATTTCACAAGAAACATCACCCCAACATATTCTTGTGCTAACGTCACCACCAGACCCCTGTGACTTAGAGCGATTTTGGAAACTCGAATCTCTCGGTATAACTGAAGATGAAGATATGATCCAAACATCTATCTACCTAGAGAACTACAAGAGTGATTGCATCACTTATAACAACGGGCGTTATACAGCAAAACTACCCTAGAAAGAAGACCATGCGACATTACCCACACATTATGACATTACCAAGAAGCGTACTGAAAACGTGATAGAAGTCTACGTCAAGATCCGTCACTTCTACAGAAATATGATGAAATCATACAAGATTATGAAAAACGAAGTTTTATTGAGAAGGTTGATGAGAGTATCACACCATCGCACCAGTTACATTACATCCCCCACCATGGAGTCAAGAAGGACTCGGCTACAACACCGATACGCGTCGTATTTAACTGTAGTTGTCACCAGTCACGTCATCAGCCAAGCCTGAATGACTGTTTGAAATCGTTACCCCCTGAACTGAATGACCTAACCCACATTCTCATACGTTTCCCATTACATCAATACGCTGTTTCCACAGACATAGAGAAGGCTTTCCTACAGATACAGCTTGCTGAAGAAGAAAGAACGGTGCAACATGTTCGCCGTTCATACTTCATGCTACACTTCTTTAGCATCTAGCCATCAACAGTGATCAATGGGTAAGTTATATTTTGAAACAGGATTTAAACGTAGACAACATTCTTTCAAGTTTTGAAGATGAGAACCAGGTATTATCATACTTCCGGGATTCTCGCACTCTACTGTCGTCTGCAAACTTCAATCTGTGCTCATGGAATTCGAAGAGGAAGCGACTACGCGACTTAGCCTTGGCCTACGACGTAAAAGATACAGAAAAAATCACAAAATTACTTGGTATACGGTGGAATGCAGAACCATATATGTTAAAATTTCAACAGACACAGAATCAGTCACAGATATAACAACAAAACGAGAAATTTTACGGCAAACCTCAAGATTGTTTGATCCGCTTGGTCTACTAAGTCCGGTTACGATAGGAGCTAAAATTATGTTACAGCAGATATGACAAAAGAAGTTTGACTGGGATACTCCGCTACCAGCTGATATACAACAACAATGAAGAGTTCTCGTGGAAAATTTAAATACTGTTTCCGCAACACAGTGCAAACGATGTTATTTTAAAATCACAAAAGCAGACGAGAAAACCTAAGAAACAGACGACAATTCACCCCTTATATAACACGTATTTGGTGATGCCAGTCAGTCCTTATACGGGGCTGTAGCTTACATCTGTAAAAGTAAACAGTCATCTTTCGTCATGGCGAAGAATCGTGTAGCTCCACTCAAGGAAATGACGTTACCTAGACTTGAATTAATGGCAGCTAAGGTTGGTGCTCGGTTATTGAAGCACATACAGAATTCATTACCAATCACAGATGGTTACCTTCGGCCAGACAGCCAAATCGTTCTACACTGGTTAGAATCAGAAAAACAATTACCTAGATTCGTCCAAAACCGAGTCAATGAAATCAAATACCTTACAGGGAAACATATATGGAAATACTGTCCAACCGACTCGTACCCAGCAGATTTACTTACCCGAGGTATTACACCTACACCGTATGAAAATAACGACCTTTGGCGAAAAGGTCCACCATGGATCAAAGACATTTCAAGCTGGCCTACATGGAACCCAAACGAATCATCCGGCGTACTTACAGCTTCCACAGACTGTGAAATCAGTACAAATAATGTAGACCGTAGCACTTCCGGCTTTGACATCACACTGGGCTTTCACCGAGTGATACATATAAAAAGATACAGCACATACCAAAGGCTTCTGTGTGTTACTGCGTATGTTAGAATATTTATACACAACAGCAGGCATACCAATAAAAGACTCGGTTCTCTGACATCCAGTGAGTATTTCAAGCAGAGAAGTCATAGCTAGTAGATTGCCAATCAAGTTCCTACAAAGAAGAATTTGACAACATCAAAATCAGAGAACCAAGATCACTTCTCGTCAAGCAACTTCGACTATTTATCGACAACGATGGTGGCCTCCGTTGTGGAGGCCGAATTCACAATGCGCCACTGGTCGATAGTTGGAAATTTCCATACCTGTAACCATCTAGACACCCACTGACACGCTTGATCGTAATTGATTGCCACCAGAGATTACTGCATGTTGGAGTTGAATCTCCCATCACGTACATCAGAAATTCTGGATTCCTGCTATACTCCAGTGCGTTAAAACAATTCTTCGCAAATGTGTCACGTGCGGAAAAGTAGTTGGGATGCTGTTTTCATCGCCTGTTACCCCTCCGTTACCTAAATGTCGCGTAGCAGATATAGTACGGTTTACAGTAACAGGTGTTGACTTTACAGGTGCACTCTATGTAAGAAATATGGACGAAATTAAATCAAAATCATATATTTGATTATTTACATGTGCGGCCACACGAGCAGTTCACTTAGAAGTCGTCCCTGATTTGACAGAAGAATCTTTTCTACAAGCCTTTAGGAGATTCAGCAGCCGTAAATCCTTAGCACAAGTAATGATCTCCGACAATGCATCAACGTTTATGGCTGCTTCTAACTTAATCAGACAGTTGTTCGAGTCCCATCATGTAAAAGACACACTTGTCAGTTTATGAACCACATGGAAATTCATACCCAAGCGTGCTAATGGTTGGGTTGGAAAAACTGATAGGGCTCACACAGATAACACTTAAGAGGACCTTGGGCGGAGCATATGTTAACCTTGACACCTTGCAGACAGTGGTGACCGAGATAGAGGCCGTAATGAATGACAGACCGCTTACTTACGTTTCATCTGGCATGAACCAAGAACCAGAACCTTTGACCCCAGCTCATCTGTTACATGGCAGACACATCACAACATTACCGTTTGACAATATTACAGATGAAACATACCAAAGTTTGAACATTTGCAAGCGTCAAAACATAATTAAACCAGCCAGGATCCAGCTTAAGCTGATAGACGACTTACGGAAGCGATGAAGACACGAATATTTGACTGATATCAGAGAATAGCATCGTTCATCAGGATGTAACGAGAGGTCAATAGCCGTTGAAGATGTAGTTCAAGTACACGACGACGTTCCACGTGCACAATGGAAATTGGTGGTAGTCGAAGAACTCGTGCGCGATTGAGATGGATTCGTCCGGTCAGCGAAAATCAGAACAGATCGTGGTATAACCAATAGACTGATTGTGAAACTTTTCTAACGGAACTGTGAAATTTGTCAACTATAGTGACTGATATGGAATTTAGTGTTTGAATTCAGAAAGACA
Organism: Corbicula japonica; assembly: GCA_038501625.1. NCBI lineage: Eukaryota > Metazoa > Mollusca > Bivalvia > Venerida > Cyrenidae > Corbicula > Corbicula japonica. Next base: position 29,731 of record JAZAYU010000460.1, read on the forward strand.
ATGAATTTATTATTTCATAAATTTATTCTAGTGATTAACATTTCAAGACAAAGAAACGGTTAATTATGCGCATAGTTTTGCTTTAAACATCATTCATAAATTTATACAATGCTTAACGGATCCAGCTACTTTCGCACACTTTCAATTTGTTGTGACGACCGTTGTGAAAACGAAAGATCGTTGTGTGAACCCTTAAGCTATAAATCCGGAGGACTGTACGAGTTGTGTGGTGAATTATACGAAAGTGTATGACATAACTCGACATTTGAGAACAGGGCCCGCAATTTAACACTTTGGTCTTTTTTACACCTTCAAGAAAGTAAGAAGGACGAATTCTGCCATTGTCTGAACCTCTTATAAATATACATTCCACACACTCAGTGAGACATCAGTAAGTTCCATGCTGTTCAGCGAAGCAGTCTTTCGCAACGAGTTACCTCGTACGTGGATTAAGAGGAAAGCTTACAAGCTAAATGCATTCTTTAGTTTTAATTTGAACATGGTTTCGTGTTACTTTTGGACTTACAAGAGCAACGGATATAAAGTTACATGTATATTAAGTTTATAGTTATCCATAGTTATCTTGATGTTCTTATGACTTAGGTGTAAAAAGTTTCGCATGCATCTGTGTCAGTTGCGTTTTGGATCGTCATGGAGTAGGCAGTAAACTCGCAATTGGATAAAACTGTATGAATTCGTTTTACATCACACTTCTCAGTGACAGTTCGCTGAAAATGTTTCCTAACAATACACAGTCTGCGTTTCGTGCCAGACTTATTAAACCTATTTCCATAATAGAGATCGATGCAACCATTGAAAAAAACGGTGGCGAAGCTTTGAGACATGTAGATTAGTCTTACACGGCGAAAAGAGTCAAATATTCAAATATTTCTAAGGATGGCGAGGGAATAAGTTTTCATCCTAATGATCTCCTTAAACTAGGCCGGCAGCCAAAAGATATGTTTGGATAAGTGTATCTATACGACAAACAACCTTAAACATACGATGTGGACTTAAACGCTGGATTCAATCATTTATTTGTGTATTCAGATATTGCAGATTTCACCATGTTGGTTGATATTGAAGCTCCTTTGTACGGCTGATCCCCAGGGAACAGTCGGACACAGTCCATGTGCAAAAAGGGTTTTTAAATCTGCATTATATGTCAATTGCTAAATCGTTCTTTGATGACATCATTTAAATATAGGGGGAAGCACGGGAGAACTGCTTCATTTCACTTTTGGCAAGTCTATGGTGAAGCTGTTTTTCAAGATGAAATCAATATTAAATCTTTAAAATTACAGATAATTAATAAATTTCATCTTTGACATAAAAAATAAAACAACATGCACATGCATCCAATTTAAACAGGTGTGTTCCAGCAGTATACGATTAGGATCGATGTTTAAAAATTTATATAATCGGTGGCACCACTGATCAGACCTGTGACTAGCCGAGTATTGCATACGTAAAAAAGTCCTACCTTTACCTGAAATTAAAAGTGCTAAAAGACGACGGCACTAATCTTGAAGCAGACACCAATACAACCGTGGTCAACAATCTCTTCAGTAGCATAGGCCTCTATCTGAATAATTAACTGGTCACTAATAATTTGGACAATTACCTCTATCGCTTCTTCCTTGAATATATATTGTCTAATGAATAAAGAATTCAAAAAAATTACTTAAAAGTTTTGGAGCTTTGGAGCAATGACACTTCTTTTCACATGCAAGATAACGCTACTGATGAAAATAATAAATGAGGAATGGAAAACTCGCAGGACTTACATCGCACAGACTCGTGTTTGTGAACTAGTAGGCCGGCTGCACTTTAATTTGTTTTTTCAAGAACAATATTTGCCAAATGGACTTGAAATCAAACTGCGTCTAAACAGAAGCCCAAACGCCTATTGCATGATGGGGACAGCCGACGGGAAAATACAGCTCCTTTAAGCCAGTTAAAGTGAGAACCGTGGACCTGCTCCCCTTGGTGGTATACGATATACCATAGCTTAAACTAATATGAACATTCCCATCAGACGGGTTGAAGACAACTTCCAAAAAAGCAGGTGTGATTGGCATGGTGCGCAACGATGTCATTTATGGATCATCATGGAATATTCTTTTGACTTTCAACATTTCAACTTGACGAAACAACGTTCAAAATAAACCTTTCCAGCCCAAATTTTGCGAAGGAGAATGACTCCTGTCCTACATGTCACTGTTTCAAGCAACTGGATTATTGGGTCAGGATCAATCAATAGACATTACTTTTACCATGTACAAAAACAGTTATTCGCTCTGGGCACTCGATCTCACGGCAGATCAAGACAGTAAACAAGGACATCTTTAGCCTATACAAACTGGAAACCTGCGCTTTGAGCTTTAGTTTTCCAGACAGCTCGAGAACGAAATCAAAGTGATCGTGTTTGCTGAATTCGATAATCTGATTGAAATCAACAATCTTCGAAAAGTGATCACAGACTACTAAAACATGGAAAGAGGGCAAAAGATGGAAGAAAAACTACTCATCAGTAATTTCATTCACAGTAAACTGGATTGGGTCTTCTGATGGGCCTTTAACATCAGTCTACTGTCTTCAAGAAGGGAGCATGCCCGTGTGCGGTGTCCACTGCATCTTTGCATCTGGACATCCTCGCTTTTCTCATTGAACTCAAAACCTCAAAATTTAGTGATGATCTAGCAAGAAACATCGACTCACAGAATATGATTTGATAATTACTTGTATGTTCATGTTATTCGAGATCAACGGTAATAGGCAGATAAGATTATAAATGTCAATAGTATTTGGAAAATTTCATCGCAATCTTTTAATCTTATTATGATTATTATATTTAAAGTTGTGGTCGATGATAAAATTTTTATCGCAATGTACTTTGAGTGCAAAACAAGGGCATTGTTCAATTTCTAATGCTAATGTTCGATGAAGTAGTAAGGACGTGATGAACAGAGTAAAGTTTGATGTGCTGATTACACTTACCTATCCAAAAGTCATATGATTTATAATAAAATTATTTTTAAACTGCCCTGTGTACATTTACCCCGATCTATCTATGAACTTGATTAGTTTATCAGATGAACAATTTATATTGCTTTTGACTAAACCATTGTTCACTAAATAGGTACAGTAGAAATGGACGGGATATATTAATAAGGGTACGTGATAATATATTAAATTACAATAACATTTTTCATTAAAATTGCCATCTGGTCTGAAATATTATTTAATCAAGGGTATAAGTACATGTACTGTCTTTAAATAGAGTATTACTAGTTTTAAATTGGTACTTTACGTAGTTTCACAATAATAAACTAGATAACAACAGAATTTGAAATTGTTGCCAAACAATACGGATGTAAACATATAAAGCCTCGTTTGTGCAGTGGTAAATGTAACTGACAGCGCCGCCTATTCCAGGGCTGAGCGGTATTCAAAGCGACTTTAGTAAAAAGCGCTAAGACATTATTAAACAGTGAACATATTAAACATGTTATTATATGTATCATATGTCTACTTTACTAGAATTATCCACATTTTCAGAGAAATACTGTATTGTTATCATTGAAGATACTTCTTACGTGTTAATGCCATGAATCGTTTTACCATTGGGACTCTTGTAAATTTTGTTCACTTCATAATTTTAAATTAGATGTATTCACTATTTGCCAATGAAGAAATTACACAAAAGAAGTTTATTAAAACAACTAACAGCAAATAACAAAGCAATCAGTATTCTATGTCTATGGACTTAGTCATCAAAATTTAACGTTGGCTTTAACTTGTCACGAAGCTTTACATTGGCTGTAACTACCCTAAATATTTCTCCATCAAATATGGGGTTTGCTTTGATGTTATACACGAGGACAACACACGTGTTCAACTGAACATTTGTCTGTTGATACATGAAGTATATATTAAAACAAACATTTCGTTACTTCAGAGAAACATAGAATATCTGATTTAGAACATTAGCTTCATAAACAGACCTAATAGGTTGTGGCAATACGTTTCTTTGTTAATAATGTGGCTGTTACAGTGTGAGAGTTATTTTACTGTAATTATAGAATTCGGTTGAAGCATGACGCATGAATATTTGAAGTATTTGTTGTTGTTTTTTTCTATTTATCTGAACAATGTTGCATGAACAAACTTGTTTTAATTAAAACATATATTGGTAAACCTAAGTACTGATAATAGCTCCTATGGTGAATGCTTTTCTTGACTAAAAACTGATAAATTGCTACATTTTAAATTATAGCAACGTTGAAAATGAAGTGCCTATGATAACACATCTTAAAATGTTCGACTGCAGATGAAAGAAAATCACTTGAAAAAAATTAAGATCTCATTTTATGATCTCATTTGGATTTCGTGACCTGATAAATCACTTGAATCAAAATTAATATCTTAGTTGTTTTTAAACTCTAATTACTTCATTTTCCTTGAAATAATTTTGCCCATAATGGGAATCGAACATGTACCTTAAGGCGACAGCTCTTAGCCATGTAACTCATGTAACTAGAATGACATCGGCTATCGATTATTTATTTACAACACTAAATGACTATTTACTCGTGGAGACTTTCTATAGTCGCAACACTTCACAAAACGCGCTACTCTAAGCTTCAAATGAGTTTGCCCATGATGGAAATCAAACCCGTACCATGCGGTGACATCGCTTAGCCATGTGACCTCTAGCACGCTAAAACGGAGCTAGCTGAGACGATTCCAAATATATTGTGCGGCTCATCCTAACTGAGAGTACATGAAGCTGAATGAAGACTATACTTGTGATTATACTGGCAATCAGTGAACTCTTCCAACAAAATTTCAAGAATACCATGTATTATGATTAAAAACAATAACACGCATTATTGTTTAAATGTTCACAATGAACTCACTTCTGTCTATCACTGTAAGTCGATTGATTTGGAATCTGATATTCGACCTTGTCTAGTAATTCGTCCAAATATTAAACTGATTTTACTTTAACTGCAAGGCATTTTGATTTCCATTATTTGGTTTTCAGATCAAACAGTTGAGACACGCAGCTTAGAAATGAATGTCGGTTTACGGATTAAGCACTTCGAAGTTCCAGATGACTCTTTACCACGATACGCTGATACACGTAAACGTACAATTCAGTTTGTGAATAGATACAACAAACTTATTCATTCTGTGGGTTTAAAAGATGTGTTTCAAGTACCGACTTATGGAACTGTTCAAGTATATTACATACACGATGATACGTCTATAGACCTATGTATTGTAAATGTTTGGGGAACAGATGGAAAGCCTATAAAATGCAACAGCCTCACACTGAACGAGTACATGCGTGACTTAAACGAAATAAAGAAGTATTTTGGGTCAGTATTTGTGACACCAATTAAATTGCTAGAGCGTCATAACAAGCTCTTAGGACCGCGAACAATTATTATCCAAAATGCTAATGAAGAAATCCAAACAATAGAAGAGAACGACAAAATAACATTAACGTCGCCAGATAATTTGCAAAAACACATTGCGATACTTTTGGAACGTGATGTCTTAAGTATTTTGTATGACAGAGTCAACATCTTGCAATGCTTGATTGAAATGAACGACCCGCTAACTGCGTTTGCGAAAATTGACGAAGAAACAAGATTAAATAATAAACTGATCTTTGCGAATCAGTCAGAAAAAGAGGCAGTTGACTGGGATATCAATAATGAAGCGCAGCTGTGGTTGAAGGCGAGATTTACAGGATTTAAAAAGCTTATCAAAGCCCAATTTGCAAATGCATCCGTCACCTTTAGAGAAAACATGATTGAAAGCATGCTTAGTAGCAGTTATTCGCCGATAAAGTTTCCAGAAACACAGATGTGTGAAGATTTAATTCTTAGCAGAAATCATTTACCGTCTAAGCTAGCAGGTAAATAGACTAACAGCGGCCACACGGCAAAACGTAACTTTGATATTGAAATGGATGGAAAAGGAATTAAAATCCATCTAACACGACAATGTGAAACTATTGCAGGCTCGCTTTGATTGAGCATGTTCATAGCCTGGAAAAGAAATGCCTATTACTGCTTACGCCTCCAAGCCCAGTGTTGAGCGAAGCTCAATATTTAAACAAGTAAAGCATGATTTTTGCCAAAAATTATATGGCCATTACAGATGTTGAATATTATTTAAAATAAGTAACAATAGATTGGTTATTTAAAGAGAAACAACTTCTTAAGAGCTCCGATGAAGCTTTAACGATAGGTCACAAAGAAAAACTTACTCCACTTGTTATAAGAGAAATGTTCCCCTTTTCCTTTCATGACTCGTGCGAGGTATGTTGCCCCGATGGCTAATAAATTATGTTCGAGTTGATTATATCATGGGCTTTTAATACGATAGTTCTTTTGCAGTCTATCTTTTAGCATTTTTTTCTATAAAATTAATGTAGAATATATTCTTCTGACAGTTTTGATTTCTAATATTGTCTTATGTTTTCTGTAGTCAGTGAAACACAAGTTCCGGAGTTTGTCAGAGGAAAAGTCGTCGACCTTAAAATCATACTTGAACTTTATCAGCAATGTGAACAGTTGCAAAAAGCATACGCAACCCTTGGTAACGAAGTATCTATGCAGATACATGTTATTGAGCAACTTTACGGTGAAATACAGGGCGTGTTTTACAGAAGCATGGTACCGCCGAAAGACAGACCGCCAGTTCTGCGTGAAATGAATAAAGTTTTGGATGAAAAAGTAATAAGAGTGTTCAGTTGAAGTTTTATAATAAAATTATTGTTACAAAGAAAAGCAAGTAGTAGTTAAGTAGGACAAACTAAGAAATTAATAACATGTAAAATGTACATACACGATTTTTTAAGTATCACAAAGAGGGAAGTTGACTGTACATTATTCCAGAACCTGGAAATTACTCCCTGGTTTGCGATTCCTCAGTCGGGTGGACGATAACGATTGAACAGACCTGCTTTTAATAAAGTGATTGATCCAATTATTAAAATAAAACATTTAGTTAGGATCATTTTAATGTCTTAGCAATTCAGTAAGTAATTCATTTATTAATGTAAATGATCATATGTTTTTGTTTTATTTTTATAGCTGGCGAAAGAGATATTTAGTTTGAAAGGCGTCGTAAGTGCAGGCTACAGATTTTCAACACTAAACATCTTCCTGGATGCTGCAATTAGTGAATACGAAAAAGAAACAACGCAAAAAGATCTAACACGATTGCTAAATGGACATAACGTTTTGAAATACGTGTTCTGTTACGAACAAAACGAAATTAAACAGTTTAGAAAAGTGGGCTCAAGGATAAAGGTCCATAATGAACAGATTGGTGCATATCGTGAAGGAAGTCTTGGTGGGTTTGCAAAACTTGGCGCAGACAAAGAGACTTGTGTGTTATTGGCTAAACATTTAGCCGATCAATCTACTAGTTCCTGCATATATATCAAGGAACTGTACCTGCATATTCAGAACACTGAAGCGATATTGCCATTTGCTTTTCTACTGCATCCCAAGATTCCAGTTGACAAAAACGCAACGCTTGATATTGCCTTAGCAAAAGTTATTCCTAGCGAACTAAACAAATGTCAAACGCGTTTTAAAGACGAATATGGCACTAGCTTACCTAGTACCTTATGTTTGTTTCAGGATTTAGCTTGGTTGAATGGATTGGATGTTCATATTTGGCGTGCAGGAAGCTCACCAGGTCTTGGTGTTATTGTCATTCCTTCTCTTTACGTAAAGGACATGGAAGATACGTTCCTGAAAATTGAGGACCGAGAGCCTGACGTTGATCAGCAAATTACAAGATTTGCGAAAGAAGGAGATAGTGGCGCAGTGGTGTGTGCAACTGATATCAATAGAAGTACCGTTCACGTTCTTGCGATGTTAACAGGCAGCTCTAACCACTATCAAGTTACTCGAGATCCTACAACGAAACAGCAGTACGTGGCATTTAGACTGTTGAGCGGACTGCAACAGCTGCGACAGGAGCAAAAGAATGACGTGACATTGTATTGACATATTTGGCACAATTTATTATAGTTCCTTATGATTTCTGCAAGGAATTCAGCTATTATTGCATGTGAAATAAATTTATCTTCTTTTTTTTCACAATAAAAGGTGGCCTAGTCTAGGTAACACTGAGAAACGGTTAAATGTATTTCTACCGCCATTTCTATAAAAAGTACTTTTAAATTAATTTTAACGTTTTTCTATCAGCCCTAGTGGTAACTCTCAAAAGAAATCAACATGAACTCTTTGTGTAAGTATTAATGCAAAAAAAAACATGGACCCACTTGTTACATGTAATTGGTAGAATCGTTTGTATATTTTCCTTTCAACGGCATACATACATAGAATATGACAAAACGAACTATTAATCATAGTGACTTCATTTTAAGCGAGCCTGTATAGAGCCAATTGCAAGTATATCGACAGGTGTCATAAAACCATTAGTTCCGTATCGCCTAAATATGCATTAAATTAACGGTACATTAACGATTTTTGTGCGACTTTATTGATAACTGAATTCAGGCTTGCAAATTGACATCACGCGTGCACTGTGGATAGGCACACACAGATATGTTTATATTCGCGCTATTTTCACATTTTGTTTAGAACTTTCTTAAATATTCCCTACTTCTGATAAACTCTAATTCACGGAACATCGAAAACAAAGAGTTTTCAGAATACATATTAAGTAGATGTTTTTTTCGTGAAAACGAACTATGACTTTTGTCTAACACAAAACAAAGGGAAGGGACTCGACAGAAAACATTAATCGTGGTGTTCTTTGGGTAACTCTAATTAACGGAACATCGAAAACAAAGCCTTTTCAGAATACATATTCAGTAGATTTTTTTTCAATTCCCCAAATTTTCCGTGAAAACGAAATATGACTTTTGTCCGACAAAAACCAAGGGAAGGGACGCGACAAAAAACATTAATCGTGATGTTCGTTCAATTTGGGGAAAAAAACGCTTTGACGTGAAAGTACACCGCACATGAGGAAATATTGGATATTTTTTTCTTTAGCAGAAATGCAGATTTTAGCCATTTTACTAGCACGTCGATGGAGTAGAAACACACCAGCTTTCCGTCTTAAAGTTTATGAAAACCATAATTCAACTTTGAATGATTATCAGTACGCCAAGAACAGGTTGACAGTGTTATCCAGCGGATAATTTTCCCGTTCCGAAATGAGAAAACTCGCTTGGTTCCACACGAAATGTATGTTTCTAATTTCTATAATCATAGTATGAAATACACATTTACATATAATCGTTCCTTATGATGCGACAAACTGTATAACTATGTTACAATTTAGTAAATATATTTTTTTATAAATATTGATGATTAAAATTCTTTATGCTGTGATTAATCATTTGTGTAAACTATTATGTGTAAGCAACTTTTCGAAAATACTAAAGAAGCAAAAGTTTACAATTGACCCTCGGAAGTATTTTGTGAGTTTGGAGTTTAATTACTTCCATTAAGAAACCAGGAAATTGTTATTTCAATAAAATTTCAAAAACCTTGGGTAAGGTTTTAGCCAGACTATGAAATAAGTCTGGTTTAATACCCTAGATTCAAATTATTTTTGCCCCTTACCGTTACAAAGCGGTAACCACTCAAGTTCTCATTTTCGTTAATTGTTTTGGAATCTATTTTAAAACTAATAATAAATGTATACCATGCATTCTTCTCCTTTCTAATTTTTTTTTCGACTGAATGGGGAAGCTGTGTCTGCTGGATGTAGTCATTCCTGATTATGCATATTTTACATCTTTTTCAAGGAGACACTTTAAAACTAAATGTATTATAAGTAAGTGTATCTTTAAATTTCATCCTAAGTTCTGGAAGAAATCATGAAGTCACAAACCTAGTAAGTTTCTGGTATGCCCACCGCTTGAATTGACCACAGCTTGACTACGCGGGCGCAATCCGAGGATCAGCGACTTTTTTTCGAAGAACGACTTTCCACCCCTCCACGAATGCGTCAATAATGGTAATGGCTTTTAATATGCCCACCGCCATGGTATACACGACGTTCTGACTGGTCCAAAAAGTGCTAATTGGGGTTAAAATCAGGCTAAAAGGCCAGCCACTGGATAACCGTGAAGTTATGAATGACTAGAGACACTGGAACGTGGTCTTGCATTACATGTAACTGTACCTAGCTGTAAATTCTCGACTTTCTAATAAAGCTAATGAAAGGGCATTTCTACATACTCAAAAACTTCGATGATTTTCCTTATTGCTTTTAATTTTCAATCGACAACCAGTTATTCCATTTTTGACTCCATCCTTTCACCTAAAATAATGACGCTGTCGCCTCCCAAGGAAGATACCAGCTGTTTAAAGCAATCAGCACATCTCTCCCATCTGTGAAGATGTATTTGGTTTCTTTCAGTGTAAGATATGTATTTCACAGAAGGAGCTCCGGAATTCGTATTTTTACGAGTGGCGACTACAAGAGTTAAAATGCACAAATCGATAGTTTACGAGTGACAGAATTTTTTTATCTTTTACTGGTAAAACAGATTTTCTTTTATTTTATGTTCTTGGTGCACACGATTGTTTGGGATGGTCAAAACTGTAGTGTTTATTGGTGTAAATATTGAGTTGCGCTTCACTAGTGGATAGGCGGTGTGGGCAGGTATATGCATTTCCATTACTGACCATGAACAAACTCAATCAAACCGAGCCTGCATTATTTTCATATGTGTCGTGTTCGATGGCTTTCAAAGTTCCCTTTTCATCTTAGACTATTGCTTATAATCAAACAATAAATGAAGTTAAAATAAATGGTTTTAGTAAATGTTTTCACAAATATACTCGGCAAAATAAGTTCTGCACACTTTGACATTTAATAAAATATTCTTTTAATTTCACCAAACACAACAAAATGATGCATAACAAAAAATAAAACACCATTTCAAACTTGACAATGTAAAAAGTCAGAAATAAAATCCAATCACTACTTTTCAAGCAATCCATTGTTAAAGTCACCAGGAGTTACTACACAATAATTGCAAAAATCACTAAACTAATAGTGCGTAAATCCACCACGATGGGTCCGGCATACTTCCAAGCGCTGTCTCATGGAGTTCCTAAGTCGAGGCATTGTCAATTTTCGAAGTAGTTTCTATTCGTGAACAATGATATCAGGTAAAACAGTGAGAAATTAATAAATTTGAATTAAAAAATGTAGTTGTGTTTTTTTCAAATCAAATTTGGTATTGATTCCATTTATTTGTTGTTTTATACACGTAATAAACAGGATGCCGTGACTCAATGATACAAATTGGAAACTGTTCGAATCATCGCTAAACTGTTTTTGACATATATTTTCCCTTTAGATCAATGAGTGAGACAGTATGATAATTTAATTATAAGAAACTTATGTTTGAGTGTTATGTTGGAAATAACTTGGTATCAACTTTTGAATACTTCCTGTTGTTATCATTACAGTGCATGCTTATTATTGCTATAAAACAGATCATTGCATAGATTGCACACCTCTACCTTGAAACAGCATTCTTTGCAACTTCCGACTGTTGACCCCTGAACTGATATTTCTTGCTTTTTTACCAATCAAATTTTATTCCGTTTCAGTTTTAACTCTGCAAACAAATAGTCTTGAGACAAATGTAATTATTTTTGCCAGTTATTTGCTACATTATCAAAATTTTCGCAACATAACACTTGTGTGCAGAACTTTTTTGTTGGGTATATAATTATGTGCTTGTCGTTCGTTTCGCGCCCAAAAGATTAGGGCAACGGGCCACACGACGACGTCATTCAAACCTCACGCCACGAGAGTATGATTCATTTTAAAATCTTTTGACACACAGATTTCTATAGCACACTAAGGCAATAGAAAAAAAAATATCTTAGATTCTCATCCCCGCCCGCCCCTGTCCAAAACCACCCGCCCCCAAAAAATTATTGACAAAAAAATCGGAACCTATTGTTTTCCGGACCGAACAGGTTTAAGACCATCCGGATATATAACTATTAAAGACTAGTATGGCTTTTCAGGCAAGAACAGGCACCAACCTGCTACTTTGGTAAGATGTTATCCTGATTTTTTGGAAGAAACTGAAAAGATGGACTGATATTCTACACCAAAGGTTCTGGTTACTATAATAAATGTCATTGTCTTAAAATTTTAAGTTAGCTTTAACTTCTGTTCTCGGGTATTTCGTTAATAAAAAGTAAAAATTAAAAAGTGTCTTCCTGCCCCTTTTTCCCAAAATCCGGATGAGAATCTAATAATTTATTTTCTCTAGCCTAATATTCGTACTAACTGGTTTAAATATTTCATTGTTCCCAGTGCATAAGAATAAGAAATGCGTAAAATACTTTCGAGTCGTCATAAGTTGAAGAGCTACTTCAAAAGCCAGCTAAGTCAGCTACATCGAAAAAATAAATATTAAACAACTCGTATGCATAGTTTTCAGTGATCAATTTCACAAATACTATCATTAAACATGGAATTTCACAGTAGAAGATTGGGAAATGGGAGTGGGGAGAACAGCTTATCTTATGTTTGCTTATTTAGCATGAAATTTGTATTTGTGTACTCAAAAGGCAGACACTTTGAAGTACACTCACAAATGAAGTACACTCTTGCGATTTTGTCATTATAATAAACTAGTCAGTTACAGGTCTTTGCAGGGCATCGGAATTATCTTTTGGCATACCGTGAAAATACGCAGTTTCGAAAATATTATTTCAAGCATCCATTTTTCTAGACGAAAACCATAAAATTAAAAGCATGAAGTCATTCTGTTATGTTCGTGATGTGACTTCCTTTTAGCTCCAGTTATTAATGAAATAGGTGAGTCTATTTATAAAAACATTAATATATAAATCCGATTATATTCATTTTTAAACCCTTCACACCAATACATGTAAGTCTTAAATAACTTACAACGAATCACTTAATCCCCAATGACCTTGCTTAAAAGTAAGGAATTGGCAAACGACAAAACTATATGGGATGTCGGGAGAGAGGGGAGTATTTAGGCACAAACACTATATAAACCACCGGGCGGTTTCTTTGCAGTATCGTTTGAGGTTATAATACCGATCCCTCAAATATACATGTATATATATGCATTTCAAAATGAAGTAAAATAGTCTTATTCATTTTATTGGTTTATATGAATATGGACTTGTTATTTGCAAACTTTTTCTGGTTTAAGTTGTTTTTGCTTGAGACAAAGCATAATCTTTTAAGCTAAACTTCCTCCTTTTCATTAAGCGACATCGAATCTTCTTCTGTAAAGGTTTCCCTTTCATACGAAAATAGAAAACAAATACGATTTACGTGAATGCGATTAATCGCTTCAGATCTGTATTCATAGTCTGCGTATTCATAAAATATTCATAAAGATGTGTTAAAATCAATAGAAATGTCTACTTAAGAAATGAAAACATGGAATGTGAAGAAATTGTTGAAAAACCTTACTACCTGGTCCCAATATATTTAATATTTGCTAATATTCTAACTATTCATTTGTTTACAAAAGGAACGGTTTCTAAAAGTTTTAGAGACAATCACGTCAACAATATTCCTTTCAAAACAGAACTGCAGCAAATCGATTTAGTTTTATGTTTATCATGTTTTCTCTCAAAAATCTATTTTGACTCCAATCCAAAATGTATAAAGTGCAGAACTATGTCAAAAGAGTAATTCTTTAGTAACTGTTGTGAACATGGCACCATTTATTAAAAATGGAATAAATGTAAATGGTGTTGTAAATTAATTTTTTACCAACTTGATGGCGTTTGTTTGAACTTTTATTAAAAATAAAATTGAGACACAACCACCTAAATTAAGTCATGATTCTCAACCGAAGTAACTTAACAATTAAGGCGAATGTTATGTGAACATATAATGTCGTTTCTGTTGCTGATTTGTTCATTTTCGGAAATCTTATGAAGACGATTTCCCTTTTAAGAAGCATTTATTTTTCGGTGAGTCCTTTATATTTTACAATGTCTTCTTTTCACATTTTATGTCAGATACCGTTCTTTGCCTCGAACCAAACAACACATTTCGATAGAGAAAGTGGACATTTGTTCAAAAGGTAAATTGTTGACTTTTATGTTACGAAACCAAACGTTTTTTTTTTCTTGTTTAAATGTTAAAAGAAATGATAGCAATATCAGCCTAAAACTATTTTTAAAAAAAGTGAACATGGAAATGATTATTGCTGAATCAAAGGCGTAATAAAAAGTTTATTTTTTTGTCTCGTACGCGGATGGTTGCAGTATCCCAGCCATAACTAAATTACTATTAGGATGTACCTCGTGCACTTTATGATCAACCATATACGAAACTATATATCTATCGAATATTAACATCGTGAATCGTAAAATAGATGACACTTTTTGCCAATTAAATATTACCTTAAGTTAATATATTGTGCATCATTTTAAACGGCTATTAATTTTATTGTATGTGTTAATCAGACTGATCTTTATACCAATTTTAAGTGAGTAGCAATATTAATGAAAAGACAATATTATAAATCCCAATTGTTACAAAGAATTGTGTTGAAAGAATATAATTTATATAATTTCGTGCTGATAAAATGTAATTTAATATAAGTTTATCAATTTAGTATTCTTTTAAATTAGTATTCTTTACCTTCGTGTAATTTTAATAATAATTAAAATTATTTTTGAAACAATTGCTCAACAAAAAAACAACTGTGATATTTGCGTCTTTGGCGTTTTCACATTTAATAATTAAATGTGCATGTGTAGGGTATGCAGTCGTGAGTGAAAGGTTTTGTGAGTAAAAATTAAGCTGTATTCAATCTTTTTATGGTTTCAGTATAATCTGTATCGTACGCATAGTAATTTTTTTTTCGTACAAAAGGACAATAAACTATGAAAAAGAAAGAGGTTATTATAATCTTAAACCCAAATTCTATTCAACGGATTATTTTTGTCTATAAGTTATATACATGTACTGATAACAATTAGTAAGAGATTTGAAATTCTTCATAAAATGTTTAGTTCGTACAATGTAGTAGGTAAGTCATATTCATGCTTTTTTACTCTGTTTTTATATGTAAGGTAAAACATTAGTTTAACATTTTCTGATATTGTAATTCTAATTTCTTGATAAACGAATTAAATCAAAGTTTATACATAAATGTGAAAAAGTCATTTATGGTTTTAGTTGTGGACACTGTTCTAGTCGAATGATTTACCATCAAATCCAGGTAAGAAACAATATAAAAGCGAAATTTATTTAAATTTGTTCTTTACTTAGTTATTTTGACTTGCTAACAAAATAAGTGATAAAATAAGTTTGCAATGAGCCAGCAGATGTTGATCTAAAAATCATAACTTAGACTAACTCGTGGAGCTTTTTAATATTTGAAAAGATCTCACAGCTATTTACATTGTTTGAATATTTACTTTATACTTAATGGCAGACTTCTTTTCCTTTAAAGGACTAAATAATGCGATGTTCACCTTAAAATGTTTGTGCAAGGTGTCGTCAGCTTAAACTTTATTACTTCTTTTCAATAATTGCGGTCGATTTCCGAAGACACCGTTTCCCATCAGTCGCCCCATTTACACTAAAGTATTTTTTGGTAGGGAAATACCATCATTTGGGTAAGGGTCCAAAGCTCTTTGTATGATTTTATTGCACATGAGTTAATTTTAGCTTATGCTTTATATTGTCAAACATTGGTAAGATTAAAAAAAATACAATTTCGAAATTCTATTTTATTGCAGAAACACTAAATTTAGCAGAGATGTTAAGAAACGCCCAAATGTGTCACTTTCGTGTGCGTAAGGATTGTTATCCAAGATATAAATATACCAGTCATCATGCTGGGCCATTGTTTAGACAATATGGAAATATTCTTGACACGTTAGGAATAAACGATAACACTGAGATACCTCCAATGAGTGACGTCAACATATTGTTCTGGTGTAGAAATACACAAAGTCGTCTTGACGTTAAACACGTGTGTAGATCAAACGTTGATACGGTCAAATTTGAATTGTTAACAAATGAGGAACGTTTGAATAGCTTCAGGACTCTGGAAACACAGGATTCAACTGTCTTTATTGCGACGAATGAGCTGCATGAAGATCTTGAAAATGAACCTAAATTGATGGGAAAACGAATATTATTTATCACAAATAACGAATCTCAAACCGATCTTTTACCAACCAGCAGCAACTATCAAATAAATACTTCTTCACTTGAAAATTTAGCAGAAAACATTGACTTACTTTTAGAACAAGTTTATCTTGAAAGTCTGTCAAAACGGATGAGGGTTTTGGAAAGCTTCTTGAATTTAGATGATTTTACATTATCGTTAAATGCATTAGATGCTGCGTTAACATTACAATTTGGACTGCCGAGCGAAATGACATTAGATTTTGGGGGAGCATTTAAATTGTGGTGGGAAGCAAGACTAGATACTGTGAAAACCCAAATCGACGAGCGGTTTAAAAGTGCTTGCCCGGAGTTTCGAATTAAGTTGATTAAAACATTGACTGACCGATCCAACGCTGTTGATAAGTTTCCAGAGCAAGAGATGTTGGATGATATTTTACCTCGTATGAGGACCAGTAAGTATGTCAAAACTTAAGGGCCTGATGCGGGCATTCATTTTATTCACGCTGTGTCCTGCTAGGCCACAATTATTTTGAAAGCCAAACATCTTTGTATCTCCTTAATAAAACACTTTTAATTTAATCAGCTGCTCTGATAACTAGTTGAATCATCTCTAACTCGATCAAAATTCCTGATGACCAACTGCATTTGCTATTGCTTAACCTTAAGTCATGTATCATTTCATTTTGTTTTTCCTTTAAACAGTGATCAATTTTCTTTTGTTTAGAAGATGAGACAGTGTGGTGTCTTTACAAGCAAATACAACTTCAGCTTTTTGTTGAATTGATTTGAATAAGTACATTATTCTCAATTCCGTTTTGTAATATTTAGCCTTTTGAATATATGTCATGCAAACACCACTTTAGTTTATTTAGTTTATTTGTTTCTAAAACTTTGATATCTGATTTTTTCTTTATGAATAAGTAAGCCTATCGTATAAAATAGCTCTTAGAGGCTGCTCTTAGGTCCCTTTTTGTCAGACCTTTTTAGATAGTGCGTAAAATATGCAGGTGTTCCAGATAATAAGGTATTTGTAGATTTAACATTATTTTAGATCAAAGTTAATAAAATCAAGCTAGGTATTGAATAAGGATTTCACTGGAGTATTCTTCTAGACATCGAATGTAATACTGCATGATATCAAATTACTCTTAAGAAGTTTAACTCATTGGGACTAAATTGCTTTGACAAGAAACTACATGATGGTATACTTTTCGTAGGTGAAACAAAAGTAGAATCTCGCAGACAGGTTCAAAGACAAATAAGGGACTTGGAAACAGTCTACAACTTGATAAGAGAAGTGGAACAGCTTCAGTCAGCTTACAAAAGTCTCCTGGAACATGTTCAAACTCAAAACAACGACATTGAACAACTGTACGGTGATATGAAGGGCATGCTGTATAGAAGCAAGATTTCTCTAAAACCTAATGCTGTAGCCATGAACAGGATTCTATATGAAAGAGTAAGTACCTTATAGCTGTTATCACTTTAAGTGTTTTAAGATTTTATAAGCTGTATTTATGTTGAAATATAAATATGTTTCCATGAGACTCAGTATCGAAATATTACAAAAAACTTAATGAACCATATATCTGCTGTCAATACGTTAAGCAGATAATATTTTTGACCGTTTAAAATCAGAAAGTAAAATGATTTTGTTTGCAGAAATCAATTAATTTAAAATAGGTTTGCATGTTCATGTTACTTGTATACAGGCGTCTTATAAATAAATATGTATTTAATAAACCATGAGCTGTTGTGTAAAGGTTAGATCTTGCAGATTTTATATTTGAAGGTGCCAAAATCGATTTCACCAAGTGGTATAGACATGTGCAGGGTTCTAGATGAAAGAGTAAGTAAACTTAACGTTTTTATTACGGTACCTTAAGTGTTTGTTGCATTTTATAAGCAGTATTTATGTTGATATGAAAATTCGCTATGAGTCACGAAACACTTCAAAACTTTAAATTACT
Source organism: Corbicula japonica (assembly GCA_038501625.1). NCBI lineage: Eukaryota > Metazoa > Mollusca > Bivalvia > Venerida > Cyrenidae > Corbicula > Corbicula japonica. The sequence goes on from JAZAYU010000460.1 coordinate 47,892, forward strand.
ATATTATACTATATACTTACCACAGTTACCAACAAACAATAGTTTAAACCATTACATTTTGTTTGCAGAATTCACTAAATTAAATGCTCAAGGTATACCGACGATTAATTAACAAACATATATTTGGTATCCTGGTTTATTATGTAAAAGTAAGTATTTTTGCACATTTTATATTTGAAGGTGGCAAAACAGGTTTTATCAATCAATGGAGTGATCAGTGTAGGATACAGATTCAGGACACTCGATGTTTTTCTAGATGCCTCTTTGAAAGATGAAGTAAAGATAGAGACAGAGGGCAAATTAAAACAAATGTTAGCAAAAGAAAACATTTTGAAATTTGGATTTCATTACGAACAGCGAGAAATAACTCCATTTAGAGAAGTCGGCTCAACCATAAAGATTTTTAGCAAAGGTACTCTTGGTGGGTTCGCAAAACTCGGAAAAGAAGAAGACACGTGTGTTTTGTTGGCTAGACATTTAGCCGAACATTCCGATCTCGCTCATTCTGATGGTTCTGTTTTCGTGCAGAACTCTCCGAACTCTGAAGAAATGTCGCTGTTCGCACAGGTACTTGCACCAAGTATACAAACGGAAAGATATGCATCTCTCGATATTGCTATAGCGAAGGTAATGCCCCAAGAACGCGCTAGATGCAAAGTTCAGTTCAAAGATGAGTCAGGAAAATGCTTACCGAGCACTTTGTGCTTGTTTGATGATTTCGAGTGGCTAAACGGCTTACCTGTTCATATTTGGCGGGGAACAGGACAACCGGGTCTCGGTGTTATTCGCATTCCAAATCTGTACATGAAAAATATGGAAAACAAGTTACTGAAAATTGAAGACCGAGAACGTGTCCAGAGACAAGAAAATGAAAGATTCGCTCAAGAAGGGGACAGCGGCGCCGTAGTGTGTGCAAGTGATATCAATGGATCTACTGTTCATGTCATTGCAATGCTAATGGGTAGTTCGAATCATAATGATGTCAAAACTAATCCCGCACGAAAACAACAATATGTTGCATTTAGGCTGATAGAAGGTCTGTCCCAAATCAGCCATGAGCAGCAGAAAGATGTTAGTTTATTCTGAAAGCCATTTGTATCATTTCGCTGCTAATGTCAAAGTTACATTGTCCATTTCGTTCTGCTTATTTTATCTACTGATAAAGTCCTTTAAAACTATGTGTTTGAACTAAAATAATATTTGTTTTTAATTATTAATTTCTTCTTTCTTTAAAGTTGAAATATAGTTCTCAATATCTGATCGCTGTAGATACGTCTTGTATTTTGTAGATGTTTTTTTTCTGTTTCGGGCACCAATTTAGTGTAACCCCATTTATTTTATGCGAGTACAGCTTAAGTTACAGCTGGATTTTTTTCTTTAGAGTTGCAAATAAACATGACGGGTTCGAATCGAAACTTATGTAACTTGCTTTAATAGCGTGTACTGGTAAGGTGGATGCCGACATGCTCTAATACTGGAGATTCGAGCCCCAGACTATTGAGACAAGGACTTCTTTACAGCAATACAGCAGCCCTATTTACCCACCTTACTTATACGCACAACTAATTAATGACAAACAATTATTTAATGGGATAAGGCCGCGATATTTTATTTTCAAAAATAGAAAGTTAAAACATGGCACATATAACACACATATGATAATGATTTTATTAAAGATTTTAAGATTTTATATAAATTTAAGGGGAAACTGAATACCATAAAAATGTATTTGTTGTAATTGTCTGTTTTTAAATAATGTGCCATGCCTGAAATGCAAATTCTGTGTGTTGAAGGGCAATAATATGTATATTACGTATGGAGTTCGCCAACGAGTTTTTGTTTGCAATATTCAATGTCAGCTGTATCCCAGATAAAATGCAAAGTGATACAGAAGAAAGAGGAAGCAGATACCAGCCAAAATGCAGAGCAATCCGATTCCTCCCCCTTATATGAACATCACATTCTTTTCTTTCGTGTAAGGCTAAAGTAAAACAATCTTGCTTAATCAAATATTAAGTATACTTGATTCAAGAAAAAAATGCAAATTACGTAGGGAGTTCACCAAAGAGTTACCTCCCATAAAAAATCTCCGCTGTCATTATTTTGTAATGTTCACCATCGACTTTATCCCAGCAAAGATGCAAAGAGATACAGAAGGGAGAGAAACCAAGTACCAACAAAAGTGCAGAGTAATCAGATTACTTCACCTTGATGAACATTACATTTTTATATTAATATGAGGCTAAGGATACACAATATACTTCGTAATGTATGTTTAACCTTTTATTTAAAGTACGTTATCGAAAACTTCACAGTCATGTGACGAAAAGTACAATAAATGTGGTTATCGGCAGATAATTTTACAACAAAATTGATGATATAGCCTTTTTATTTTGATAAATGTTGATAATCGAACAAATATTTTATTGTCTCGCTTTTGCCATTTATTCATTCTTTGTTGTAAAACGGAGTATCATCTGACTGTCTTCTTAACCAAAATCTATTAGTTTATAGCATTACTTTCTGTTATTTATTTTTGTTTTTGTCTTGTTTTTGTTCCGCAATATCTAGATTTTAACGAAAAATATAAAAAAAAACATCTGGATATATGTGCATAATGAGTGAGATATTGTGTGTACTTATGCAATCTTGCAATAGAGTACATTGTATAGGTACAGGGTTCACACAGTATGTGCAAGGAATATCGCGACGATAATAGTAGTTTTTGATCAATTTAAATGTCTATCAGTTGAACGTTTCTAGTCTAACTGCAAATTCCGGAATGATTTAGCATTTCTGTGTTGTATTCCACATTATTAAATGTCTTATTTTTGTGTTTGTTTTAATCACGTTCATCAGTTGGAACTGGCTTCACGCAAGCGGATACTGTCCATGTCATTGTGAATTGTTGGTATTACGTGGGGGTTGTCTTATCTTCCGCGAATCCTGTCCCTGTTTTGCTGTTTTCATTTTAGCTGAGAATCGGTGAATCATGTCAATTAATGTTGGCATTGTCTGGTTCCTGTACGAGACGTGTTAATGTGTGTATAAATGCCTGAAAGATAAATTCTATTAGCAGAACATGGGATCGCGACTAAAGATCTTTTAATTATTTATATACTGAACAAAAATAAAAAAGTATCCACTTTTTATGCTTGTTTTCTCATGACCATATTTTCATTCTATTTGGAACGCTTTGAATGGTGTTTATTTAGTTAATCTCAATTGTTTTTGAGTTAAATTGTTCATGAATAAAAACTTCCACACCAAGCCCCGAGGAACTGCCAATCGAATAACAATAAATCATGACTTACAAAACATTACATAATATTCAATTTAAAGGGAGGTTATTGGAAATGGTTGAAATTTCTAGCGTTGTTTATCGAGGACCAGTTGATTTATTTATGAAAATTTTGTGATTTTATTTATCCACAAGAGGTAGAGAACGTGATTTAATTCCAATAAATGTGATTACTAGTATTTCAAATAATCGCTGACATTTTACTGTAACCCAAATTATAATAAAGGGAAAGATAACTAAGTTGTGGCTGCAGATTTTGCAAGATTACATTATCCCTTTACATTAATAACATAAAAACAAATGTGTAAACATATAGAATTTTGAGTTTTCGTTTTCATGTTTTACAAAATTTAATATAGGAAAGTGGATACTTTTTTTTTGTTGAGTATATATTACTGAATATTATCGTACAAATCATGGTTCTCGTTGGCATGCTGTTATTGTTTTCTTTATAAATATGTGTGGGAGGGAGGGGAGATGACAAGTTTTCTCTCTATGTTGTCTCCACGAAATCTAGCAGGAAAATGAACGACAACGTGTTGGGGTTTACTGAGTTAGATACAGTGTATAATATCGTGGTCGCCTTCATATGCTATTGTTTTTAGTGGCTTAAAGTGGACCTAGACACAGTGAAATGCACTCGCAACAATAAAAGGTATTTATTTGTTTGAAGGACAACATAAATGCAGTTATTTCTTTTTCTGATTTACAGTTATCATGTATTTATAAATGACTATGATGACATATATTCATATCATTACATCTGATCAACCTTTTTTATATATCTACAATGTCAGTTATTCAGCAACTGTCGATTTAGCAACGTTAAACCAATATAGCAGTTACTTAAACGCATTGACAACAAAGTCCTCGTTACAGCAGCTACATCAGTTATATTTCAGTTATACAAAAACCCAACAATATCGGCAACTTATCATCAAGTAACATAGTAACATTATCAGTAATAAAGCTGTATCACCAGCAATTATCGTAAATGCTGTGGCTGTGTTAGCAATATTATAGATGTGTATTGAAGTTAACAATTCATTTATTCCATGACTAATTATTCAAATGTTATGATATGTGTATCTCAGTAAATATTTCTATTGTATGTTGCTAGGCCAAACTTCTGACGTCCTTTTCGAAAACCGAAAGTAAAAGACCGACTGGGTGGTCACTGGTCTTATCTTGTGGAATTAATTTGATTTAAAAACAAATGCTGGCAGTCATTGGATTTCGTTTATGACGTCAATGCATAAATATAGTAAATAATGTCCTTGTAAAAGACACTGTCGTGTTGGATTTTTAGAAAAACGATCCATCTACGCGTTTTATTTAATCTTAGGCATGAGTACATGAAACGATGATTGCACTTTGCAAAAACACGCATAAAGTCAAGCTATTTTCGATTTGATTTGAAACAAGAAATATATTTTAAAAAAGATAAACGGCGTAACTGGTATATGAAATGATGCAATTTATAGCTGCTATAATTATTAACTTCATATTGATTCACGTGTAAATTAATTATTCATTGAGAATCCTACACAAAGACTCTTTTTATTAAAAATTTGAATATAAAATTACATACCACTTATAATAATGAACAGATATATAGATTTTAGTTTTTTTTATAAATGTGAATCTTATAATTATGAAAAAACGTATTTTAAAGGACTTGGCTTTATTAATACCTTAAACATAATACAAAAGTATGTATCAATTACCGAGATAATAAATACATTCAGGAAAGATCTTAAGACTTGTTGTTAGCAATACAGAGTAATAAAGAATTATAATTGTTTTCTTTATTAAACTGAAGAGAAGTTTTTAGGAATATGAAACAATGCGAGAATATAGCGCACTTTCTACTCTATGACAGTTATATGCTTCAATAGGAATCTTATAAAAATCATGAAAACCGCTACGCTAACATGTTCTTAGATCAAACTAGAGTGCGATTTCTTCCAAAGAACTCGACGTTTTTGCGCGTAACATATATCACGTAGTTGCCAGATTTAAGACAATTAAACACATCGTACAATCCTCAGTAGTGATAAAGATTGAATTTTATATAAGAAACGTAATGTAAAGAGGTCTTTATTTTGTTTATTCTTATAACATAATGTATTAGATGTATATCAATCGCTGACAGAATAAAATAAATTTAGAGATTTTCAAATAGCGAACTCATTGTTTATACCGCGTTGCATATTACTGGCAGTTCTTCTTGCTTTCACTTTCATTTTGGATAAGTTGATAAAGAGTGACTGTATTGTTTTTGACAAATAAACATAACCAATGACGACTACTGGAGTGTGCCTTATTTCAACATGTTTTCGACTATACACAATAGCAAAGATCCAAACGTCACAGCAATAATCGTTTCAAACATATCCCACTAGATACCTCTCCATCCTGCTAGATGCCTCTCTGGTGTAAATAGCTACCAATCGAAATAGTTTATTTTATTTTCCCGCTACCTAATAATAGAATAAGAGTATCATTTACAACACTTCATTGGTTAAAATATTAATACATTAGGTCAACAGTGAGCTTGGACAGCTACGCCGAAAACAAACAACGTTTATTTGAGCAATAAAACGACGATATGCTCGAAAAAAAGAGACTTCTGCGATATATAGCATATAAATACCATTTAATGTTAGCGATGTGGTCGTAATAAACCATCGCATTAACGAACTCAGTTTCTATCTGGTTCGTGCAAAGAAACGTTAAACGGTTTTTGTTAGTTGTAATAGAAGTTCTTCTATATACGCTTCTTAATAATAAACACTTCACAATGTAGTCTCTGTTAATGAAAATTCATCTCTCCATATTTAAATATGGATTCGTACGTAATTTTGAACAAATCTATGCAATTCTGCAATAATGCGCTAACTTAACTGTTACACAGAAGATGTTTCAGCAGTTTTAATCGTTTCAGTAGATCTTTTTTACAAACGCTGAACTCAATATTGTGACTTTTGGTTTAAGCCTCACTTCGATAAAATGTCGCTGGTTTATGAATGCACAGAGGGATATTAATGGCAATTTCATAAAAAAGATGTAAAAACGATGGATCTGAAAGTTGTCATATTCAAACAGTGTACTCTACAAATGTAATTCCATGCGGAGAAATAAAAAATTTATGATCGGTGTAGTTTAAACATCGGTAATGTATAGAATGTGCCATAAGATCTGGTTATTTTGTTTCAATATCAATTGTATTATTTTTTCTATGCAAGTAAAAGTTAACTGCAAGATTTTGTGTTTATTTAAAGGAGGAAAACGTTTCAAATAAAGCCTCAACATAATGATGCATTTATAAATGCATGTAAATAAAAATATCTTCCTTATTTTAAATTAATTTCCACAACTAAATATTTACTTGTCCGGAATGGGTTTTCCATGTTCGACAAATAACAAAGCTTTTTAATCGTACTTAGCGCACAATTCGTTCAAAGTTTAACTTCACAATGGCCATTATTTCAACGTCCAATGTTCAATCAGTAATTTTATTGTTCTTCACATGTTGCTCATTTTATAAACATAATGCGACCTAAGGTCAGAATCTACTTAAATAACTCAATGACCTAAATTAACTAAAGTCTCAAATAACCGACTTTTAAGTAGTCTAGATCATCTAGACGTTCTGTCATTGATCAGTGTCACACTGCTCTGACGAACGTCTAGAGACATCGCTATATAAAAAGTCTGACCGACAGGTGGCGTTTTTGTATGGTAAACAAATCCAAAATCAATCGCGATTTCTAATGAAATTTGTTAACAGTGCTTTAACCGTATTTCTCCCACACTGGGCAAAGTAAAATTTAGGTAATATGATATCGAGCTACAAAATCAGGTATATGGTTTATAAACAAATGACGTTAAAGTACTTGCCTACCCCATTTTTTCATAAATGAATGCAACTATATGGCACGCCGTTGCTGCCTCTTTTTGATTATGGTCTTTAGTCTGTCACGTTGTATGGGTGGACGGGTGGTCAAGTGGTAACGCGTTGTTCTACCAATCCGTAGGTCGTGAGTTCGAATCCCGAACACGGCACTTGAAATTTCTGTATTTTACGTCTAGTGTTTCCTACCCAACTAAGTACTGGTTCAAGTCCAGGAAGTACAATTTCAGTGCGTGTATCGGTGCTATACACCAGGCACGTTAAAGAATCAGAGGGTCTCTTCGAAAAGAGCTATGGTAGCGCACCCGGATTCCCTGGATCTGTATCTAAAAGACATCTCTCTATAGTTATCTGCACATGTCAGATTTAATTGTATGTATAGATATATGTGTGTAAATACTCGGTGGTGGTGTTGATATATACTTGGTGATATCATGAACAATATGATGGTAGGGGTAACATGCGTTGAATACAGCGATCTCCTATAATGGAGGTAAAAGAAATTGTACATATACGAAAAACATTATCCTCTGGTGAAGAGGAGTGCTTCTATGAATAAAGGAGGAAATTACAAAATACATACATACATATGGTATGGCAGTTGTCATTGTATGGTGATTGATAAAAAGAGAAGAATATCAAAAATCTCTCATACGGACAAATGCAGTTCTTTCGAACTTTGCATAAATAAATCATTGTATGTATGTTTATTATTTATACGTTTAGAAAAGTTAGAGAAGTAAAAAAAATAGTTTGACCTGAAAAATATCCCTACATTCTACATCCAAACACAAAAACAAAGCAACACTAAACATCAAATTAAATGCCTTCCTTAGCTTACTTGAACACGCCTTTGGGCGCAATAATACAGTTAAAAAATGCGTGTCGCCGTAGGATATGTGTTTTCGATTTCCAGTTGACAAGGCGACAGTCTAAACAACAATTTTCACAAGACAACGACGGCGTTCCGTACTTATGTCCTAATTACAAGCCTCGTTTTGGAGTGTCTGGTTTTTTAACGAACAATGTCTTCAGACGTACTGATCGCCATTGCGAAATCAGAGCGTCTGAATGATTGAGACTAACTTTTAAGCGGAACATGATTTTTCCTGTTCTTGGTGTGCGATACACATTGTAAATTTCTGTACTGTTAGTTACATATACACGCTGAAATGTCATAAAGAAATATCCCCACACCTCGTCCTGTGTAAGTTAAAACATCAACATCAATCAAACATCAACAACATAATAAACCATAAAACCCAGCAAAAAAAAACAAACAAACAAACGAACAGACTTAGTAATGAGATGAAAAGGTAAGTTTTTTCAACAGGAATACAGAAATATTTTTAAAGTGTTTTAAATGTTTATATAAAACGGTTTTGAACTCAACTATTGTTTCGAATTTTACAGGGCTGGACAAAACGTTTTTTTCAAAGGGTGTCCTGTTTGTCCAACATATTGAATCACACCTCATTTAGAAGCATTTCAAGTTAAAACATATGCAATAATTGTACCATTTTGTCAGTCAATATCTGAATTTAAGTTTACAGAAAATGTTTCAGTTAACTTGATGTTAGTGGAAAAACATTTTAAATAGTGACAGCATTTGCCCCACTTTAAGTTGCACTTGTAAATAAAAGGATACGTTCTGCGTCTACCGTCGTTCAATTTAACAGGTTTAGAAACGTTACATTTACGGATTTGATTGGGGAACGCTTAGTTTTTATTAATGCTTGTTTAACGTAATGATGGCTGCAGATAATTAAAACATTTTAATGTTGACGGTATTTGGACAATAGACGCAGGCGATTGCTAACTTTGTTACCGATAGACAGTAGAATTAAGTATTAGATTTCATTCTCAAGTTGAAGTCACTTCAAGACCAAAACACTAGTAGGGTATATTAAATCTTTAAAATTACTTTTAATTTAATATTTCGGCCAGTTTTGATAAGGGTGGTTTCAAATTCCCTGCCAATATAGATTTGGATATTGTTCTATTAGCCCCAATGATATACTTCCTCCATTTTAAATTTAAAATTTGCCTTTTGCGTTGTCAGTGAAATGCAGGATTTATATTCTAAGATCCCCTGTCAAAAATTCTATTCTGTTTCGTTCCGTCCAATGTTTTCTCGTTTAGGGCCAATTCTTTTATCTGGGGACCATAAGCCTCCGAAAATGGAATGGTATTTATCTGAAAACACCGCATTGAATGTTCCATGTCCACCGCCATATGCACACCATCGTTTGGGATGGTCATATTGTACTTTTAATTGGTGTAAATATTGAGTTGCGTTCAACCCGGGGCTTGGCGGCGTGGGCAGTAACATGCATTTCCATTACTGATCATGAATAGGCTGAATTAAACCGAGTCTGCAATATTTTCATATTTGTCGTGTAAAAAAGTTCCATTTTATCCATTTCACATGACTAAGATAAATGTCAGTTACTTCCTACATTTACAAAAGTGTTTATGATGAAAAGTATGTTCATACAAGATATTAGTTTGATCTATCTAAAGATTATTTCTAGTGTTCTTTGAGTTTTCATGATCAGTTATTTTTTAAAGAAAACTTTACATCATCATATCTATGAAGCGTGTTATAAGGTGAAACAGTTTGGTTGTTTGCCAAAGCTCTTTGTTATTTTGTTGAAGCAATGTGCTGTCATTTAATTTATCAAACAACACTTATATCGACAAACGTGCGCCGTGGCACATAACTGACATGACTATATTAACTTTGCAAAGTTACCCTGTTTATTCAAATAAAGCTTTGACTAGAACTGTGTTTTTTTTTTATAGAAGACCATGATTTGCGTCAGCTGACAGACACCATGTTTCCTTTATTAATAAGTAATAGATAAATATGATTTTCAAGAAAAAAAACAACAAAACAAAACAACAACGTTCATGTCGCTTACCTGGTAAACCAGCGATATTCGACTTTTTATGCATTTTTTTTTCAAATTTCAGCTCTTAAAAAAGTTAATGTAAACAAATGGAAGCTGACGGAGCCATTTTTTTTGGTGTTTATGTTTTGGGGAATGTGATAAAATGACGACGATGATTTTATTAACCAATAAATCTAAAATGTGGTTACATGTACATGTACCATTAGACGAATGTAAACAATATACCGTTTTAAGTACTGAACTTTGATCAGTGCTTTTTCGTGACCTTTCATAAATTGCAACAAGAATAACGCTATTTTGAAAGTACGAATCGTCGATATGCATATTGGGATCTTAATTTGTTCACATAGCAGCTCCATTCTTTAAAATAAGAGAGGTTGGGATTTAAGACGTGTACGTGTTCGGGTTCGCGTAGTAGATATTTCTGTGTTAAGTCATCAAAACATGGGTGGATAAAATTTACTACAAGTCATTTACACGTTATGTCCGTGTACAGAATGTTATACACTTACGTCAATTACTTTAAGATTGCTGCTGATTTATTTTTTCAAATACATGTATGAGGAAACGATTTTGGCCATAGTAAGTATATTTCTTTGTTCTTTTGTTGCTGAATGTATAAAGATTCAAAAAATCAACGTCGGTTTTCTCCGGAAAGTAAAATTAATCTGCCGCTAAGTTTGATCTAATATCAATTTCCTTATCAATATTAAGATACATTTAAGAAATATATCTACGGGTTCGACAAAATGTACCACATAGCAACAAGAAGATAAGGAAAAGGATCATGTTTAAGAGTTCTTACTATCCTTGGCGAGAAGTGAGTTTTACTTGACATGCCGGTCGAGATGTAAGACGGGTACGCCTACTACATGTAGTACGTGTAGCGAAAATCATTTGGGTACTACCTCATCAAGGTATGGGGTTCTTAAATACAGTACAGGTATTATACAGGTTATCAAAGTAAAAGGTGCCTTCTACAATGATTTGAAAAACGTGTAATATTCACTGCCTTCTAGATCACAACTGCATTACAACGCTGAGTCACCTCCCCTGAACATTGTGCTTATTATAATTTTGACAACACTTTTTAATCACTATATTTCATAAACATCATCCATTTTTGTATGGTGAATTCGATACTTGTTAATTGCATTCATTTAACTATGTAATATAATCTTTTAAAAACATAATTGATGAAAATTTATATCTACAAAATGTATGAATTCATTGTCTGTTATTAATATTGAATAATGAACATTCGTCTATTGTTAACACAAATATAAAGGAAGAGATCTGATGGTGTCTATAAGTTCTTCCAATAACATCATGTTCTAATAGAACTTAACAGTTTCTGGATAACAACGTATTTTCTGTATTCATGTATATCTGTACAACTGTGAATATTCCTTAGAGTCAAACTTAGTTGAGAAGAAACACTGATTTACCTGCATAAGAATTTGCGAAGTTAAATGTATATTTTATCGTTTTTTCTTTAATTTGTTTAATAAAAAAATACTGAGCGAAATTGATCAAAATAATTTAATCAGTAGAATAAAGCTCAAATTTTAAATGTTCCATGGAAACAGCTTAGTGCAGAGCTTGAATCATAGGAAGGGTGTTAGTGCTTAGTAGGTCTGGAGATGTTTTCATAAACAAACTAATATAATCAAATTCTGTAAAGCTGTAACTGATTATTGATAACAGACACCTGTCACTCTATTGAGATAACTAGGACGGATCTTATATCAGGAAGAGGCGAATTCAAACTTCGCATTTATCAATTGAACAGGGCGAAAAATTTTTGCTGAGAAACCAGCTTTAAATATTCTTGTCTGTCACGTGACTTTGAATGTATCGATAACGTACTATATTTTAAGGACTAAAAAAAGTCCACCGAGACGCATTAAATCTTACTTTGGAAAATTACAATTACACGTACTATACGCCTTTCCAATAAACAATTTCGCAGTCCTGTACAGTTATTTCCCGTGACCAGAAATCAATCCAAAACGAGCCTTCACGGGAAAGCTGTACTAACGGACTATGACTTTAGCACATAAGGGCTAACATAATCCATTAAGATTTAGGTCTGCGATCGTCGCCGCCGGTCGAACGTAAGTGACTGGTCTGTTATTCTAATCAGTCATTTTTAGTTTCACTATTTGTTAGATATTAGCATTTTAATATTGTAAGAACATATACCATTCTTTTTGATAGTGGGCGGTATGAAACGCAATTTGAACAAATGTGACCATTAATTTTACGAATTTCTAAACAACATTTTCATCTTTATGTATTTGAAACTTGAATTTATATTTAACTGGTATGAAAATTGCAAATAGCTAAAACTGGTTATGCACTAATTTCCGGAAATCGTGGCGTGTCAACATTTGGTTACATTATCTATACGTTATACATGTACTCATCTATTACTTTATTTAATTGTGCCGATAATGTTCAACAAACAAATAATTAATAAAAAATACGGTACGATTAATTCTGTCTTGAAATCAAGAAGGATCAAAAGGTAAACTGAGTGTTCGTTTACGTAAGAGTATTATTCATAGAATAAAATTCAAGGATTCTGATGCTGGCTTCCAATAAAGATGGAGATGCCGCCTTCTTATAATGATGGGTATATTTATATTTAAATATTAAGATTACTAAGATTTGAAATTTTATGATTTTGGGGTTAAAGCTCAATCGCTTGATTAAACATTTAATATAAAATGTTCTGCCAAGACTTGTTTCTAGTTGACCTCTTATGGTTCTACTTGTCGGAATAAGGCTTCATAATTCATATAACTGCTTTATACATTAAATGCATCTGCTGACATATTCAGTTATTAAGGATTTCGATATACTTATTATTTGGACGTGGAGGTTCCTAGAAAAAATAAACCGATCTCTATTGTTCTGTGATATCTGCCTCTTTATGTAATTGACAGGGGACAGGTGACCCCTTTGTGCGCGACAATTTTGCATTTTTATGACATGCCGCCCTGAAAATCAATCACAGCCGGCATGTCAGTAGTTGATAAAAAATGATAGTGCCTCTATCTGGGAGCAAACCCGCACCGTCACGGCGACAGCGCCTAGCCCTGCAATTTCTGCAACGTAACCAATTGAGCTAACCGGGACAACCCCCATAAAGGTTGAGACAAGCTAAGCCGGAAACGAGACTCAATTTAGCCGTGGAGAGAACACAGGCTGTTAGTTAAAATCGTTTATTTGGCGCGAGGAATAATGACTTGACACGTTTAGTCAAATTAGATTTGTTGTTTTATAAATTATTCTTGATATAAAAATATCATATCGCTGATGTATTATAATTACTAAATCAACGAAAACGAGGAAATATATTTAAAAAAAAGTAATTTTTTGATGAAAAACGAAAGTTGTAGGTACATGTTCCGTATTACGTTAATACAGCGAGCAATAATTTTTCCCGTATAGTAGTCACGTTACTGGATAGGGGAGGTAACAGAAAAAATCGTCGAATTATTGGAAAGGCGTATTGTAGCTTACACGTACCCGTACACATATTAAATCTCAACCTCTTTACTACTTCAAACGTAAACGTACACACTATACACAACAGATCGCTTCTGTAAGAAAAAGGTTGCCATCGCTTTTATTTCATTGCAGTCCCTGTCACTCACTTAAAAACAATTGGAACGGCGATCCCGCTAAGATTTTTTTTCAATCGTTATTATAAACGGTAACACTAGAGTAAAACATACTTTTTGCACATATTCGTTTATTTTATTTTGAACTTATTCGATAAATAACGATTAAACATACATGACACTCGCACTATTTTCTGGAGTATATTCTTAAAAATTGACAAGGATTTTGGATATTTCTATGTTTTAATAATAAAAGAATGATAATCCTTAAACTAAAAAAAGGTACAGTTCTTTGGTATTTTAACTTTTTTAACCATACCGACCATCGAGAAAAGTTCATATCATGATTTCGCTTGTATATAATTTATAAGTTTATTGCGGCAGTTTTTTTGTAGATAAATGTCCATACGCGCGATAGACATATACAGTGTCTTTTCTACATAAAACAAATCTATTAGTAAATGTTTACAACTTTTAACTACAAACGTTTACAATGTAAACGAAAACTAGGTTTGTTTCCTCTAAGTATATTTAAAGATAAGACTGTTGAATCGGCTGTACGTAATTATTTTAAGAATACTGAAACACCTATCGTTTTTATTGTTAAAAAACAGCAAGCCAACTATTAATACAATTTTCAATTTATTTATATTAAGGATTTAGAACTGTAATATTTCCGCCAAACATCGACTTATGTCGTCACTAATTCGTTTTTTCCGAACGCCGATTCGTACGTTTCCGGTTGATACTATTTTTCGTAAAAGGAGTCTACTCTTTAGGTGTTTTCCGCGATTATGACGTCATTAATAACTAAATCAAATAATACAAAGTGCGGATATAAAATTGATGCAAAGTAAACAAATATTTTCATAACTAATACTCAAAATAAGTCTATAGAAGAACAACACTTAGTAATGAATAGAGGTTATATGAAAGTGAGCAACGTATGATTAATCTTCCGTGGTGCAATGGTAACGCACAAGACTTTTATTTTGACGGACCCGGTTCAATCCTCGGGAGAGGAACCTTTTTTCCCCCTTTTTCTTCTTTTTTTTAAATTATTGTGAGAAAATTTTTTGAGAAAATAGTATAATCAATAGGTTTACAATTCGGAAACAATTGTTATTATTCTTCATCTTCATTTAGTAGCCATGAAAACTGAAATATTGTAATGATATTATTACAAAATACTGACTCTTTTATAATACAGCAACAAAATTCTAAACATAATGCTTGTTTTTTCCTGTTCAGATATGATGTCCTTAAACAATTAGCCTTTATTTTACATAATTTTACAAGGTTTCAAAGAAATAGAGATGAATTTAGCTTCTAGTATGTTTGATTTTACAGCCCATTTTCCGAAACAGAGGGTCCCCTGCTAAAATACTAAATTACTCGAGTTATGCATGGTAAATGTTTTTTAAAACTTAGTTTTAGATGTCTAAATGGATGTACTTGGAAATGAAAACAACAAAATCCCAATCTGCAAAAGTGCATATTAGAGTCCTAAAACCTTAATAGTGAAACGGAATAGCTTAAAAGTGATAATGCTTTAACACTAACTTCTTCATCAAAGACTGATAGTGTTGCTGCAGACACTTAACACTAACTTCTTCATCAAAGAGTGATAGTGTTGCTGCAGACACTTAACACTAACTTCTTCATCAAAGAGTGATAGTGTTGCTGCAGACACTTAACACTAACTTCTTCATCAAAGAGTGATAGTGTTGCTGCAGACACTTAACACTAACTTCTTCATCAAAGACTGATGGTGTTGCTGCAGACACTTAACACTAACTTCTTCATCAAAGAGTGATAGTGTTGCTGCAGACACTTAACACTAACTTCTTCATCAAAGACTAATAGTGATGCTGCAGACACTTAACACTAACTTCTTCATCAAAGAGTGATAGTGTTGCTGCAGACACTTAACACTAACTTCTTCATCAAAGAGTGATAGTGTTGCTGCAGACACTTAACACTAACTTCTCCATCAAAGACTGATAGTGTTGCTGCAGACACGCTACATACTGCAAAATTTAGAGCCAAAACAAGATAAAATCCCTGCAATGTATTGTTTGCCTAAATTGCACAAAACATATAAAGCAATATTTATCGTCAAATCCAGTTCTTTCACAACTATTAAAATATCCGTACTCTTAATATCTTGTCTTACAGCCATTAAATAACATGTATAATTAAGGTATTGCTAAAAGGTTTTTGAAAAATCGCCTAAAATGAACATGGACCAATTTTTACAGATGGTTCTTAATATGATAATTATTCTGTATGGACTTGTCAAGACCTAACAGAGTCGCTACTTTTCTTATTCTTACGATGTTTTAATCTGAATTTGTGGTACAGATATCCCTGTTTTAAAAGTTATCTTGCTGTTATGCAAAGATTAAGGTCGTTGAAAGCTGTCACATTGTAACAAGAGAGAAACGCAAACTATTCGTGATCATTCACACCATAAGATGTTTCAGTGGGACATTGCCATCTAAAAAATGTTAAGTTACATTATCTCTTGCTTGCTTTCCTTAACAGGTTGAATAATAAAGCTGGATCAAAGAAAGATAGACAACGATTATTATCTTTAATAAAAACTTGCCATGACACTACGATGTGCTCATCTAGGTTGTAATTTTGACATCTTGATGTTCAATTTGAAGATGAAACTTTA
The DNA here is from genome assembly GCA_038501625.1 of Corbicula japonica. Taxonomy (NCBI): domain Eukaryota; kingdom Metazoa; phylum Mollusca; class Bivalvia; order Venerida; family Cyrenidae; genus Corbicula; species Corbicula japonica. Next base: position 64,339 of record JAZAYU010000460.1, read on the forward strand.
TAGCTCTTTCACATTATTACAAAAACAAATCAGCAAAATCTAACATTATACATGAAAAGATTATTCATTAAGCAAAAGCGCAACCCCAGTTCCGTAAGAATATGGTGCATTTCTTTACTGTTCCTAATATTTTTTTACCAAAGAAATTACCTGTTAAATTGGTTAAATCTGATGTAAGCAATTCAATGTCTAACATTAAAAAAAAACAATACACGCAAATGATATATATAATGTGTGCTAGTGTAGGTAAGTTCACACATAAATAATTATGTAAAGGGAAGTAAATTTTATTTATAATGTGAACAAAATCTGCAAGAATTACCTTCATTTAAGTGAATCGCCTGACAGCATTCAGCATTTGACATGGCACTGTATTGCTCGATTTTTTAAATAACTTAAAACGTGATATAGAATAGATTAAATATAATAATAGTTTCAACTTATACTTTTATTCTTAACTTTTTTGTTCAAAACAATCACTTCCACTGAATTATTATTATCTACATAAATTTCTGGAAAAAAAGCGAAATATGCATATGAGAAATTGCCACATCTAGAAGGCACGGCATATGACGAGAAGGGTTCTGTATTCTCAAAAGTTCTCGAAATAATTATATAGTTTATAATATTAATTTATAAATTAACTGTTAATGTACATTACTATTTGGTTTTACTTGAAATCAAATGTGCCGCTTAAGAAACAATCTAGATTTTGATAATAATTAGCTAAATTTTATTTATCCGTGTATGGTCACTCCAAGTTCAATTTCACATTTGATTTCATATGACAGCGTAAGATTAAAATGTTGAACAACTTTACGATAGCATAATATGGTGAGAGAGGCTGATTACAATACACAGTTCTTACAAAATTACACAGTTTTTAAATGGTTTATGCATTTCAAATGTGACCAGAAGTTTTGGTCTAAAGTTTTTTTTTATATTGAAGAATTATTTAAAACATCCCGTTTCGTCAAAGGGAGAATACAATCTTTTACACCTAACTGAAATATGTAGATGTTATCAGCCATTAGCCGTATTTTGAAACATTTTGCTGTATCGTTCGAAATCCTACATTAATACTCATCGCCATTCCTATTCAGGCTAATACTTAGTGTCTGATATTTCTTTTATGTTTTGATGCCCAGTTATATAAAAGATTGATTTATTTAAGTAACAAAGACACACACACACACAACACGGAAACACCGTTTGCTGTAGAACTCAGGAATTGCAGTATGAAACGCCTAGAAAAGCGATACACTTATCTTATAAGCAATATCTTATGGTCATCTGTCAAAAATAGATGCTGGATTTCAAAATAACAGGCAAACTTTTTTATCTTGAACCCAGAAGTACATGTCGACATAATGAAAGTCTTTCCTGAATTTCTTAAGGTGTTGCTCCTTTGTTATTGATTTTACTTATGATTTCTGCAAAGTTTTGTTGAACTGCATTTTGACGTTAGAAAGATTTTTATAATTTTCTTTTTATCTGATACAGTGATAGTGCGATGACAACTAACACGGCACCTAAAAGTTGCCTATTCATTTCAGTAGTCTTTTAATAACATATTATAGATGGATATGTGGATCAGATTTTGCACATTTTACTTTTTCTAATTGTGTCTTCATAATTATGGTAGGATGCAAATAGCTTTTGCTATGGGTTATTTACAATATATGCAACGTGTAATTTATAAAAGTGTCTTTAAGAAAATATTTTTCAAAGTTTATGCATTACCCCACCCAAGGAGCATGGTATTTACCCCTTAATCACGCACCACTCTTTAACGTAAGATATAGTTATTGTCAAACCGTTTTTTACCCTTTTAATACTAGTCTGACTTAAAGAAAACGGTATTTTTTGAAGCTCACATGACTACATGCACCATGACAAGTTTACATGAAACACTCATTCGCACGTGCAATGTATTGTCAGTACATTTTGTCATTATTGTTAAACTAGAGTCAGTGAATGACACACTAAAAACAAACATGATGTGGGTGTTTTTACTCATCAATTAGATAGGAAGCTAGTGACACATCTGCAAATCGCATAGTAAACTCTTGTAGACTCTTGTAGACTACAGTTCTGAAGTATGACATGAACCCTATCTGCATGTTTCCTCTTCGAATAATTGGTTTCAAGCGCCCTTAGACTGCCAGATAAACAATGTGCATGTTGCAGTCATTGGCAACTATTTGATCTAAAAAGGTTAAATGTAGTATTATAATGTTGTTTTTTTCTCAGCAAATATCTCTAACGACGATATTTCTCTCAAATATCTCTTTTGACCAAAAGCCCATGTTCTACAAACGTTTCATTGATGATGGTTTCAGGGTATGGACACAAAGCCTGGATTCATTAAAGGCCTTTACTGCACATTCTAACAACATTCACGAAGACATTCAGATTGAACTCCGATATAGCACAGAAAAAATAGAGTTTCTGGATACATGGGTGAAACTCGAAAATGGTAGGATTTTCACAAGCCTATATCAGAAACCAAGTGACAAGCAACTTTACCTACATAAGAGCTCCTGCCATCCACCTAGCACCAAGTCAGGACTAGCATATGGGTTAGGGCTGAGACTCAGGAGGATCTGCGAAAAGGATGAAGATTACCGAAAGCACAGACAAGAACTTAAGCATCAATTACGGAGGAGAGGTTACAGTGGAAAGGCTGTGGAGAGACAACTGCTGAAAGTAGATGCACTGAAACGAAAAGACCTTCTACAGAAGCAGACGACGAAGAAAGGTACAGATAGAGTACCTTTAGTCCTTACCTTTTCCAGACACCTTCCTGATGTACATGCGGTGTTGAGGAAACACATGAATGTGCTCCACAGGTCAGAGAGAATGATAGAAGTCTTCAAGTCCCCACCTATAGTTGCATACAGACGAGACAAGAACCTCTGTGATGTGCTTGTTCATGGGAAGACAAATAAAGTCCTCAAACAAACGAAGAACACATGTACTTGCGTGACGTGTGTATCTCTCAATGCTGGTGTGATATGGACCACAGCGAAATATAAAAGTTACAAGCCTGTCATGCGTACAAAATGTACAGATCGGAATCTAGTGTATGTCCTTTTGTGTTCCCGATGTGATGCAACAGTCTACGTTGGCGAGACAGAGCGGTCCCTTAAAGAAAGATTTGAGGAACATCTCCGTGACGTACGACAGCAGGTAGATAAACCGATCATGAGGCACTTCCAAGGACATGTGATGCAGGATGTGAAGGTAGTGGTGGTGGAGAAGATATTCCGAGACAGTTGCATTTACAGACAACTGGTTGAGGAACAGTGGATCAAGAAATTAGGAACGAAAGTGTCCCAGGGATGTAACGTTAAATTAAATATTTAGTTTTTTCATTAGTAAGGATAGTCTTAACCTATTAGGTCTCTATCCCTTTAAAGTTATTAGCCCTCAATATTATTATGAATGGATATAGGATGATAATGATGGTGATGATGGTGATGATGATGATGATGATGATGATGATGATGATGAAGTTTTATAATTACTGGTTATGGTTCTAATTATTAATTAATATTACAATGCTAATGATGAGGATGCTTGTGACATTTATGACGATAGTGATGATGACAGTGATTATGATGTGGGTAGTTATGTAGATGATGATGATGATGGTGATGATGTTTGTTTGATCACTCATGCATTTTTCTTTTTAAATATTATGATTATTATTATTATTATTTCATTATTGTGATAAAAGTGATGATGGGATGATGATGTTGGTAATATTGATTGTTATTATTATTGTTTCAGTTATTGTTATTATTATTTGTTTTACAAAATATGATAATGGTAATAATAATGATAATGGTGATGATTGTTATTATTGTTATTATTATTATTATTATTATTATTATTAACTGTTATTATTAATCCAGACTAATTAATTTTATTTATTTAAAATTTTTAGTTTAATTTTATTTCCGATGGTGCTCCATATCAAAGATGAAGATCCATGTAGTAACAGAATGAAATTCACCACCCCACACAGACAATGAGAATTCAATACAAAAGTACAGTAAACCCAGAGCCAGGACCACAGACAGTCATTCCAGTTAACCCCTAGGATTTCATCAGCCTTTAACATAAACTTTCAACAGTGACTTTAACTTATAAATTCATCCGATTGAACAATTAATGGTGCATCATATCATAAGATTTAAGATGGACTTCTTCTTTAATTATTATTATTATTATTATTATTATTATTATTATTATTATTATTATTATTATTATTATTATTATTATTATTATAATTTTCGAATGTTGTAAATATGTGTGAGAGTGTATTTATGCAATGTTTTATGTATATGTATTGAGCTCTTTTTTCATAATAGTATGTAAGTATTGTTGTTGATTTTTTCCGGGAAACGACGTCGCGTCTCGAAGGAAGTGAGACGTCCGGGAAATGACGCGACGTCGTCCTGGGATACATCAAACAACAATACAATTTCAACATGGATGTCACTTAAGCAATAATTTCTGTATTAATCTTGACAAAGAACAAGAGTTCGAAAATTCGAAAAAGAGTGTATTTTATTTATAAATTTTATAACTGACTTCCCTTTTGGAGGATTTTACGTAATTGTGATATCTCTAACGAATTAATAGCTTGCTGAGCTGCCGCTGTTGAGTTATGAAATATATATCTACAGCTCACTTTCCTGCATGTATCTATCTACGTCGTGATAAAACATTGTAAACATGTGGTAAGCATGTTAAAATGTGCTGAGTAATGTTGAGTATATAATAAACACACTGTCTTGTCATCAATCATTGAATTGTTAATAGCAAATGGTTAAATAGAATTATTCGAGTGTTCTATGAAGAATAAAACTCGGATAGCCTTTCAATTTCTTAAAACGCAAGATCGACAAAGACTTTTTTAATATAATGCAATGAAAAAATAATAAGGAACAAGTAGCCCGAGGGCAGATTTCAAAGTTATTAAATTTCTAGCGTCGAGTTCATCACTGTTCATAGGGGAACCCGTTTTCAGTTTTTTTTCTAAAAAACGCTGAGCTGCTCCCTATTCCTTTAACCCGTTAAATCATTTAAGAGTTAGGAAGACATAAAGACGCCAATCGAAATAGCTATTGTTAATGTTAACATTCAAGGCGTTGTAGGATACGAGCCAAATACCGCATTTCAATAGAATATATTTCAATGCTTTAATTGTATCTTGTTTGCATTAAAGGTTTGCAAGACAATCCATTCACATGTTGAATGCATGCAAGGCTTTTCAATGATATTTAATCAAAACGACTATAATATTAAACATTACATTTTCTTCATATTTACAAAATGAATATTCAACGCTTTATCAATAATTATTAAGTTTACTAGGTGGATCTAGTAGAATATTATAGTATCTGCATATATTAAAATATTTTTGAGTTGATAAAGTATGTTTTCATTGATGAAAACAATCGATTATGGCTCTGCATTTTTAACATAAATGAACTTAAATCCAATGTATTGATTGATTTTCAATGCTTATCTTGCTAATTTGTAAAATCTACTGTATTTTTGGATTGATTTATAATGTTTATTTGTAAATTATGTTGTCTATATTGATTGATGTATGATTTTTGAAACCTTACAAAATTAATGGGGTTTCCCTGAAAAGGGGCCTGAAACGAAGAAAAAAACTCAAAAAAGCAAAAAAAAATAGGTATTGAGCAGAGGAGAAGAGTAGATTCAGCAGGAGGCCAAATACTCGTACAAACAAATTCATAAGTTTGCAGTCAACACAATCAATCGGAAATATCTTCAGTCATTTAGAGTTGTAAACTGCCTATTAAATACAACCATTTGCGCAATTCTTAAAGGCAGTAACACAATTAATAAGTGTTTAAGTGACAGTATAATATTGAGATGACCGCAATAAGCATGTCTACGCTTCGTGAAAATGTATTCCCGTTTCAACCAACATTATGTTGTTTGGTTTCTTTATGTTTGTCTAGTTTTGTTTGTCTAGCAATGCTTATAATTACATTTTATAGATTTAGATTTGTTTCATATTCAATATTAATATAGAAAATAACAATACAAACAGTAGTTTGAAAAAAGAATATTATCACAAAAACAACAGAAAAGTACATGTTATCATATCACAAATAACTTGCTTATAGCATTGCAGGTTACCTAGAGATTCATAGTCCTATTCGTTGATAACCAAGCTAAAAGCATTGAAAGTACATAGTTAAAAGTTGTATCTATAAAAATGTATAGGGTAAACATTTTCTCTATAGATACACCTTCCGTGTCTGATCAGGATCTAAACTGTTCGCTTTTTGATTCATTAGGTTATTTCTGACCAGAATGCAACCAGTGCAGATCCTGATCAGATTTCACGGATGAGCCGACTGATCTGGATCTACACTGGTCGTGTAAATATTCGTGTATATGGAGGAAAGGGTTAAACAACTCTTGGCAGGTGATCCCCAAACTTTTTTTTGACATAATAATGGATGGTAATATTTATGTAATACACTGGTAAACAACAAAAGAGCAGCCCCGTTTTCTTTATGAGAATTAATTGGACAAATTCAAGTTAATGGGAAAATAAGCATAAACAGGTGTTAAAAGCAATATTTTTAGCAACAAAAATATTTTTAGTAACATGGTATATATGTATGCGTATAAAAGGTCAAGTTTGTCCTTAGCTACTAACTCTGTTATAATATTGTTGATTTCTACATTTCGATGTCGAATGTACTGCTGTGACATCATCAAAGGAATGTGATGTCATAAATCCTCAAATATCTTAAAACTTCTTTTGAGTGCAATATTCATAAAAGACTTTACAGACATATAAAAACACTTATTGTCTGCGTTTATCAGATAATATCCAAATTTGTTGATCTAAGATACAACATACCCTGGCGTTCAGCATCCTTAAATATGTTGCATCTCAGGTCCATGGGTTTGGATATTGACCTTATCAGAAGTCAATAACTCTATAAAATATAATATTTTTACAGGCTATTCGGAACCTAATTGATTAAAATAATATCTGTACACAAACTAGAACATTTATCAAACCATAATATCCATATAAACATTTTTTTCATTCGGGTACAGTCTGAGCTTATCGAGTAAACACTTTCATCCAGTTGTATTATCTAAGAAGTTACTATTTACACCTTGTTTTTTGCTGTCTTTATACTGTGTCTGAAAAATAACATTCCATTCCTTACAACCAATATCGATCATTTTCAAACAACTGATGTTGATAACAAGACAAGCACTGATTGGCACATCACACTAGTTTGTGGGAGTTGGAGTTGTTGTTCCACTATGGTTATGTATGTTGGTGAAGTAATTAAGCTTGTTGCTAGTGCTAGGGCTATATATGACAGTGATTGTACATTGCACTGGCTGATGCTGACTGCTAGAATTTGATATATGCAATACTTGCTGTCTTGACATGACATCTAGGTGTTATGTGTATCAGCAATGCAGTTTAGTGTCTTTAAAATGTTTTAAAGACGATTCATTGGCTGCCGGTTGCCATTGGATGCAGACTTGCTGTTTGCTGCTCGACTCGCAAATCTGGATATCTGGATGCCGGCTTAACGGTTGAATTATAAAGTTCTGTGGCTGCTGGCTACTTTGGTGAGGAGACATTACAGGAAAGTGCTGACTGACATGTGAAACACATAAAGTTTGCTTGAGAGAGAATTCTTGCTTTATTTTTGCTGGCAACTAGGTTTCAGTGAAGATATGAAGATTGCCATATCTCATCATAAAGCACAACAAGTTCTCTTTCCTGTTGCCCTGAAAAAGAAGAAAGGTGTTTAAAAATATTGAAAAGACAATGCTGATGCATGAATATATATATATATATATATATTTGATGTCTGCTGGCAACAAATGTTGAAATGTTTGCCTGTGCTTTAGAATTTATGATAAAAAAAGGTGTAATATCAATAAATATAACATATACGCAGTGTCTGATCTGGATCTACCCTTTTCTTTTTTTAAGTCAGAAATTATCTATTGAATCCATTGAAGTGAAGTGTAGATCCTGACAAGATGGCTAAGCTGTGCTGGTTGTTCTGGATCTACATTTTTCACCTATAATAAAAGCCATATTCCATTGAGTAGGTAAGCTGGGAATAGCTTAGGTTGTGAGAACAGAGAGAAGTTTCTAGTTTATGGAGAAGTCATGAATCTGCTCATCTTTAAATAAGAAACATACAAGAAAAAACTTCAGCATTTTCTCTGCATGTATGCAAAACCCTATAAGTGACTTGCGACCGGAATGAAGTGAGAGAGATTGTTGTTGTTGCTGTTTGTCTTCGGGGTCTACTCCAGCATTAGAACTGACCGGGGAGTTGGGGAATTAATAAACTCAATGCAGGAGTTTGGGTATCCAGTCTGTCCTCTACCAAACATAACAATTTAAATTTCAAACAAAATCTTTAAAAAATACTCTTCAGATATAAGAGCATGCTGTCACTTTCAAATCTCTTTTCTTTTTATAAGTGAACTTAAAGCTGTTGTTTTTTCCAAGTGGAAATGTTTTTGAAGAACATGAAGTTGGAAGAGCAGTTAACAAACCGTTCAGTCATGAAACCAGAAGATCAAGGATCTGTTCATAAAAGGCAGACTTGTGATACTTAACAACTTAAGTAATATTGTGGTACACAAACACAGTTGATTATAGAATTCTAACTATGACAATGGACATGCCTAGTGTTGAGAATTGGGCTTTACAAATTATTCAATTGGACATAGTATTGAGAATCGGGCTGTACAAATTATTTAATTGGACAGCTTTTTGTGGGATGATTACAGACTTAAGGTGGAATGCGACACTTTGCGAATTTTCGAATTTCTTTATGAAATTTGGTATGGTATTTATTGACGATGATTCCAGCATGAATCCGCAAACCGTTTTTCGATTAATCAATAGTTGTGTCGTGATCTCTGTTCGTTGGATACAAGTACAATGCTTTGCTTATATTTGAGATACGAAAATGGAAGAGGCGGAGTTATGTCTAATGCGTGCCCAATGTATTTTAGCTTTTTTTATCGATATTGCACTGGTAGAGTTAAGAGATTTACAGTTTGTTTAAAGGATACCAGTGCAATAACTTAATGATATATTTTCGATTAGTAATAAGGTGGAGTTAAATTTAATGCAAGCGCAGTGTGTTTCAGCTTTATTTACTAATACTAATGCATATATAAGTGCTGTTTTGTCGTTGACAATGACATAGGGCGGAGGTAATGCACAGTTTGATTAGGTTATAGTGACAAATACCAATATATACAATATTATAGCATTAAAACTGTTAGGTAGTGATATTTTTGGATTTCTTCTAATCAAAAAGGACACAGTGCAACAAAATTTATACAATGATATTGAGATAAATTCAGATTTCCGAAACTGTACTAATAAATGTATTCCTTTCTACACCATAGTTATTTTTTTTCTTGCACTTTGTACAATTTTCATTGAGGCCCGACAAGATGTGGGCAACATCAGCATTAAATGCAAGGTGAATAGAAACATAATATATACATGAATCAAAATAATAACGTGATTGTAAATAGTCAAAGGATATACTTATATTGTTATTGAAAGACAGTGAAGTTCAGATACATGTTTAGATATTTTTTCTGTAATTATGGTTTTAATTCATTTAGATTTATCGCCGTTTCAACACAATATAGTATTTTGTATTAAAAAACTCTGATGATTGATGGTGTTTCAAACTTATTTCATATAGCGATATGGGCTTCTGAATTAAAAAAGTGTAGATCCATTTGGATATCATGTTTTGGATACGTACCTGGATCAACATTTTATGATATATTTTACCTCATTGTATATTAAACGCACTGGCTGGAGTGTGAAATACGCGAACATTACGCCACAACCACAACATAACATACTATTTGTGTAATTATTAATACTGTACGCTTGAAAATTAAACATACCTGTATGTAAAAAAATCAGCTAATACAAGATGTCACTTATGATCCAAATTTGGATTTTTTTATTTGATCAAACACATCCAAATAGTGAATTTGTCAATCTTTAAATGATAAGTTGCCAAATTGAATTGATCACTGAAATAATTTTAAGCCTTAAATAATTTATCTTCATCAGATTAAAGCAACAACGTTCCTACCATTGTCTAAGGATTACCATTTTAACTACAATAATAGGTCTGTCATTTTATAGTGAAAGCTTGCTTAGGTTTGATGTTACAGTATTAACTGGAAGTCTTTTATCGCTTGATTAGGTTATTCATTTTTAGAGTGCAACTTCAATTGTTCAAATGATTTTCGACATGATATTGAACCAAACGTTAACTGTTTTAATGTTTATTTTACATTTATTTCAATTCAGTTTTTATAGTTTACCTTTTCAGAGCTGCAGTCATGGCTTTCCGAGTTAAGCACTTCGAAGTGCAACCTGATGCGTTACCTCGGTACGCATATACGCATAACCTTACAAGTCGAATTTTGAAAAGATACACCAAACATATCAATGATCTAGGGTTACGGGATGAGTTTCAAGTACCGGAGTATGAGACTGTTCAAGTATATTACATACACGACGAAGCATCACATAACTTATCGTCTGAACATGTTGGTGGAATTTATGGAGAACATGTAGAATGTAACTTTCTCCATCCAGAAGACTATATGTGTAACTTTGACGAAATAAAAAAGTACTTTGGGTCAGTATTTTTAACACCAATTGAGTTGAAAGAGCGTCACAACAAGCTAATAGGGCCGCGAGTAATATTTATCAATAATGCAAATGAAGAATACAGAACGAACGAGCGAAACGAAAGGATGACAGTCTCATCGCCAGATAATTTGGCAGAAAATATTGGGATACTTTTGGAGCGTGATGTCTTAAAAATCTTATTTGAGAGAGTTAACATCTTACATTGTTTGATTGAGATAAAGGACCCGCTAGATGCTTTTGCAACTTTAGATGCAGAAACATCATATATAAGTAAACAATTGTTTGCCGAACAATCAGAAAAAAAGGCCGTTAAAATGGAAATTGTCAAAGTGTTTCAGTTATGGTGTGAGGCAAGACGTATGGTGATAGAACAACTTTGTATCGCCCAGTTCACAAGTGCGCCAAGCAGTTTTAAGGAAAACCTTATCAAAACCATGCTTGTTAAGAACAATAACAACATTTGTTCTTTACCATTTCCGGTATCACAGATGGTTGAAGACCTTTTGATTAACAAAAATTATTTTGTTGAGCCGACAGGTAAATGTTTCATCTCACGTAATTAAGTAACTTTTTTTGGTTCGTTATGCGAAGCAAATACATTCAACGCTCATCTCCCTATGTGTGTCGTTAGTCATATTGATTGTTGAAACGGAAATAGACATGATAGAGAAGTTATTTAAATCTACTTTGTTATAGATTAAATAATGGCAGTTTTGTCTGCCGAATTTCCCCAATTGTTATGTCTTTTAACACAATTCTGATTTCATATTTGTGTTTGTCAAATTCCTATTGTCCTTCCTGGAACCATATTTATATAAATTCTTGTTCAGCTATTATCTCAAGTTATGAACAATGCTTGATTTCCCCTATTTTAATAAATAGCCACATTTTTTCTCAAATTAATGAAGAGTCAAGTGAAATGACTATGCGACAGATATGATGCAATGCATAAAGCGCCAAATAGGAAACAAAGGAAAATAATGCAAAAGTCGTATCTTGTATATTAGTATTTATTGTCGGTGTTTTTTTTTTACTTGCACTAATATGAGAATAAAAAATGTACAGTTGACAGATAATTATTATATTATTTATAATGGTTATCCACGAAACTGTCTTTGGGTTCAGTTAGTAGCGTGTTTGGCCGTATGTGGCCAAAGTGTAAAACGGTGTCGCCATACGAGTACCTTTTTTCCACATTCTCTGAAAATTAATCCTGTCACGTGTACTGTTTATAATTATTGCACTTGTATAATTTATCTATTAGACCATAATGTAATCTTGCTTTTTACTTTCATGTTGTTTATTGTTTTTAAGTGGACGACGAAACACAATTAGTTCCAGAATTTGTTCGAGGAAATGTCGTTAATCTTAAAACCATGCACGAGCAATTCCAGCAAAGTGAACAGCTGCAACGAGCATACATAAGTCTTGTGAATGAAATATCTATGCAAAGACACGTCACTGAGCAACTTTACGGTCAAATACAGGGTCTATTTTACAGAAGTATGGTACCCCTGGAAGAAAGGCCGAAAGTTATGCCTGAAATCAACCAAGTTTTGGATGCAAAAGTAAGTAAAATGTTTATTTTATTTTGAATAATCGTTAAAGACTTACAAAAAGGCCAAGATATAAAACAACAAAAGCATCAACAATTAAGGGATCATTTTGAAACTTAAAGAAGATATCATGTACTTTAACGATTTTTAATCATTTAATAATAATTATTAATAATATTAATAATATTAAGTAATATTGCAAGTTGAGCCCTGCATACGACTAATAACAAACAAAACATGCTTAAAGTGAGCGCTTCAACTCTTAAAATGTAACATTTGGCAAGGATCATTTAATTATGTCTACAGACTTTTTTCATTTATAGTTAGCAAGAGAGATATTGAGTGTAAAAGGTGTCACAAGTACAGGCTACAGATTTTCGACACTCAGTATATTCCTTGATGCTTTAATGAGCTTTGACGACAAAAAATCAGCGTAAACGGACTTAACTCGTTTGATGAACGCACGAAATGTTTTAAAATACGTTTTCTGTTACGAACAAAAGGACATTACAAAATTCAGAGAAGTTGGCTCAACAATTAGTGTCCGTAATCAGGGAACTCTTGGTGGCTTTGCAGCACTTGGAGCGAAGAAAGAAATGTGTGTGTTGTTGGCACGACATTTAGCTGATCAATCTGACCCAGATGACCCATGGGTGTACTTCAAAGAATCTTCGACGGCTGATGATAAATCGGCATTTGCACGTGTATTGCAACCCAGGATTCAGGTTGAAAGAAATGCAACACTTGATATTGCATTAGCCAAAGTAATACCCGGGGAACAAAGTAAATGTGAAGTGGGTTTCAAAGACGAATATGGCAAACGCTCTCCTGCTACCTTACATTTGTTTGACGATTTAGCTTGGTTGAATGGATTAGATGTTCACATCTGGGGTGCAGGAAGTTCGCCCGGTCTTGGTGTCATCGTCATTCCTCTACTTTACGTAAAGGACATGGAAAATCAGTTCCTGAAAATAGAAGATCGAGAGCCTGAACTTGATCAAGCAATTACACGATTTGCGAAAGGAGGTGATAGTGGCGCAGTTGTGTGTGCAAATGATATCAACAGAAGAGCAGTTCACGTTTTAGCGATGTTAATGGGCAGCTCTAATTACTATCAGGTTAGACAAGATCCCACAACGAAACAGCAGTACATGGCATTTAGGCTGTTGAATGGATTACAACAGCTCGGTCAAGAGCAACAAAATGAAGTAACATTGCTGTGACAGCTATCTTCGTACTAGATTCCGTTTGTTTCTGCCAGCGAAAATTTATTATTATATAATTATAAAACCGACTCGCGTAGACAATATCAAGCATTATCTCTCAGTTTTTTCTTCTTGGATGATTAGCATTATCAACACTGACACGCGTAGGCAATATCAAGCATTATCTCTCAGTTACCTCTTCTTGGATGGCTGGCATTATAAACACCGATTCGCATAGGCAATATCAAGCGTTATCTTTCAGTTATCTCTTCTTGGATGGCTGGAATTTTAGGCATCGACTCTTTAAGGAAATACCAAGAATTATCTGTCAGTTATCTCTCCTTAGATGTATTGAATTATAAACACCGAATAGAAAAGGCAATACCAAGCACATTCTCTCATTTATCTGTCTTTGTATGGCTGGAATTATAAACACTGACTCGCGTAGGCAGTATCGAGCTTTATCTCTCAGTTATCTCTCCTCGGATAACTGGCATAAAAACATCGACTCGTATTGGCAATATCAAGAATTATCTCTCAGTTATCTCTCCTCGGATGACTGGCATTAAATACACCGTCTCGCAATATCAATCATTATATCTCATTTATCTCTTCTTGGATGGCTGGCATTCTAAACATCGGCTCGTTAACGCAATATCATGCATTATCTCTCAGTTATTTCTCCTTGGATGGCTGGCATTATAAAAAAACATATTCCCGATTCGCATAATAACCACCGACTCGCGTAGGCAATGCCAAACATTATCTATTAGTTATCTCTCCTTGGATGGCTGGCATTATAAACAGCGACTCGCTTAGCCAATATCAAGAATAAATTCTCAGTTATCTCGTCTTTGATGGCTGGTATTATAAACACCGACTTTCGTAGGCAATAGCTAGCATTATATCTCCAGTTATCTCTTTTTATATGGCTGGGATTATAAACACTGACTCGCGTAGGCAATATCAACTTTTATCTCTCAGTTATCTGATTATGGATGGCTGGAATTATAAACACCGACTCGCAATGGCAATATCAATCATTATCTCTCAGTTATTTCTCCTTGGATGGCTGGCATTATAAAAACATATTCCCGAAGGCAATATCAAGCATTATCTCTCAGTTATCACTCTCCAATGGCATGCATTATAAAAACCGACTCGCGTGAGCACTATCAAGCATATTCTCTCAATATTATCTCCTTGGATGGCTTGCATTATAAACACCGACTCGCTGAGCATATATCAAGCATTATCTCTCAATAATCTCTCCTTGGATGGTTTGAATTACAAACACCGTCTCGCGTAGGCAATATCAAAGATTATATCATCATCTCTTCTTGGATGGCTGGCATTATAAACAGCGACTCGCGTAGGCAATGTCTAGCATTATCTCTCAGTTATCTCTTCTTGGATGGCTGGCCATATTACCACCGAGTAGCGTAGGCAATATCGAGCATTATTTCTTAGCTATATCTTCTTGGATGGCTGGCATTATAAACATCGACTCGTTCAGGCAATATCAAGCCTTATCTTTTATTGTCGCTCCTTGAATGACTTAAATTATACTATTTACACACTATAATCACATGCAATACTGGAACGAGTGGCGCAGTTGTGTGTGAAAAAGTTATCATCAGAAAATAAATGTTAATAATTAATGGGTTTAGCCATGTTTGAATGGATTAGATGGTATCACTTCACGTTTCGTAAGAGATGGAGCTTTTATCATTTCTCAAACGCTTACACATTTATAACTTGTCTCGCCTACAGAGATTGGTTCCAGATGAGCTTAAGTCAGCTAGAGTTATTCTTTGATTCCTCCGTGATTAAAAAGAGACTTAATTTTCACTTTCCTGAATGCGTTTTCCATGATTGAAAAGTAACGAAGCAATTTTATTCGTTCTTAGCGCAGACGTTGTTCAAATGTTAATTTCACAATGGCAACTGTGTTCACGTTCAATCATTCATTTGATTGTTATTCACATTTGTTTTAAATTTATACGACCTGAGGTCAGAGTCTACTAAATCTCTCACTGACCTAATTATTGTCTCAAATTACCGCCTTTTCAACAGAATCTGATTCTCGCGTTTTTTGTGTGTGTGGTACACATTGTATATATTAAATACATTAACACGCTGAAATATTCTAATGAAATATCACCGACACTTCTCCCCGTGCAAAAGAAACAAAATAGTTCCATTTGCCCATTGAAGCAGAAGTAAGATTCGACAACAGTAAAGCATTTTTGTGTTCTCCAAAATGACAAGTTCTGTTGTTAAACATGTCAAAGCTTAATTCAGATTTGAGGGAGAGGGAGAACATCTCATGGAATTTGAAGATTTCGGAGAAACCACTTAACACACATATCTTTTTTCTTATAAGGATAAGGATTGTACTACGATTTTACTGTTTTGTTCACGTTTGTTTTTACCGTAAAACTACTTGCTAAAAAGACTTCGCCTACCTGATTATTGTTGAATTTCTTAAAGAATCTCGCACACCGGAATAAAGGGCACCTCATTTTATCAGAAGAACCATTGAGACAAAAGGTGCGCGTTTACTAGGGGAGATTTTGCCTTTGGAAAAATAAAAAAACACATAGTAAACGATACATGTAAAGATGACGTTATTATTTTGCCTGAGTGTTGTCACTATCATATGATTATGAAAAAACAACATAAACAGTCAACACATTTATATTAAAAGCTTTTGTATTTTCAATAAGATCTTTGGCTATTTGCTTTTCTATTTTACAAATAATGAACATTGAAATGGGAATAGTAAATTTAATAGAAAATTCTTTACCGCCTGCCATCATGGTCAATACGTTGAAGAGAGATCTTTTTCTATTTCACAATTATAGATATAACTACAGTATTTACAAATATGTCAGCTCATTGTGTTCAGTATTCCATGTATCTGAGGAAAAGTGCAAAACTCTAAATTATGATCAATAGAAATTCGCCCTCACCCTCCCCCCAAAATACATCATAATTTATACTTTAATTTGCTTAGAAAGATGTTAAGTTGTGTTTTGTCATACATATCATTCCCGACAATCTTATGTTTTGGGGGAAATTTGACAACTCGTAAAAAAGAATGTATGCTATGCAAATACTTTGAGGAAATATTATTTCAAAGTTCTCTCCGACAATAAAGTGTGGAAGCGAACACAGGGGCGAACTAACTAACTCTTTCTTTGTTTCATTCCTTCGGCATAATTAAAAACAACAACCAGGTAAGTGCACTTTTATGAAATAAAAATAAGTTAACTTTTTTTTTCGTTCGACATCATTAATTCATTGCATTATTACATAAATACCGGTATTAACGGACATCTATTACAATGTAAATGACGGGAGTTTCTTATTTGATTACTGACAAATTATTCCTGCATAAACATGACTTTGTCATAATTTAATTGTACTGCCAATCAAAATGAGATAGTACTTGATAACTTTTACAAGCCCGTACCACATTGAGTTAGCAGGGACAAACGGAACTGATCGAACGGTTATTATTTTCACGATTCTCATAGAAACTTAACAATAACGCCACTGTGATGAAAACGAATAGGTTACCTCAAGATGGATTGGTGTTCTAGCAGGCATAAAGCAGGCGTAGAATATCCTGCTGGTGGACTTCCTATTGTATTTTTTATCACGTTTATTTTTATTTTTTTGCTTTCTTCAGATATCAAAATAAACCTTGTCAGCTAGACATGAAGTAATTTTAAATTAAACATTTGAAATAATTAAAAATATGCATAATTATCAGGAATGGCAACATCAAGAAAGTGCAGCCTCCCTACACAGCTAAAAATAGAAAGTTAATTTATGGTCACCAAAAATAATCAAACTGAGAATCTGCCATGGGTTAATACTGTAAAACGTTTAGCTAACACATCAAGAACCCGCCGCTGAACTGTCTGTGTCAAATTGAGTGATGGGTAGACTAACCCCTCACTGGTTCCCATATTAACTAAACGGGAAACATAATTTCGACATGGGATAATGATAATATAAATCTGGTTTTATCACAGGGAACACAAAAGGAAAAAATGAAAACAAAATCAAAACAGGCGGTATGTCGTTGGGTTCACTTAGCAATATCGAATCGAGCGACAAACTTGTTTATATTTGAAACGTTGTTTAAGTAAGGCACTGTATGCTTAATCATTAAAATGTCATTCTAACTACTTAATATTTGTAGTTATACGACGATTATTTGGTTTTGAAATGCTATCATTTATTAAATTACATTCGAATTACAATTACTTTAAAAACATTTTGTATTTTTTATTTAAAGTTGCCAAAAGGATTTTTGCGCAATAGTATTCTGTCAATGACAAAACATGTTACGCATAATTAACCTTATCCAGGTTAAGGTATTGAATATTCGCATATTTGAATTTGAATATGGTAAAGTAAAGAAAACAGACATGTCACAATTAAAACATTATGATTTCTGTGTGATTATAGATATGGCTTTAATGAAATCCAGTTCAATACGCTATTATATTGAATGCCAGTCAATGCATGTTATTTTATACTTATACAAATATTTAGAAAAGAAAAAAAAAACGTTTTGAAACTCAACCTACTTGTAGACATCAAAATTATGTAATTCCATAATGTTGATAAAGGATAAAGGACAAATATCAAATATTGTTTGTGTGTCCCTACTCATATGCCATGCCTATTTTGTTTATCACGAAATAAAAATTCTTATATCCTTATAGTTATTCTTTTATTAAAACATTTGAAATACTTCCAATAAATCATTAACCATCATCTTTAATTCGGAAATCTAATTTATAGAAATAACCGTATATTTTTTATCGCTATAATAAATTTCATTGGTGATGTTTAATAAATAAAACCAATAGAAGTGGAGGTGACATGTTATGTCATTCCTCAACAATTTTATCGGCCATACAAGTACACAAGTAAATGTACAAATTAAGCAAGACTACTTTGTTCGAGATATGGAACTTTTCCAGGAAATGCAGGACGTAAATATTTTTCATTGCTCATGTTTGGTACAGTCAATGTGTTTAATCTTTGTACGAGAAGACATTCGGGAGTTCCAACAACTGCTTTTGTTTCAAATAATAACACGAAAACAATACAATAATTTGGGAAGATATTGAAATGCAGCGAGTACTTGCATGTTATCGAGCAATCGAAGTTGCAAGGTCCAAACTCAGTAGTAGCGAAATCAGATTTGTTACCAGATTATGAAAATGAACTAGCCATGAAAGGTAGCCAAAAATGCTCCTTTTCGTAGGGAAGGCTGGTGGCATAGTCGAAGAGTCAGAGAAGTCTGCTTTTTCTTCAAACGAAACATTACCGATAATCTTGAACTCATCTGATCATCCCTTAGAGGCTGTGATCAAGAACATGTACATGTATAGTTAATGTTTATGCACACACGCTTACTGGGTCAACAATAACAGTACTGTAACAATTAACTTTGGCATATTTTTAAATATGTTTTTATTATTACACCTCACGTGATTAGTTTACTATATAGCGTAATGTGACGTCACAGGGAGATAATCGCTACTGTCACATATGCGACAGCATCATGTCACCCTCGCGTGGATCTAAAAATAAATATCTTGGAAATCCGATTACAAATTAACTTCTACGCATGCGTAATTGACCAAGGGAGATAAACGCATTTTGATTATTATTTGTAGCCCCTTATTGAGCATTATTGATTTTGGACTTCTTTCAAGATCTCTAAAAAACAAATGTTCGGTGTAATAAAATAAATATCACATCCCATTGGGGGAAACAGTACGAAATGTTAACCCTTGAGAAGGTAATGTCAACCTCGGCTAACGCCTCGGTTGACATTACTTCTCTCGGGTTAACATTTCGTACTGTTTCCCCCAATGGGATGTGATATTTATATATTGTTCCATTATTATCTTAATTAAGCGGATAATACGGAGATTAAATGATATATGATTTATGTAAATTTATTGTTGTGTGCTTCATTGGTACTTATAAGCGCTTTTTATAAAAAAAATATATAAGGATCCCCTCATATAATTTGGTAGGATTTGTTGATATTGATTCTGTATGAATTGATGAAAGTTACAAACATAATTATTATGTTACAAAAATAATTATATACATATAAATGCAGTCTGGAAATAATAGTAATACTTAATAATTTTAAAAGCTTAAAACAAAAACAAACTGAACTTGAATACGCCATATAGAAGTATTAAGTCTCTTAATGATCGGTAAAGAGTTGTTAAAACTTGGATCTAAGTAGGATTTAACAACGCTGACACTTTACAAAATAAATAGAATAAATAATTATACTCTTTTATCGGTTAAGCAAAATTAATATTTTCTCGTTACTTAAAGCAATACACACCACAGAAAGGGTTCAGATCAATTTGAAAAGGCGTTAAATTTCTTCACGTAAAAAAACAATCACATGTGGCAAAACATCGTTTTTCAATTAAAATAGCCAATTGAAAAGCATTATGAACGCAAATCATTTATAGGGCCTAATGATGTATTGACTGGTGTAAATGAGTTTGCTCGTATTTCAAGACCAACGCATTTCCAAACAAATACTATCATAATGAACGCCGTATGATATTATTTGTGTTATAAAATCATTTATTACGCACACTTTTAGTTTAAACCACGAATCGCAAATTTGTAACTGTTATTTAAGTGTCAAAACCATATGTTTGTAAAATGAGCTGAAATGCATGACAAACTAGTTTTTGACATCATAGGAAACTCATTTATACTTTGGACTTAATCTGGGTTGTGACGATAAAAAATAGCTCTGTTACAGGAATATGGCATATAAACGATTTTTGAAACTATTATGTATGAAAAAAGTCACTAAATGCCGATCTAACAAAACGTAAGAACTGATAACAGTCCGAAACATGAAGGCTGTTACAGGATTGGTTTTCCCGATAAATATAGGAGTCACGCATACCATCGTTTGGATCAAAACTGTACTGTTTATTTGTATAAAAATTGAGTTGCGCTCTACCCGGGGCTAGGCGGAGCGGGCAGTAATATGCATTTCCATTACTGCCCTCGAACAGGCTCAATCAAACCGTGTTGTTATCAATCACCCCCCAAAAAAGTTTAACTCTGTTCAACAATACAATGGAATTGTATGAGTTGTGCTTATCTAATACTTAAAATATAAGGTAATGCACCAATGTCAATGCATATATAATACCCCTAAACATGGTATTTAATGTCACGTTAAATAAAGCATTATATTTAACACAAATAAACTTCTTTTTCCTTCCGTGATAGATTTAAAGCTTAATTAGATTCTTTTTGATGTACCTTATTCAATAACATGTATTAAGACCATTTGTTACACCCTTAAATATTAACGAAATATATATCTTAGGAGACAGCTCACCTAGCATAAATATTTTCAAATTGGTTAAATCTTCTCAGGCCTACCATTTAACGAAATAAGGATTATGTCATAGTCGATAAGCAATCTATCCAAAATCTTGTCAAGCCAATCTGATAAAAATATCTCATTATAAGACATGAAAACTGCTACGGACCTGAGGACTAGTCACTTAAGGTGGTATCATTTGCCACAATATACTGTTAAAGTTGGGAGAAGTGTGGTGTCCTATTTTCATAAAATTTCATGTTATTTAATAATTATAAATCTTCTTTTTACTTCAGATATCAATTATAGGGCATATAAATGTTACAGGTCAATCAGGAATTATAAAAAAATAGAAATATGAAACAATTGCTCTCACTGAGTGTAGCCTTATTGCTGGGAGTCCAAACTTCCAAATTATCCACCATAGTATTAAACTACAGTCACATGAAGGTTGTCTATATCAAGGTTAACAATGTCTTGGAATTTAGTTCAATAATCTTTACTCGAACAATAGTTGTAAACAATGCAAACATGAATGTCAAATTTTCCTTATGTAGTCACTGGGAGAAACATGTTTTGCTAATGTTCTAGTAAAGTTTATTGAACTAAATTCTAAGACATTGTTAACCTTGATATAGACAACCTTCCTATGACTGTAGTTTAATACTATAGTGGATACTTTGGAAGCTTGGACTCCCGGAAAAAATGCTACACTCAGTGAGAGAAATTGTGTCATATTTCTATTTTTTATAATTCCTGATTGACCTGTAACATTTACATGCCCTATAAATAATATCTGAAGCAATACGAATATTTAAATTATTAAATAACATAAATTTTTATGAAAATAGGAAACCACACTCCCCCAACTTTAACAGTATATTGTGACAAATGATACCACATTAAAACCAGATAAAAGAATGAGTTTGCCCTTAACGAGAACACAATGCCTTGGGCGGAACTGAACAGAATAGAATTTTGTGAGGGGATCTTAGAATATAAATCCTGCATATCATAGACAACGCCAAAGGAAAAATTTAAAAAGCAGGAAGTATATCCTTGGCGGTGATTGAACAATATCCAAATTTATATTGGCTGGGATATTGAAACCACCCATCATTAAACTGGCCGAAATATAAAAAACAAAAAGTAAATTTAGAAGTACTATTAACATAATACATAAATATCGTGCTCGACGACCTTCAAAGGACGTAACTGATAACAGCACTGATTGAATGTACGGAAAGACATTTTACAGCCGCTACACGGCACAAACAACGCTAATGTGATATTAAAATAGATGAAAAGGTCGTTGAGCATAGTACTTATGATACAACTTACTTAAAAGGTCTTCTAAAATTACTCTTGCTTAATATTTCGGCCAGTTTAAAGATGGATGGTTCTTCACCCACCAAATGTTTCACTTCTAACACATTAAACATGTGCTTCAAACCTCACATGGTTACCAACATGATATTTTACAGCGCTCTGCAGGCCTGGTGATTAACCCACTTACAGTTGATCATTATGCTGACCTTTTTGATTGCACGACGGTTGCAGGGATTTAAGAGTTTATGGAGGTTTATGGGAAATATAAGAACCTAGTAGCTCGATTTATTTATCCCTGTCATCGTGTTCTTGCTGGTTTAACTAAAGGAGCTCTGATCACGGTAAGATCATCGAGTAACTGCCCCTTCGGCTTTGCAATGTTATTTGCTTCTTATGTTTTATATGTTTGTGTGCTTTTGCATGCAACATTATTGAGCTGATGGGTGGGTTGGAGTTGTTTCACCCAGACAATTTGTACTTGTGTGTTGATATTAGAAACTTTTGGGGCAACTGTGAGGTTGGAGCACCTAGAACCTGGTTAAAACTTTGATGTGTCACTGACCGTTCTAAGGCGGTAACCCCTCGGGTTCTCATTTTTTAATTGTGTTTGGTGTCTTTTTTTTTTGGAAAAAAAGCAACATACGAATTTTATTTAATAAGGC
This sequence comes from Corbicula japonica, assembly GCA_038501625.1. NCBI lineage: Eukaryota > Metazoa > Mollusca > Bivalvia > Venerida > Cyrenidae > Corbicula > Corbicula japonica. Next base: position 87,264 of record JAZAYU010000460.1, read on the forward strand.
ATTAGAACAGAAAACGATAATTGCACTTTGCAAACGTCAATCTATGGAAAACGTTTATTTGAGCAATTACGACGATATGTTCAAACAAGAGGCGTTTGAGATAATAGATTTCTGTTTTTATTTTATTTTTTACCTTCATCGTCATTTATCGTCAAATTATCATATTTAGAATTAAACTGTAAAATAATTCTTTGATAATCGTAATGTTCTTCAAAAAGGATTTCCATCATTTGCTTCAGCTTATAACAGTGATCTAGTCCGGCTCATCTGGTTATTTTAACCTACAAATAAGTATTATCTAACCATAGGCGCGAAGCCCGATTTTTTGTTTGTTTTCTCGCACCTGATTGCAATGAAACAGATGTTTGAAATAGATCGAGAAAACTCCTGTTTACGGTTTGCACAGTAAAAATCAAAACAGGCATCGTGTGTACCACTCTGAATTATAATAAGAATAAATGTAGCATTTTAAACAAACATACACGGTTTGATGTCAAATTTAAGCTAGAAGCAGTAATGTACAATGTACATGCAACTAACACAATGTACACAAACCCGATCGTTTTGTTTTAGCTTAACATGACACAGAAAGCAGAAATCGAGAATGCGTGATATACAAACCCACTATTGCACTCATAATCCCGATCTTAATTATCGTAACGGCAAAAATTCATGTAACCAAAACCTTTTTCCAGCATTGAATTATGCAATTAAAGATATCTGTTAATATTGTTGCTTGTGTCAACGGAAATTGAAACCATCGAATCATTTTAGATTGATAGAATAGATAGTTTTATTTCGGTATGGACTACATTTACATGGTCATTTAAAACAACATATACGGTACAAATTTATATAACACACATATAAATAAGTAAGCCATGACATGCACACCAACACCGAGGATAGCACAAAAAAGAGAGACTTATTTCCATGGTGGTCCTCTGTGTTGGTGGCATGACATAGAGAGCCTTTAATTTATGCAAAAACTACTTTCAATTAAATATATCACATTAAGAATTCAATTGTTTTATCACAGCTTAGAATTGACAGTATTGTTACCCATTATATAAATAACAGCGGAATAAATATATAAAACTAAGAAGCAAATGATAAAATTAATAAGCATTAGATATTCTACCTTTAGTTAAATTTCAATAAAGACAAATTATATTATATCACAGTCACAAAGTTAAACCTATTACTAAAACTACTGCCAAGATACCAAGTCTCAACTTTAAAATGTAGGGATAAGAAAATAAAAAAAATGTGTAGCACATTAAAACAGATAAAAAGATAAAAAAGATCATTATAAACTAAAAGTGTTAAAATGAACAGATGAAAAACAAAAAAAAAAACTAAAACGATCATTATAAACTAAAAGTGTTTAAATGAAAAGATGAAAAACAAAATGAGTTAAATCCATACCTATACCGAAAAAATCAAATGTAAAGAAAACATGTTTGAAGATTTTAAAAAAATACAAACTGTGAATTAGGTACTTATTAACAGACATTTTGAAAGAAGGCAACCTGCTAATTTTAGATAATTCCGCTTGCAAACTATTCCGCAAGGAACATCCCACAAAGAACGATTTTGAGCCAAAATCTTTGACCTTTGGGACTGCAAATCAACCCTTATTCCTTAACCTGGTTTTGTAGGAATGAACAGTGTCTTGTGGAATGAAATATTCTTCCATGTGATCGGGAGCCAGAGCATTTTAAATTTTAAAAACATGACATAGGATGATCTGATCTTCACGTTTATTGACTAGTAACCAGTTGAGTGTACGGTAGTGATTTGGACCAATATGTGACCTGGGATCAAGAACAAGGACAAACCTAATCAGCTTATTCTGAGTGACTTGAAGTTGTTTTAAGAAGCCGTGTTAGACTGGGATACACAACTGAACAACAGTAATCAAAATGACATTGTATTTAGGACATAACTGGAAGCTTCTTTGTATGTTGTGTGAGGTAATCCTTTTTGCGATAAAACAATTTCAAACGTGCATTTGCCTTCTGCAACACTGACCTCGAAATTGCATGAAAGGATAATGTTTGATCAATGGTTGTCCCTAGATATTTGACCAAAGAAGTTGCTTTAACAAATGTGTCATTACATTAAAAAAATAATAATATTAAGCGATGAATTTGACTTAAGTCTTTGCTAAGACCCAAATTAGATGGACTTAGATTTGCCTAAATGTAATGATAGCTTGTTATCTACCAGCCACAGGCTAACAAGATGCAAGATGCATTTTAATACTGCAGTCTTTATTGGCATGTTAAACAATGGTTAAATCGTAAATTCTTTATACTCCTTGAACACAGCGGGTACGGGTGCAGATAAAAAATTTAAACGCCTAAGTGTCAATGATTCTGCTTCACACTCCTGGCAATTCATTTCCGCTGTCCACAATTAAGAATTCAGGGTTTCACCTCCGGTATAAAAATTGAATAGGGGATTTTTTCTACCGCCTTGAATAAATATTTTTTTTTGATTATTGAAAAAGGTGTATCGGAAGAAGCTAGACAAATATCATCGCAAGATGAACAGAACACAGACGTGGCCAATAAAAACCGGCTTTTTTGTTGGTTCATAAGGAATTTTTTTGTTTGGATTCATAAGGTAACGTTAAAGCTTACTTTGGATAAACTTCAGAAACCTAAACTCAAGTTTCTATTTAGAAGAAGAATAAGCCTGTTACGTATGTTTGACTAAGAAGACGTTTAAGAATAAACCAACATAATTGCAAAGTGAAACGTATCATTTCTGACGACTTTAAATACACCACTTTTTAGAATGGTGCAACATGACATGGATGACGGCACGGGAAAATGTGTCGTCTGTGATTTTTCTTAAATTTTAGGTGTAAGCTGTAATGTTAGCTGTTTTAGCTTCATAATATTTCCTCATAATTAATTGGTGTTTTTACCCTCTCTGGCGTAAATTTAAAAAAAAATACGTTTACTTTAAAATGCTTAATCATGAATGCAATTAGCTTAATATTAAAATTTCACTTCAGCTGTTTGAAGACACAGTTTCACTTAACATTATCCATACAGTTAGTACGGATTTTTATCAGGAACATACATGCATTTATATGCTTGCCTTTTAAACTTGCCATCTGAACTAATTTATTTCATGTTTATGCATCTTCTTATATAAAGTTAAGCTTCCTTTAGTTACGGAATTCCCGTAGTGCATTTAGAATAAACTCATAATTTTAATAATGATTTAACTTCTTACAGTCAACATTTCGTAAATATTTAGGGGCCTTAACACGGCTTCGAATTGTCGTTATAGGTATATTTACATGAAGGTGATTAACTTTTTATGCGGATTTGGTCACCAAAGACTACAAACAAGTAAAATTTTCATTTAGGTATTGCCATATCAGGATGAAAACTGCCAGTACCCAGATGTTATTCAAAATTACCGGTGCATTTTTAAATTAATTGTAATAAATCTGTAATACGCAGATAGAAAATTAAAACGCCTAAGTGTCCATGATTCTGCTTCTCACTCCTGACAATTCATTTTCTCTGTCTATAACTTACAGTCTTTTTTATTGTCTTAAAACTTGATTTGAATATGCTTTTGTATATTATATCGTACTTATTCGATAAAAGCGAAAGCGAAATGTTATGAACATTGAGAGGGTCAAAAAATTTATGTAAGCCTTTTTCAAACAGCGAATAAATAAATGCAGATATAAGAAATACTTGTTTTTTGACAATTAACAAGACAAGACAGTATAACTTATTGAAAGTCTGACAATGCAACTTCATTGTTAACGTACAGTACATATTATTTACATGTTTTATCTGATTTGCAAACAGATGAAAAAACACTATGATTTGTTACACACTATCAAGAATAATTCAGTCATTATTCTAGTAGTTTGTTTTAGCCAAAGCAATCACAAGGTAAATAAAAAAAAATAAAGTCATTGTTCCACCACGACCAACGCAATTATAATGAAATGAAATATGGTCACATTGTTTGTATCAATGCAAAACACATCTTCAAAGAACGGTTATTAAACGTCACCAGAAATTAGTGTCGTTATATCATGACTTGTTTATAGTTGACCTTTAATTATGCCTTCGTTTTACAGTGGTTGTGGGACGTCATCGTGGTATACAGCCCCAAGCACACTGTATCATGTCTTCATGGATTGTAACATTACATCTGGCTTATTCTCCAAGTTGTCACGGTGACTTTCAACTTGATACCTGAATGTAAAGAAAAGTTTTTTTAACGTATTTTAAATCTAAAGAGGATTGCTACAATTGTTTTCTTTCTAATAGATTTTGATATAAAATTTTCGGCGTTGACATGTATTTACTTGACATATAAATAAAATGTGTAATACAACATCAGGCTTGTTCAAAGTTGATTGAGCTTTAATGGTTGACATATTTACCTAACGGATTTCAAATGCCTGGTTAAACAAGAACATATTTTAAATCACAATAAATCATTAAAAAAAAATCTGCATGTTATTTTAAAAACATAACATAATAACACAAGAGAAACTTAGAATTGCATGCTTGCTTTTGAAAATAAAAACTGAATAAGCTGTAAAAGGTAAAGTTGTAACTCTTATTTTTCCAGAAGACAGCATTGATTTCTACGCACGCCTTTTGATTACATGTTAAAAATGGAACGATATGTTTTATGTTTAAGGTGCAACAATGTTTAAAAACGAAAATGATTCGTTTTTTTTTCATTTCAGTAAAATGGTGATCCACTTCAGGGCTCAATAAAACTTTATAAAATAATCATGAAATGGTTCTATTCAATTTCGCATTTTATACCTAGGTTTTGTATCTTACATAAGGGCAAAGGTTTTATTTTAAATGTAAAAATGTCAACATTTATCTTTTTTGAAACTGCATCAATCTTTTTTTAACACTTTTAAGGATTGAATCGATATTTGATGGTTTTCATTTTGGTATGGAAAACAGGTGGGTTGTTTATAGTGTGTGAAGCCCGAAGGGCTTCATTCATACTATAAACAATCCAACTGTTTTCATACCAAAATGAAAACCATCAAATATCGAATTAATTCATATATTACACAAATAAATACGCTCATTTATACAGAAAATATCATTAACAATTCGTGGTATAACGGCTTTTTCGGATGGCTGTTGGAACAGCAACGTTAACGACAAAGTGAATGACGGCATGCATTTCGTAGCTACTCGTGGCAAAACGTTCACACACGTCAAAACAATGTGCAACGTCCAATAAATTATGAACAGTTCTACTGTAGCCACGCCTTATAAAGTAATTCGTCACAGTGTTTACTATTAGAAAATGTGATTCGTTAGATGAATAAGAGTTCAACGTAGAGGACAAAGTTGAAGTGTAAATATGTTACGATATTACATGTACAACAATACGATCTACAATGTCAGTATTGATTTGACTATGTAAAACAACAATAAAAAAATGAAAGTTCGAACCCGTTTATTATTGTTTGTAGCCTAAAATGATTAACTAAATATAAATTAAATATTTTAAGTAGAAGGTTAATAAAAGTCTTTATCATATAATTAAAACAATTGAAAGAAATAATATGTTCTACCATAATTTCTCGAGGCAGTGGTACATTTTAGATGGTGGCTGCATGCCGTTAAATGTCGAAGCAGCTGCAACGGTGTACGCGCCCATGTCCTCACAATACAGCCAGTCGCCTACCTCATGCATCGGTAACTTGGCAGACTTGACAATGCAGTCGATACTGTCACATGTTGGTCCCCAGACACTGCACTCATAGGTTGTTTCTTCTTCATCCTGTAAATATAACCAAACTCGTACCAAAACGCGCTGTTGATTATGAAAATTGCTATTAATTAAGTGAATTCATATTACCCTTGTTATTGGGCCAATGGTTATTAGCCCATGACATAAGACTGTGGGCAAGTATGACTGCCAGAGTTCCAACAACATTGCCAGTGTGAACATGGTGAATTCAATTGAATAATGACACTTTTATATATTAACAGACTAAAATGTCAAATCATATGAAGACCCATCAGTGCTAAGACGAGAATTGCTCAATATAGAAAGTTACATGTAATTAACAATAGAACTTGCTTTCTTTAATGTGAACAGCTTAAAAAAATACTAAATGAGGGTGATGTGATTCTTTTAAATAAAGGGTTAAACGTTTTGAAGACCATAATACAACAATCACATTGTCATATTCTTATCGTTTTAGAGAAAGATCAAATCTAATCATAAGAACTATTACTGACTTTTGTTTTCGCAGTTTATTGGCCAGACACCCTAATTAAAGAGACCGTGTCAATGCGTTGACAAAAATTTCTATAGAAAAGTTCATGCTATTCCTTTGCCGTAAAAACGTTTTTACGTTTGTAATATTGTCACAAGAGATGTACTGAGTTTTAATATGGGATGAGATGCGTTACGAACCGATGCTTTGCGGTGCAGTTGGATGGAGCGGAACGTGATGGGTTGGATGGATAGGTGGATTCATGAAATTTTATCATTTAGAATGAAAGTCACAGCAAAACTTTATAATCACATCACTATATATTCACATTTGTTAAAAAAACAGTGTTTTTATATATAATGAATACTAGTTCTTGACTAAAATATATATATCTTTTATACAGTATGGTAACTTAAATACTAAATATCATTTGATGCATGTAAACAACAACATAATTATAAATACCTTGAGAGTATTTATTGTGACCGTCTGGTGATCATTATCAAAGAAAAGACAGTTGAAAGACCCGTATATACCATCGTTTACGTAGTACATGATGGTTTGCTCATCTGACGTGGATGCCTTTGTAACAATCTCGTCATCTTGAAAGAAAATTTCGTTTAGTTAACTGATTGTTTATTTGTTCATTTATTTTGTTTACAAGCTTTGGGTTATCCATACATTTTATCTCAAATCCATGCATCTGCATCTTGATTTTACAGCGAGGTAACTGATGTTTTCATCTTGTTTTCAAATGAGTGTATTACTTAAATAATAGGATTTCGTAATGTATTGTGTTACTTAATCAATGATCAAAATGTTTCAACCTCCTGTGGATAACCAGAAAGGTGCTGAACTACAAACACCTCATTTCTTTTTAATTTACTTTATTCGCTTGTGAGGATTAATACAAAATAAAAAAAAAACAGAATTAATAAAAGAATTTAAAACAAATAGATTTACTATTACTTTCCGCCATTGGTCGATTCCGAAGGATATATACTGCGAAGTATTCATAAATGATCTATTTAAAAAAATCATTTATCTTATGTATATCTTATGAATAAAGACTTCTTCTTCTTCTTATCTCAAATTCGTGTTATCTTGATATAACAAATAAGTCTTACAACTATATTACTATGTGCAATTTCCTTTGTTACATGTAGAACACTAAATATGAATTATTGTTCCGTAGTTTTTACAACATTGAAACAATATACAAAACTGAAAACAGTAACTTATTTTTTATATATGTATAAATGAAAATCAAGAATATCTGTTTTAATAATATCACCAGTTTTATAATGCTTTTGCAATATATCATCCCTCAGTACAATCATGTAATTATTCCAGTGCAGTCGCTTGCGGACGTGAAGATGGAATGAAGAAATTAATGCGTGGCTTTTTTTCAAATAGTAAGAAAAGAAAACTCGATGCCTTAGCAAATAAACACACGAGTGAAAAGTCAATCATAAAATAAAATTTGGTTGATAATATTAAATACAAATAGTTTCTCAGTATACAATCAGTCAAAACTTTTAATAGGTGTAACAAAAAATAAGCTTGTTAAAACTAACACATAATTTCTTCAAGCGAGTCTCTGGCAACGACCTTTTTAGCGATAATGTTTACAGCCAATGTGAACGCCGAGGCTACCATATAACGACCAGGTTCTGCAATTATTTCCGCACCTTCCTCCGCTGGAAAATATTTTTCAAGTGCTCTGTTGATCACTATGGCTATCTGAAAATATAACCGGTCACGTTAGATTACATGCTAATGGACAAAAGTCTTCTTCAGTAGGAAGATTGGAACTTTTTGCATGCCAATATTTAACACATTACATTTACGGCAGTATTGGCGCAAATTCTGAATTTCTTTTTTCATTGAATGCATAAAAAGTCGTCTTTCCATTGATACCAATAGAGCGATGTGGAGTTTAGATTCCACGCTTTCAAAAGATATACCGGACAAGAGTTTTGTCGATAAGTATATTTAGGATTTAAATCATGTAAACGTTCAATTCAAATAACTTATATTTAAATTTAATACTCTTTTTACAGCGATTTCGTCAATTTTCACAAAACTTTTGAAATGTGATATTCTTTAAGAAAAACAAAATATTTGTCATAATTATGAGCTCAAAAATCGACGGACATTTCATTATAATACTGATAAAAATGTGCTTCATTCATATGAAATAAACGATGAGTTATTTTGATGTTAATCATATGAAACATCACAACCTATTTTGTTGTTTTGTATTGTATTGATAAATGCATGTTCACCCATTTTTACTCTCAAGTTTTCCACAAGAAACAAACACACATGAATACCGGTTAATTAAAAATTTACGGTTTCAATATGTTTTTATAATTATTAAAATGTATGTCCACCGAAGACTCATTTATAAAATCGGAGTCTTTTTTGTATTTGTTTTTTTTTTGCATTTAGGAAAAGGGAGTGTGGGGAATAAACTCGTAATGTAAAGAAAACTCAAAGCGGTCCTAGGTTCGACCTTTTATTGTTGGCGACGTTATGTACTCTGGGTGGAAAATTTACGTCTGTCGTCACGGTGTAAGTACACCTTACATACGTATGTGATGGCGCGTAATTACATATAATTTCCGATATTCTATAGGCCTTGAAACGTAACACATATGATTAACACATATATACGCGAAAAAAATATCCCTTAGAATTGTTAAATGTATGGAAGATAAAATCATTTGAAAATATCAGTCTAATATTTATCGCTGAGAGTAAACGAATCAATTAAGAGTCACTTTCACATTCTATAAATCTGCATTGTACCAGTGAGTTCAATAAATCTCTTTTATGTCAAATATTGCGATATAAACTCAAATGTAAGTAATTATTCTATATTTGTCCGAATTAATTTTTAGTGGATAACGTTTTGTTATTGGCCTCTTTGTAACACCAATTGGCAGTTTGAATTTTTTGCGGAACGTATGAGCCCCTAGTTTTCTTTGATGACGTCCTCCACAACGTCTCACTTCAATTGAGTTCTCGGTGTTTCGTCATGAATCTGTAACACATCACCTGTCGCGATGTCCTGGTTGTTGCGTACGCTGACGGTTTGATGCTCCCTGAAAGGAGTAAGACAATCCCTTTACCAACGTTGCCGGAAGTGATCAATTGTCATTGGTGATGAGTGGCACAACTACGAATCCGATCTCACACAAAACTTCTGGACTCTCTTCACCTACTTCATGATAAGGAAGTGTCTTAACTCTTCACCCGTAGAGCAAGTGTGCTGGTGTTAATCCTTCCGAGGACCCGAGAATCAGAGTGAACATAATTATTATGTAAGAGGTATGTCACTGAGAATTACTTCTACTTCTGCGTACTTCCGTAACGATTGTACGAAGCATATCGAAGGTAACGCAGGTACGTTTCAAAATTTTTTCAGTGTCGTTTTCGTCAGCCCTATAAGCCGATTCCAAAATCCTCCAAACCAAGATGCTCTCTGGGGAACAAATTCATTTTACGTCCCTCTATTAGTGAGTTCGTTGTTGATATAGTCTGAGATGCCGTTCAAAAACCGCGAGTACGATGTTCGGCTGGGTTTTTAAGAGTTCGGCAGTATTGACATTTAAGACGGTAAGTTTATTGATTTCTTTTACACGATTCCTAAACACTTTTTACAATTGTTCTTTTCTTATAGCCAATGCAGCGCTGTCTGACGATCTGGCCAAAAGAAGGACGATGTTAGAACTGATTGAAGGTGTCTGGAGATTCTTGCTCCGATCATGGCGGCTACAAGTTCGAGAATCGAAAGCGTTATTTTCTTGAGCGGCGCCACACGGTTCTTCGCCATAAATAGCGAATTTGATTTTCATTTACTATGTAATCGAAAGCTCGATAAAATTTTGTGTTTGAATCTATAAAAGTCGATGTATGGATTTGGGATTTCCTGCAACAATAGCTAAGCACCCAAGGTACATGTAACAGGCGTGAAAAGACCAAGCGGACCATGTGAGACTTCTATAGGACTTTCGGTTAGTTCGTCATTGCTGTTATTCCACTTCATTCCGAGCACATTGGTGATCACTTGCGGGTCAAGAACATTTTGGTTTTGCTTGTTGCCTTAGCAACTCACTGTTTGTCGTCCAACAATATAGCTTTATGCCGGATTTTGACATGAGACCTCGTGCACTATGAAAATATGAAAGCATCGTGTACTATTGCGGAATGCTAGATACCCGGTCATATGTTGTCCTCATAAAGATCCCGTTCTAAATTATCGCTAAACCAGCTACTGCTTTTTGCTTGCAGATGTTTATGAAGAGTTGCATTCAAACAAGTAATATATGCATATCAGGAATCGCCATACTCACATAACACAGCCTCTCCACGCAGCGAAAAAGGAAGAGAGGAATAAATTGGGAACAGGTTGCATCACATAATATTGATGTGAACCTATATTATTGTAGCGGACTGTTAACATCGAATGGGTCACTTGGACATTGACATTTCTGAACTTCTCTCTATCATCCTCGTGAAGTCCCATGTATAAGAATGCCTTTTCAATATTTGTAGACACGGCATAATCTTTTCGTTCGAATTGTTAATTTGTTGTCAAGTAATTTATAACCGGTGGAGTATATTGCAACATATTGTTAAGATTTTTTGATTTTGCGTTCGTGCGACAGATACAATCATAGACTATACGGACGGGTGTTGTTATACTATCCTTGTTCACTATATGATGGGAAATGGAGTGATTTTGTGTCTGCAAGGTTGTTATTCTAGAACTTTTTAAATAAAGCCTTTTTTTCTCTCGCTCCGCTACGCTATAATATAGCCATAGATTTACAGTATAATCGGGTCTGATCAGACATTGTGTAGTACTTTCACAATGTCTATAACAATGTCTCTTGGTAATACCAAAGTTTGTTGGAAGAGGATAGTAAATTGGTTCCTATGGTATTTTAGCGTTGTACTGACCGTACTTACATTCAACATGAACGTTTTGATATTCGTTCATGACAGCGTTCGAATTCTTTAGAATCTTCTTCTGTTATTCCCAAACTCTCAAGTTTGTTTGAAGAGGATTGCGAATTGAATCCTATTTTAATTAAGCCAAGTACTGACCGTGCCTACATTCCACATAAATAGTTTCATATTCGTTCGTGACAGCGTTCGAACTCTATAGAATCTTATTCTGTTATTCCCAAACTCTCAAGTTTTCAGAGTTATCGATGCAGTCTGTGTACGGAAACTTTAGTCTGCATATGACGACTTATTCAGTTGTTGGATAGGACCAGAAAACAATTTTTCAAATTTGCCTGCACGGCTGTTAGGCCATCTTTACATATCACGTTGTCACGTACATGTACCAGTGCCGATAATAATCCCCGCCTATCTTTAAGTATTTCTGAAACATGTCATCAGCGGTTAGGAGATGAGCTTGTCTGAGTTTTCGTAAATATGGTAAGTTAGTTGATTTCTTTTGTACTTTGTTGTGAAATGGAACTGCAATCGTCGGAACAATTATAATTGAAATTTAAATTTTCTTCATTGAAAGCATGTTAGTACATTTCTTTAATATCTATTTCTGTGCATATCAGGAATCGCCACACTCACAAAACACAGCCTTCCCTCGCAGGAAAAGGAAGAGAGGAAGAGACACCATGCTTCTTATAAGTATGTCAATTCAGATAAGACAAACAATTAACGAAAAAGAGAACCCTTGGGGTTACCGCATTGGAACGAATCGCATCGCGAAATTCGGTGTCATCCTAGACTATTAAATCATTGTTGATTTTGCTTCATGACTGCCAATGTCGAAAACATATTCGGGTACTTAGTGCATTTGTTATTGTGTAGATTTTCTTGACAGAATCCACATTTTACATTCGTTTTAGATACAGAAGATATCTTTCAAGCCGGACGTACATGTAGAACTGTCTAAGACATGTACTTGTAGATGCTGGCGATGACAAATTTAATATTGTTTGCGTTGTTTCATAAATAATTCTGTGTTGTCCGTATCTATCTTTTAATAATTCAGGTCGCATTCATCAGTGAAAATCCCGTATCTGTCATTGCTGCTGGGCCTTCTAACTGCGACATACGATATTTGTAATTTTGAACGTATTTCAAGTTCATATTAAATGGAAAGTAGACTCACACGTCCCAGAATTACTGCAACTAAATTAAATTTCCATCAAATATAGGCAAAGAAAATGTTGGCAACCTGCTGAATTGGGAAGGCGCTAAAATACTCTAAATGACAGATTGGACAGTAAAGGCTGCATATAAATAATGGGATTAGCTATAGACACTTCTGTTCAACTGGTATGTAACTATGATTGTATCATTTGTTTACATGCGGCTTAATCCCTGATGTATGAACAAGTGGATATGGCGTAGTTTTAATTCAATGATAAGAGAATTGTCGTCTGTTTGTAACATAACGGCCAGTAAAAGATCTGGTGATCATCGGATGACACTGATTGCTAGTGTCTTGTGAAAATACCACAATTCAAAATTTTCATGGTTAGAAATGATTATAAAACTTATCAATTGAAAAATTTAATTGAATTATTAACTAATTTTGTACGGTGAGGTCATTTTTTCCGTTTGTTTATATCTTCTGTGCTTTTAAAAACCTTTAACCAAAAGTACAACAAAACAACGACAACAATCATTTCAATAGCAGCACCGTTTATCCTATAAACAAGAAGAGAAAATAAATAGACAGCAAATAGTTGTGCAAGTTTATGTTGCAAAAAAGATCAAAGCTTAATTTTGATAATAACGGACTCTTTAATTAGTATAATAATGTGTGAAATACTTGAATGTCAAGAGGGTTCATTAATAAGTTGAACATGTTTTGGATAAATAATCTGTTCGGATATGGTCAACAATGGTCTCAGAGAGTTATCTACCGGAGTGTGCCAAAATAGCGATGTTTCGAGCAAATTATAGCAACACAACAAGGATTTCTGCCTCTCATTGGTAGCTCTTATCGGTCTGGTAACTATAATGATTTAAGTTCGTCAGAGTTAAAATAGCTGACACGTCATCTTTTTAGACTAGCATTTTTATTAACTATGTATATATGGTGTCAATCAATGAAAATGACATTCAATTTGATTACATTTATTTTATTTATTGTACTGTATTTCAAAATATGTCTAATTACATGTAAATAACCGTCGTTTCAAAAATTAAATAACACTTTTCTGTGTGTTTGGTAATTTGAAACTACACGTTAAAATAGTGGAAAATAAAAAGCAATTCAGTCGTTAAGCTGGGAATCACTTTATACTTTTAGCCAAAGAGCTTAATAGTCGTAGCTTGATCACAAGCCAGGAGAAAAACCGAAATATTGCACGTACAAAAATTTCAAACCAAATTTGAAAGAAAAATAGCAAGCAACTCAGAAAAGGAAATGTACTTCGGAAAAAGTAATGCCAGCATTTTCCTGTCCTGGGTAGCCGCCACCTATATCAAGCACGGTCATTTGAAACCCCATCTCGATAGCAAGGTTAAACACCATGCGTGCCTGTTGAATTGCAGCAGCGAATGCCTCCGCTTCCTTGCATCCACTACCAACATGGAAACTGCAAAATCGAAGATCAGTGGTATGTAACTTAACGAATTTTGTCCTGGTTACTTTTATCTACTGAAAACACAATACACCAACATACAGTTACAAACTGGAATAATTATCGACGCGGTGATATCAACTCCAAAGAATTAACCATTAACATGCGCTATCAACACGACGAAAAAATAATATTAACATGATTCCGGTAGCAGCGATAAATAAATCTAAATTACAACAACAACTATTTGTTCCCATCGCACGATTCGATTGCGCAGTATTCGGATAGAACAATGAAGTAGCTATCAGAGTTCTCCTGATGAATGTTGCTGTATTGTGACCGTTCGAGAGCTCGACGGGTTGTAACTTATTTATACATAGAAGCTACAAACCTATCACTCGGATTCCCTTTGAAAGCGTAGCTATCGAAAAAGAGTTTAGGTTTGTTACATTAGATACTGGGTTGCATTCTGGAGACTCAGACCGTTTTAATATCGTCGGTAATGGACGATTGACTTGATAGTTTCTAGAAGTTTGTCCGTCAAACGCATAAGTAGTTTGTAAAAAGCTGGATGAAAGAGGCCATTTAACTGTTGGTGAACAAGGTTTATATAGTTATCATCTCAAAGCCAAAGGTATTTCTTAGAATTGGCTATAGTAAGTTGGATGAAAGAAGTCCCTGTTTGTGAGCGACCTTTAATATACATGTAGTTTAGCGTGCACAACTTATAGTTGTTGCCAATCATTGTAGTTCAGGTAGAGTGTTTGTTTGTATTTGAGTTAGAAAACTAGAGTTGACGATCCAATCGGTGATTATTGTTGATTAAACGAAAACGTCACAAAAATAGGTTGAAACTGCATAGACGGCTATCATGTTAGTTAATTTAAGTTAGCCGCTCGGATTCACGTTACAAAAGTGGTGGCAGTGGTGGGATGCCAAAGAACTACTGACGCAATACCTGTAGATGATCTACATCGTTTTACACAACGTATATTTAATTTAATTCGGGTCGAAAAAATCAGAGGCGTGGGTAGTGTAACGGTAGGGTCTTTACTTTATCCATGAATGGAATGTACCGGGATTTACCGAAGGAAAGGGGTCAATCTTATGACGTTTTCCGATAAATGCGCTCGTGAAGTTCATAAAAAGAGAGGACGTGCATTATTTTATGTCACTGCATGGTTAGATTGCGCTTTGATGGATGGAACTACGACGTTCCTTTTGAAGGCATTGCTTTTCGGAGAGGTTAATACTCTGAGCGAAAGCTTGGCTATCGGCAGAGAGTGGTACGTGTATTGTGCTGTATTCTGAGACATAGACGGACTGTAACTATTAAGTATATGGAAGCTTAAAACCTATCACCCGGATTCTCGTCGAAAACATATTTTTTGAAAATTTAACCTAGGCTATTACCTGACACCAATGACATTAAGTTCCAGAGCCAGGGCTGTCTGTAGAAGTGGGCGGACTTTTGTTGGGTCACATCCAAACTTTATACCAAGTTTACATTTTATCTGGAAGTTGCTAGGTGGCAAGATCCTCAGAACTAACCTATAATGGTTAATTGCTATAATTATTTGTGCATAAGATACTGTAATAGCAAAGGTCACGTTTCTATTGAATGAGACTCACATAAACAAAACATTGTATGCATTAACCATATATACATGTAGGTACAAGAACTAAAAGCCAAAAACTGATTAAAAATTCTGCATTCATATTTTATACATAACTTTTATCTCACAATAAAAACGTTTTATATTTGTAGGAATGGCAACAAATATTCAAACTTTAAACTATTCGAATATCCAGCGGACAAACCAGTTCTATTAAGTGTTTGATTATAGTAAAATTAAATGAATTTCTGTAAGGGTATTTTCTCCTCGATTCCACGTACACATGACTGTAATATCTTTTGTAATTAGAAGACGAGGCACATTTAAACAACTGGCAATCTGGTCACTCTTTCTTTTTTTCAAATGAGTCACGATTTTTAATACGGAGGATGTTTGTTTGTTATAATGATATATATATATAATTTCTTTTTGATCAAGCTATAAAACCATTTTCGATAGTTGTCTCAACAATCTAATTAAATATGAATAAAAAATGTAAAACTTTTTATTTACATGCTGATATTTTGTCCACAAGGAGGATCGGCGATGGAAAAAAAACTGACACACACCCGAAACCAGTGAAAATTTACGTTGGTATATAGTTTGTTTCTGTTTTTAACAATCGTCTTGACGACGTATGTACACGTACATGTATCCTTATAAAAATACTTTGAAACAGAAATAATTGTGCCTAGAAAACGAAACTAGTCTGACTGCTTAAATTTAACGATAATGATATAAAACAGCAAGTTTGAAGTAGGTGGTCATTAATAGCGTAGAGATTTTCTAAGAAATAAAGCTCAACCTGGTTAAAATACAATGTACATGTGAGTTTCACAATTATTTTGTCAATATTAACCGACGTGCTGTCTGGATGACTCATGTAAACCAAAGACATAAATAATCACCGAATATTAAATACGTGTACTGTCGAAAATTCGAATGCCTTTTTTTCGTTGTCATCCAGAGATTTTTTTAAACGATGTGTGATCGGCGTTATCCCTTAAAATGCACAAAAGCTCAAACAAATTACTTTTTTCTTTGCTTTCTAGTAGGAAATGTTATCTTAATGCTAAGAAATTGCTTGCCTTTGGAAGGCGTTACAAATCATCATTTCGTTTTAATTACTTGTAAATATGCAGATGTTTTTTTCCTGTTTTTAATTGAAAATGATGCATGAACAACTCTTTTCTCGCAATTTCTCTCGAAGTATTACCCAGACATAATTACTTAGCAGGCCAAACTAAACAGAAGTTAAAAAATATCGACATGTTTGGCTTTTTAACATGTTTAATATTTTAGATTTAAGTCATTTTCTTGTACTGCAAATTATTTCCCTACTTGGCATCTGGAAACAGACATTTAATCTTATGCAGCTCCGCCTCATTGTCAAATGTCATCATCTCTACACTATTCTCGGCAGCGTATTTGATCATGGAAGCCTGCTTGCATGGATTGGCGTATATTATACGGCTTGGATCCACGCCAAGGCTTAGAATCTTCTGTATTTCATTCTAACATAAACATATAAATTGCTATTAAATTGCCTGCTAGCATCAGTTTTCTATAGCAAATAAAAACAGAAAAAAGTAAGTGCAATGACAGTCTTATATTTATACTTGTGTTCGTTAAATTTAATTTTTGTAAACATTTTATTAAATTTGTTCGCTCAGAGGAAATGTGCGAGTTTCTAATTGAACATTTTTTTGGGAAGTTGATTATTCCGTGTGCAACAAATTATGCGTCTAATGCTCTTTTATCGCTGTGACATTTCCATATAACTGTATTGTTACATCGATATTTAATTTTGCCTGGTTTTTCTTTAAGAACAGATCACCTTTTGCGGTAAAAATATTTTAACAAGTTATTTTCCTCAAAGCATACATTGCATTTGAAATGTTTAACCTGGTTTTTTTGTGCTTTTTTGGTAAGCTTTGTGTTTAAACTTCCTCTTTGCAAACTTTGGCATTGGCCTTTGTAACTGATAAAAATCAGTAAGTTTAGTCAAATCATATCATTTGGCAATAGCATAAAATGTTTGTCGTTGCGTTACCACATTGAATTACGTACCCTGCTGGCACAGTCGAAGCCTGCACCACAGTTAGCGAGTATCCTTACAACACCGTAATCGTCATTGCATTTCACAGCTGCATAGAAATACAGTTGCTGATCATTTAGCATATACATTTAAAACTATTTCAGAATCTGTTATGTAAAGAACAACACTCTTTTTGAAAAGACATATCCCTACAGTAACCATAGCCTGTTGGCAACGTTCAATTTTAAACGAGTCTTTTTCACTTTTAAAATGTATAACAACAACTCAGTGAACACTTGCTAAAATACCTTTTTAAGTGTCATATTTGGTCATCTTGTTCTGTTACAAAGTGTGTTTCAATGCGATTAGTCAATATCTAAATATTGCATGCGAAACGATGTAGAAATACATGTAGTTTTATGCAAGAAACGTATGCAGCTCAATAGAAGTCTTTTTAACATATGATTCAATGTTGTGGCTAGACTTTTGTTTTGTATAATTATGATTTTTAATTTTTTTTTCTGTTATTATGTCTTTCTGTATTTCGATTTCATTCGGGATAATCTTGCTTGTTTTTCTCGTTATATTATGGCTCCTACTATGATTCGCAGGATTTATATTTTGACTATGTCATCAAAATTATATTTGGCTTTGTTCCGCTCATAGTTTTACGGAAAACCCATTATTTTATCAGGTGACCTTACGTCGTTAATCATGGAAAGATGGTACTAATCTAAATTTACCGCATAAGATTTTCCTTGTTACAGTAAAATGCACAAATTTGGTGAGGGGGATTTTGGACAATTTTATGTTCTTTTCATTGGTGAAGTGGGCTTAATCAACGGCTATGCGGCATGGGAAGAAAAAAAATCCATTACGTCCAATTCAATCGAGCCAGCACTGTATGTTCATGTCTGCCTGTTCTATGGCTTGAACATGTCATGTTATCTATATTATTAGCATAAACTTAAATTATTACTCGACAATAACAACGTTAAAACCACAAGTTAACTGACAATTTTTATATTCTGGACACTACTATTCTTCTTCTTTAAACAGTAAGACTTACATAGTCATTATCAATATTAAAGAAGTTGAGACAACATCATCACACGCGCAGGATAAAGGTGTCTGAATGTCAATAAGACATGATATTGACAACGACATTTTCTAAATGATTGAAACCCTAAATACTCACGATGCTTGTATGGGAGTAAACGTTTGGCAATTACGTAAACTATATTTCTATGCGTTTAGCGGCAAAATATAGACTTACCATAGAAAGGTTTTACTCTCGGCATAAGATTACACCAATGCTTATACTTCTGGATAATGTCGCCAAGATCACATATGATAAACGGTTCATCTTTTCCCTAACAATGATTCAACTAATGACCATTAATGTGTATAAATAAATATCATTGGTGACTCCTTACGTTACGTCCTTTGAAGGTCGAGAGCACGATACTTATGTACTATGTTAAAAGTACTTCTAATTTAAAAATACTTTTGTTTTTTTAAATATAAATACTTCGGCCAGTTTATAGATGGTGGCTTCAATATCCCAGCAAATATTCAATAAGTTATATTAAATCTTTATTGAATTTTTATTCATTTATTCATTATTTATAAAAGTTGTTAATGATAAATCTTAGCACATGCGTTGGAAAATTCTGGAATTACAAAATATACCCAAAATAAACAAGATTGTTCACATAGAACGAGTTTTGATTAAAAAAGATTACCAAAATTTACGTTTTATTTCTAGTAAACTAGAGTACGAGTATTTTCGCTACGAATAGTAAAAGGAATAAAAGACGTGAACTTGGGGTATCGACGCAGAACTGATGCACGCTATAAAAAGTACCTACATGTAACTACGATATTATCTTGACTGAAATTAAAGTAGCTTACTGTATCTGACATTAAAAGGATGTTATCTGAATTTTAGACTGTAGGAAGCGTTGAGTCTTACTAACATACTCCTAATGTGCTGTGGACTGCGCCGGTGCGCGTGACACTGGTATTTGAATAGGACATTATTAGTAAAATGCAAATCAAACAAACCCTGCATTTATATGAGATAAGAGGAGATACGGTATAGAAAGCTATTATATATCTTGTAATCTCGTTAAACTATGCATGTTTTTTAAGAAAGCGAGGCCAGTCTTTTTTGTATCTGACTTTCAAAAAAACTATATATAGGAGGTCATCTTGTTATTTCTAATTTTTTAAAAGGGAGCAAAGGAGAATAAATAAATTATTTTAGCGGATTTCTATTACTTGCTTATAAAATGTAGTTCCACAAACACACATAAATATTGTATAGTAAAACATAAGTATTGTTTCCATCAGGTATTGAAAACAAAAAAGTAGAATTATCCTAAGAACCATGCATATACGATTGTGGATGGATGGAAACCCGCATTAAGAACCTTATACCTTGAGTAGATGATACATAATTATTAATACAAAATCATTACTAACCTGCCGTTTTGCAAGTGTCGCATGTTCTTTAACCATGGTTAATGTGGATTTTTGGAGAGGTTCTATGTCTACTAAACAATCATTTCCAATGCGTGCTTTCATTTTCTTATTATACATGTTATATAGTGGTGAAGTTGAGCAGTTACACGACAGTTCTGTTGCAAGGCTCACAAGCTCTACAATTATCGAAAACTAGATTAGTTTCCTCGAGTCATCGTGTTCTTGCTGATTTGTCTCCTCTGTCGAGTTGAAGATTTTAGGTTGGAGATAAATCACCAAGACAACTTGTACTTGATTTTCATATTAGAACTTGTTGAGGCAGGTGTGAGGTAGGTGCTCTTTAAAACCTGGTTTAAACGCCTAGTTGTTATATTTTGCTCTGACCTTTCCATAGTGGTATCCCATTGGTTCTTTTTTTTGTTATTTGTGGTGTTTTATTGAGTTAGGTCATCAATAAATCAATATTCTTTTCAATCTTCACTTCTGGCTGCTTTGGGAGGTTGTGTTTTCTTGGTGTCGCAATACCGGATATGCATGTTCCACTTTTTTAACTTAAAGTTTTATTTCTATTATATCACGCAAAAAACACGTTTATTAACACAGCACAGGAATATAAAGTTCCAATAGGATATTTCAAGGCAATTTGTTTAATATTGGAGGAAATATATTCAAATGAGCGGCATAATTGTAATAGGTTTTGCAAATCGGACCAAAATGACTTACATACGACTGTTTTTGCTGATTGCATGTTGTTAGAGGCTATTTGGGATGGTTAATATCTGCGTAATCAATTAATGTTAAAGAGTTTTATTACCTTTAAGTAAATAAATAAAGTCTCGGCATAACATTATGTTATTATTCAGGAAAATCAAACGTGTGTAAAAGAAGAGGTGTCTGAATATGTAAATGTCTTATTATACCTGTAGTGCTGCAATATCAATATCTAATAACACTAGACTGTGTCCTCGGGATACTGATGCCCCATTTCTACAACAACATTTGTAACAAAGGGCAATAACTCTGGTTAAAATGGTCTCAGGAAAAAAACACTTTTATTTACGTTCATGTACACATCCTTCTTGATGATCTGTGCAAGTTTGAAAGAAATCCGCTCGGTAGTTATCGAGGAGCTGATGCCACAAGTTTCTTTGGGACGTTATGACGGACGGACGGACCGACCGACCGAGAAGCAATTGCAACTTTATATGCCTCCCACTTCGATCTGCATGCAACAGTGTCGAGTTAGTGGGAAGGTTGGAGTTAGTGTTTAAACGCACAGTGTTAAAATTGTTTGGCCATTGACCTTTCCTTGGCAGTAAACACCCAGGTATCTTCATTGCTAGTTACTTGTTGCGTCTCATTTAAAACTAATTATATGATAAGCACATGCTCTCTTTTCCTCTCTACTTTTGGTTGCTTGGTGAGGTTGTTATTTCTGAGTCTGGACATTTTTGACATTTATATTTCATTTTTAACCCACCGAGTTTGCTTGTAAGTGTCATTTGTGACCTATGTATGAAGTGTTTATGTGATTGTTATGAACCATTGGCAAGGAGGCAGCCGCTAATACCCAACAATCGAAGTAAAATTGCGAGCGTGTCATGTGCTAAAACGTTATGAGTCAAAATTAATTATAACAGCACATCGACAATTTTATATTACGTCTTTCAAAGATATAGTTGAAATGTAATTGTTATTGTATTTTAATTTGTTATAAGTAAAGTATCCATTCAAAATATGACAATGGGGGAGCTTATGCAACATAGAAATTTCAAATCGAAGATTGTAAATATAACTGTTACAGTTAAAATTTAAAAATGGCAATTTTAACATTTTTATTATAAATTCATATGAAAATATGTCATCCCTTTTTAGTAACTTTGAAGTTACAAGATATTGCGGTAATATTTCTAATGCACATGTATTTTAAACATGAAGATATATTCCGAAAATCTTCATTAAAACAGACAAAACGTTTTAGCAATCTTAAAAAATCCCCTAACCAAACCATAAATACTTCATCGATGTGAATGTGCTATTAATAAATCTTCTTGAAACACGTCCAACTTCCTTTCCGATAATGTTTTAGTACGTTCTTATGAATACAACTTCCTTTTCCGATATCGTTTTAAAAGGTTCCCTGTGAATAAGTTAAATACATGTAAATAGTTGTTTGTGGTGTCTCATTTTAAACTAATCAATGTCCAAGCTCTCTTTTCCTCTCTACTTTTGTTTACCTAGTGAGGCCGTGTATTCTGAGTGTGGCAATTCCTGACATACATTTTACATTTTTCCCACATTTATTATATTATCAAAACACTTATACATGCTTATTTCTATGGTGTTTTAACCAAAAAAACATAAAAGAGTTGAACAGAAGGCAAGCTTTAGAAATGATCACCATTCGTTAAACTTTAAGCAGAAACGACAATTTACAAAAAGGAGAACCAGGGCAAAAGGTCATAAAACTAAATCAGGAGACTACTGAAACAGCGAAGCCTTATGATTCAGTCTTATGCTTCAGAAGGCTCACCTCAATGGAACGATTAGTGTGAAAACATATGACCAACGGGGGTTCAAGACAAGTTCTAGGGGTATACTATCACTGAATGAAAATGTACAAGTTACTTTGGTGTTTTACCAACGATACACCAAGTACTCCAACAATAATAAGCTAGTGTCACTGTCAGACGCAATGGGTTGCTTTTCAACACCGTGAACGGAGAAATCAGAGTTAAATCAGCAAGAACCCGACCATTGGAATTAAAGGAACTGATCGAGCTTATAGGAAACACTTGAGTCTGCAATGCAACCAACGATGTAAGCAAAGCATTTTGACCGTATATGGGTGTATCATAAAACATGTCGAGCGATGTATCGTATCCTGTTGGTAACCGTTTACTCTGAATTTACTTATTTTACTACTTTACTACTAAAGTGGCTTTTATTTTATTTCATATTGTGAAGTTTCGTTAAAATATTTAAGAAATAGCGAGTATCATTATTAATGTTAAGCAGGATTATGTTTCTAGAATTTAGCGAGTACCGGCGATAACATGTGTAAGTATGTAAAACGCCGTCTAGAATATCGAACCTGCCGCGAAATGTTAACTCCGTTCGATTTCGCAAACAAGTTTTTTACGAGGGGAAAATATGAGGCTGAGCATGTAAAAAGTGAACTATGCATACCAGGAATCGCCACCCCACACAGCAAAACAGTAGAGAGGAAAAGAGAGAATGTGTTTACATGTATAAAAATATCAATTTCAAATAAGATACCACAAACAATTACAAAACGAAAAAAAACCTTTGGGTTTACCGCACTGGAATGGTCGGTGGAAAAACAATTTGCCAGTGGAGTTTTAAACCTGATTCTAGTTAACCTCAGACTTGCAGGTTCTCACATGAACTAACAAGGGCAAGAAGTGAAATAACTACAACCCACTCCTAAGCACAACAATGTTGCTTGCAAAAGCACACAAACATATAAAACTTAAGAAACTAACATGCGGCGTGGGCGTGTTCCATACATTACTGTCCATGAACAGAACCAATCAAACCGAACTTGCAATGTTTTCATATAATTATGTTGTGTTTGGTGGCTTTAAAAAAGTGAAATTGCCACACTCACAAAACACAGCCTCTCCACGAAACTTAAAGGAAGAGAGGAAAAGAGAGCATGTGCTTATAAGTATGTTAAAATCAGAAAAGATATCACAAACAATTAACAAAAATGAGAACAGTTGGGATTACCAACTTGGAAAGGTCAATGTTTCCTTTTTTATCTATTTACATATCACATAAGCGTTGGTTTTGCCTAGTTAAGGCTGTAAAATGTCACCCCGTACATTCTAAAAGTATCTGTAAAGTTATAAGTAACGTTCTTTGAAGGTCGGTGAGTAAATTAATTCTGTACTGTGTTAGTTGTACTTCTAAAAGTATTTTGGGTTTTATGTTTCGTCCAGTAAAAAATATGGGTGATTTTAATCTTCCAACCAGTAAAGATTAGGATATTGTTCAAACACCGATAGGATAATACTTTCTTGTTTTAAAATTTTGCTGTTGGTGTCGCCTGTGATTCACAGGATTTGTTTCATTTTCAGATCCCCTGTAAAAATTATATACTGTTTAGTTCTTCATTTTTTCTAGTTTGAGTCAAATCCTTATTATTGAGGACCACGCATCGCTGAACATGGACTTTTATTGATGTGAAAATACTGCATTGAAGGTCCAATGTTCCCTGCCATATCATACCATCGTTTAGGATGGATCGAAATTTTACTGTTTATCTGTGTAACTATTTAGCTGCGCTAAAACTGTGTTTGGCGGCATTGGCAGTAATATGCATGTGGTGGCTGTACTCGGTTGGGTAAGATATAACTTAAAATCCGTCTTCCAGTTTAGAATAATTTTGACAAACAACAATATACGGAAGTGACATCAATGACGTTACAATAACCTTGTAACTTTTAACGTATAAAAAAAACGTCTGACGTTATGAAAATAATTTTATGAATTACTCCGGGCGAAAAAAAAGATGTAATATTCATTTGATACAATCTCGTCTATAATCTTCGCGCCTTCTGTTTGTTTTATCCTGTACATTCTCGTTCAATTAAGCCTGTGTCTCTAACTTATCTTCAATGCTTCTCAGTAGTGTTCGGCACTTTAGTGACGATGATGCTTCTTTTTTTGCCGCTTCGACTTCAAATCTCGTTAACTTATTTTCGACTGTAAGCTTCTCGTATGAATTTTTTTTTCCTTAGATTCAAGTTGCTCTTCATGACAACAAAAACTATGGTGGATATTTTTGGTTGAATAAGATACAACTTAGAATGCGTCTTCTAGTTTCGACCTTTATTTTGACTGTAAATAACACAGAATATATGGAAGTGACATCAACGACGTAACGAAAGCCTTTAATCATTAACTCGCTACATAACATCGTAACGTAATGAAAGTTATTCCACGACAATGGATTTCCATAACAGCCCATCTACAGGCTTAATGAAATCGAACCTGCAATATTTTCATTTCTGCTGTTAAGGGTAGCTTTCAGATTTCTCTTAAAAATTTGATCTTTTTCTGACGTATATATTTGATGGAGTTATAGGGTATTGGCGAAATGGAAAAAAATTGTGTTTTCTATGATTAACACATGGTCAAGATACTGCACAACGTATCGTAAAAGGCTGTTCATATTTTATCTTTGTTAATTCGTGATATCCTAAAATCAGTATAAATGCAAATTGACATAATGATTGAAAAGTGTACAATAATTACCCATGGCGATGTATTACTTGTTTATCAATAAAAAGAATAACCGAATCTAACATAAATTGTATCCGGTAAGAAAGGGAACAGTCGTTAATCAAGACAAAATCATAAAATATATGTTATGTTTACTCTACCACAGAGAGAGAGAGAGAGAGAGAGAGAGAGAGAGAGAGAGAGAGAGAGAGAGAGAGAGAGAGAGAGAGATTTGGCACTGGGGTTTTTAAGGCTCTTAGATGCACATCACACTTGTGTCTACATGTACAAGTTGACATAAGAACAAACAAGCACGGTTTAAGAACTCCCACCCAACCATCAACTCCGCAATTTTGCAAGCAAAACCAAAAACACAAAAACACATAAGCGAACTTCAAAATGGTACGAACTCAATTACCTTAAAGGGACCGGAACACCTGGAGCTTAATCAGCAATACGATGACAGCTGTAAAAGAAACTTATCAACGGTTTTTTTTTTTGCACGTTTTTGCACATTTGTAGAAAATTCCTGTGTTAAGCCTTTATTTCATATTTCTGTTTGTTAATCATGAATCTTTAGAATATTTATATCTGGTTCATATCTTGTTCAAATCAATAATTTGTTTTGTTTTAACATTTATTGAATATAAACATAGTAATTCACAACGATTAAACAAATGAAATAACAGAAACTTAATCATGATAGTATTTGACTAATTTAAATCGCTTGACTACAGTTATAAATTATTCCTAATTGTTACACAACATTTATCTTCAGGTAAATTACAGATTATTGTCAATGTTAGATGTCAAAATAGTAATTGGAAATGAAGCAACTATATTATTTACTTCAAAAATCTTAAATGTTACCTTCTCTGTAAACACATTTAGTTTTTTGAAATTCCATGACTTTGATACACAAAATGTATTAATTTTAGTCAACTTTGGGTCTGATGTTTCGGTAAGCAAAACAAAACTTACCTTTTACTCCAACGCTTGTGTTGCACTCTACACGCTCTAGTCGTCTTTCAATGACAAGTTTAGCACAATTAAAGGAAACCAAATTCACTTCCTTTTCCGAGTAGGACTTTTGCACGGTTTTGCTGTTTATTTTAAAGATCGATAACAGGTCTGAAAAGTCGTACACATATACTCTTTGTACACTGCAATTCTGTAAAGTCATACAAACATGAGACAAAGCATGTGTTATCTATTTCAATACTTTTAATTAATGACATTAAGCTCTGATCATCACCTAACCGTAGTCTATTATCGCTCTTCAATAAGAGTAGTTATCCTCATAACTTCAGATCTAGGTCATCCTTATATATTCTATATTAATCCGCCATCTTGGATTTGGTGGAGTCAATTTTTGAAATCTATTTATATCTCATTTCTTCAGATCTAGGTCATCCTTATATATAAATCACCATCTTGGATCGGAAGTTTCGTTTACAAACGACGTATCTCTGCCGCACCCTGAGATGAGTCGTAGGGGGAAACAAGTTCGGACATGCTCGGCCCAACCTTTAAAGCGAGCTCGGCCCAACCCTTAAAGAGAACAATAAAGCCATGTCATCTTATATGTACTACACAGTAGTCTTTGTCAGACAGTTCACCAGAGTGCCTGCGGCCCTGCAGCTACACGCGTGACCTAGCGGTCATTCACCCTTTGAGTCATCTGACCCTCGGCACCACCCTAGCGGTCAATCACCCTATGAGTATCATCGGTCGCACCCTAGTTTAATTTTTGAGTCATTCTGTTATGACACCGTCAATGGTTTTAGGTTACATTCACCTTTATTCCGAAGGTGACTCACCCAGATTCGAAATAATTCTTTATATAATTGCATGAATGTCATAACGCACCCATGCGATTATCGTAACCGTATTTTATTCGTGTTATTATAATTGTACGTGTGCCCATTGAAAAGAACATCGAGGTCATTGATACACCGGTGTCAGTAACCTCGTGTGCGTAAAGCGTGTTAGATCAAAGATAGATCACGAAAACAACCTTTAAAGAGTTTGATGCTACTATACTCACCATCTTTAAACCAATTACATAGGTACTTGTATAAACTTGTATAACGTGTTTATAATTATGAACATAGTATATTTGATTTGTTCACCTCAAATATTGTACGATCTTGTGCATCATTTCAACTGTGATTATATTAAATTAAGATTAAACAATACAATAACCGTATCGGATTTCGTTTTATTATAAACGTAAGTGTGCCCAGTGAAAAGAACTCCAGGGTCATTATCCTCGTGTTGACAGATGGTATTTAAACATCTTAAATGGACGGTTATGTTTATTGCCTTTTATTGTGTAAAGTCATGGAGCGAAAAGTAATATATTTACTGGTACATATAATAGCCCTCCGCCTACTAACTCGGTGTTTATCAGACCTTTGATGGCCCTGCGTTGAGGCAGGTAGTTTAGTCAAAACAACAGTTTAAAACAAAACGAGAGTTTAACGTTTTATATATACTTTATTTACATATATGTACAATAGTCTACATTAACGTATACACACAACTATTGATATAGTTTTATATAAGACAACTAATCAAACAAGTGTTACAATTCATGAAGGTTCATGTTGAACGCATTATTGAAAGTCACCAGCGTTAATCCAACTGTTAAACTTTTTAGGATAGTGTTTCCACTGCACAAAGTATTGTTTACTGTGTCCATTGCCTCGGGTCTTTAACACTTTCTCCACTTTCCATGTCTGGTTAGGATCAATGTCTACTTTTTGAAGTTCACTTTGATAAAAAGTCCCCGTGATATATTCGTCTTGTAAGTCCCTGAGTTTGTAGATCGGTAATATTCCTCTGTGATATCGTTTATGTACTTTAAACACCTCGCCAGAGTAGGTCTCGTCGTACGCGCGAGTGAATGCGTTTCGCAAATGACTGATCCGTACATAATCGCCGATTTTGAATTGATAAGGTTTTAGTTTAACGCCCTGCACTTTGCTTTTTTGGTTTTGTGCAAAATACGTCGCGAGTCTAATTTCTTCAAGTTTTCAAACAAATGTCGCACCGATACATCCTCTTCGACGATTTAAACAAGAATGAGGACAAGTGAATGAATCATTCAACTTTATACGTCTAACTTGGAAAATAAGGAAATAGCGTCACTTTTCCGCGTATTTATTGAACAGCCCTCGTAATTAAGATCTTGCGAAGTTCACCTGCGTTCTCTTTTCTTTTTCCTCCGACAGAGGGCAGTTCCTGTCTTAATGTCTTACTCTTCCCGTCTTTATCACTTATTTTTGAATTCCTGAGTTTTTCACTGGTGGGTTGCATTTCTTTCAGTCCTTAAATTGATACATCTTTAGGTTTAGCTTGACGTTCGAGCATACTTTTAGCTATAGCGGTTGTCTGCTCTGCCGGTAAAACCATTTTAACATAAAATTAAGACTGAGGTCTCTGTTCGTTTTTATTACTGCTTCTTTTCATCTTCTTTTTACGTATCCTCGTAATGTCTTTGTAATCCAAAAAGTCCTTGTTTCTAACGCACGTCTTGACTCTTCGACACCCAAGCAGTCAATGATCGATATATTATACCAACTATCTCTTTTAGTTTAAGTCACTATTATATTTTAATATTTCGCATATAGGTCAAAACTGATCAAATAGTGTAAGGTGTGAATCATGCCAATGCGAGCAAACGCCACATATCCTCTCTCCTATTGATTTAAGCATGCCCAGTGCCTTGTGTAAGTAAAACCGCTCCCAAATGCACCCCCGGCGCTCCTAAATGCGCGCCCGGCGCTCCCAAATGCGCTCCCGGCGCTCCCAAATGCGCTCCCTGCGCTCCCAAATGCGCTCTCGGTGGTGGTGGTGGTGGTGGTGGTGGTGGCGGTGGTGGCGGCGGCGGTGGTGGTGGTGGTGGTGGTGGTGGTGGCGGTGGTGGTGGTGGTGGTGGTGGCGGTGGTGGTGGTGGTGGGGGTGGTGGTGTTGGTTGTGGTTGTGGTGGTGGCGGTGTTGGTGGCTGTGTTGGTGGTGGTGGTGGTGGCGGTGGTGGTGGTGGTGGTGGTGGCGGCGGCGGCGCTCCCGAATGCGCTCCGGGCGCTCCCGAATGCGCTCCCGGCGCTCCTAAATACGCTCCCGGCGCTCCCAAATGCTCTCCCGGCGCTCCCAAATGCGCTCCCTGCAGTGGAGGCGCTCCAAGCGGCGCTCCCGAATGCGCTCCCGGCGCTCCTACTTAATTTTACCACTCTGAAGATTGCGTACCAAAATGGGGTTTTATCCTTATTTTATGCACGACATAATGTCGTTTCCTTTCATATGACTTGCACCGAGAGTTTGGCGTATTTGTCAAATGCTATTTGAACGTCCAGCGCCGTGAAATGAAACGATTTATTGACTTAAGTCTCGTTACTATAGCGGAGTATTAACGTCTAGACTCTATAGACACTACAGCATCAATCCAATTTAGATATCATGAAGAAAAAATAGTATGTCCTATGTATAGTAAAGAATGATATGTACACCTCAGCAAGCATCTTGTTTCTAAACTGTATCACATACTCTAAATAAACTTAGAAAACATGGTAAAATAACAGAAATCAAATTCTGATATTTTATGTGATCACAACTCTTGATGCCAGCAGTTTGAAGCGACATGATTTTTAAAATGTTGTATTGGAGCATTCCTTGAAAACTGTTGCCAGTCCGCCAAGGCACTGGCAATTATTAAGGCCTCCTAAAATTTAATTTGAGTCTCCTCGACCAATTCTTAATGACAGCTCGGCAAAAACCAAAAGCACATAGGTCACACATATATGTATCTGTCTGTTCTATCGTTTTTATTATTTATATTTATCTTACAAATCTGTCTGCTATTATTGACTTAAAATATATATTTTTTATCGCTTTGTTGGTCTAAATAATAAAAAAAAATTATGCAGATCACAGTTTAATTAAATTTAAAATCTTATTGTAAAGGCTAAAGACAGCGGAAGTTTTGAGAGTATGAAAAATTTGCACACGCTTATTTTTTAACATTTTTCCCGATAAAGGATTGTGGGCTGTCGACACTCCATATCGACATGGGCTAATCTTATCAAGGACGGATAAGAATGCAAAATTTATTTAAATACAGATTTCAAAAGGAATAACAAAGTCAACATGTTTAATTATTTATCAGGACAAAATCAATAAACAATTCAATTATAAAAAATACCCCTCGTACGTTTGAGTTGTAAGAATGTGCTTGTAGAGACAATTTATGACACTTCCCGTTTCGACTATGACAAAGTGATTCATTTGATCTTAGATAAACATGTAGTATAACGCCTTCCAAAAATACATTCATCTAAATCATAACTCTGCATATTAATTAATTAAAACGGTGAATTTACATTAAACTCGGTTTACAGTACCATAAATTGTTAAATAACATTAAATTTTATCTTTGGGAATTAGGTTGTTTGATTATTAAGAAGTTGGTATTTCTAAATAATCATAACAACCAAATTATTTTATCTCTGTTGAAAAACATAGGAAGCCATCGTAGATCCAGATCAGCTTTCAAACATGACAAATGTCCTGCATGTAGCAATCGTATGTCTCTTTCATAAAAAAATATAAAAAAAATTATCATGCATCTACATGACTGTATACATTACATGTATCTAATTAGTATAATTAAAGATGCCGGTGTAACGTCGTAAACTGAACCCCATAGAATAATGACCCCCGGTCATTATTTTATATAAAATAATGACCACTTTCTACTAAATACTGACCCCTTTTTTAAATAATGACCTCCTGGTCATACTTTTATGACCCCTTGGTTATAATATTATGATCTCTAGTCATAATTTTATGACTCCGGCCATAATATTGCCTTCATGATAAGTGATCTTAGCGTAGTAACAGATCACCAATTGATACTCTATAAAATGATGTAGTTGTGTAGATTAATTTGTGTAGGCTATTTATAACATATGCAAAATGATACTGCATGTCATTGTACTGTCGGACTTGGTGAGACGATGTTTGCTCCCATTCCTCAGGTAAACTGTTAAAAATAAAGACATGCTTGGTTTTGCTTTCGTATTGAATATCTAAATGATTGTTATTAAAATCATTATAATTATGATAATTTCCACAAATTACAATATTGTTATAAAATCGAAAAACACTAAACTTACAGTGCTGTTTATTTTCCAATTTTTCTGTTTTTATACCTTTTTGGTTCTGGATAAGATTATCTTTGTCAATAAAGACTGGAGTGTGGGTTACAGAATAGCGTCTTCGAGGACTAAATAACATTTTTAATTGGTAGAAACTATGCAACATGACTGATGCTTTAAAATATGTCTAAGTGTGTGTTTTACTGATGACACCCTCTGACTCTGTGCCTTAACCAACAACTTTGACCCTACTGAAGAAATAGTGTAGCCAATAAAACCTATAGATTGCCTAGGGACCAAAACAGATTTTTCAAAATTTACAGAAAAACCTAAATCCTGTAAAGTGTGCAATAACAAGTCTTTGTGATCAGTTATACATGAAATATGAGCTGCTAAAAGAAAATCATCCACAAAAACTGTAACACGCAGCCCCAAAGATCTTAAATAAGTAATTACAGGTCTAACAATCTTGTTGAAATAATATGGTGAGCAGCATAGGCCAAAAACTAAAACATTCCAAGAGTAATAAATACCGTTCCATTTAAAACCTAGATATTTACGAAAATCTTTGTGCACTGGAATGTAAAAGAACCCGTCTCTTATGTCTGTACTGACAAAATAATCACTTGGCTGAAGTAACTTCACAGTGTCCCGAATATCCTCGTTGCGGTATTTTGGAACGTCACAGTGGGAATTCAGTCTTCGTAAGTCAGTTATGAGTCGAAGCTTCCCTCGCTTCTTTGGTACAACGCCGAGGGGGCTTACACACACTGGTTTATCACCACAAATATCAATAAAACCACAATGAAGAAGTCTGTCAATCTCAGAATTTACAAATGAACTCTGCTTAAAATTAAATGAATGGTTTTCTAATTCAAATGATTCAACATCAGACGAAAAAGGAATGCTTACTCCATTTTGTATCCATTCAATCACGTAATCAGGTGCTTGAATCTGGTGCCAAGCCTCAACACACGATTTTAATTTGTTTACACACATGTATAAATTGACAACACTGATAAAAGAGAAGAAACTCGATTACTTGTTAAAAACACGTTTTAACACACTAAGGGAAACAACTGCTACTCGTCCTTATCCTCCGTTGCGTGGTAGTAATCCTTATTGAATCGCTTGTTTGGAAACTGCCTTTGTGCAAAACCCTGAAACACGTCTTGTCGGCCGTACGATCCTCGTCCTCGACCCCGAAACTGCTGAATTGATCCGGATCCACGAGCTGGTCTACCAGCTGCAGATAGCGTAGCTGCTGTGCGTAAAGAATCTAGAGATTCCGGGTTCAAACCTGACGTGTTGCGTTGCAAAGCTCTAAACAGCCTCGACGTTGAGCTATCAAACTGTCCATTGACCAGAATAGCAGCGAATTCATCTTGCAGGTATTTGCACTGCGCATTAAAAATTACCATAAATTGATCTAAAGTGTCCTGTGTAATTGACTGACCTGCCTCAATAGTAGACAGTAAACGCACTGCTGTTTCGTTGTATCTACTGCATCGTGTTAAAACGTTCAACACAGGCTGGTCTGCTGTCTTGATTCCTTGACGGGATTCATTTAGTCTCAACTCGGGAGGCAGTTTGATACGTGCCAAAGAGTCTTTCAAAGCCTGAAAATCCCCCTGGGTATCATGAACACTACCGGAGGCACAAGTCTGCGCGTGTCCGGTGGCCACCGGCTCCACGTGGCTGTCAGGAAAACGATCCGATTTTGGCCCTAACGGCGATGAATTTGACACATATGTTCGCTCAGAAACCTTTAACTCCAACTGACACAGTCTGTGATTAACGTCCTCACAAAATCTATCAAATTTTTCGTCCATATAGAAAATTTACACGGCGTGTAAAGAAAAAGCGTGCTCTCGCCCAGAGTGAACAAGCAAAGAACGCAGTGCTACGTCATCAGCTGTATGACGTAGCAGAATAGGTTATGACCTTTGTCTCGTGACTACTATTTCATGTGAAAAGAGACTAGTACATTTACTTGGATAGAAATGCAATCCCATATATATGTATATGTAGGATGTGTTTATAAACGAAGCTACAAGCAACTACATGAATTACGATTTTACTTTAAAGGCTAAGATTCCGCTTGATGGTTTACTGTGTTTTGTGCCCCCCCACGATATTTCAACAACCCCTCAACACAAGCGTATTAGTTAATTAGATACTGGGAAGCTGCAAAATACTGGTTCTGACACAGACAGAAGCTGGAACCCTCTTTAACACTGCAATTTGAAATGTATCTTCTTTACAGCGATCTCAACCTCAAACTTGTCATAACCACACATCGCTAATTAACACGTTTTCTCAAATGTCACGTATAAGTTCCCCTTAAAATATATGAAAAAGAAACATTGGCACAATCAAATTTATAGTTAAACTAGAACTACAGACAATCATCCAACAGAAATCATTGGTAAATATTGAAAAACGTTTTTTTTTGTGGTAAATATGAAAAAATAAACCTATTATTTCCATTGTTTTATCTCATTTTAAAATTCTTCCAACGCATACATCGACGTCCCACTCGCATTGTACTGTGAAACAATGGACATCACATACTCTATTATTAATATCATTTTGTTTGCAGTCTCTTAAACAGTCGTAAAACTTATACCCTTTTAGTCGTACATGTATCTAAAAGGTTTCAAGAACTTTTCTTTTAGCAAACAATGGTTCGCTTCCTGTTTCGAAATTTGAAATTGAATAAACAATAGGAGATACACCTACATTATAGTAATATATTGTAGGACATTTCTACAGACAAAAAACAACAAAATAAAATGAAGCGCCGTGATTTCTTTATTTGACGATAACTTGCAAGCCAATATCCAATATTATGTTTAATAGAGCAGTAAAATTGCACAAATATTATAACATTATATCTACGATCTTTTGTGAAATAAGTTTTTTTTTATATCAGGACTGAGTGGAACAAATCATCATCGCAATAAATAAATAGTCTGGAAAGCCCATTGATTCCATAAAATTAATATTACTCTCTATCGCAGGGGGAGAAAATGTCGGCAGGTGGCTTTAATTCGAATACATTTTATTTTGTAAAAATCGCGTGTGAATTACACATTATGTAGCATATTATATGCAGCTGTCAGAATGCCGGTCCACTTAATACTTTCACTTTCATTTTGGATAAATTGATAAATAGTGACTGTATTGTTTTTACAAATAAATCTAACCAATGGCGAGTACTGAAGTGTGCCTTATTTCAACATCTTTCGACTTAACAGAATAGCAAAGATCTAAACGTCAAAACAGCAATAATCGTTTCAAACAGTGTGAACTAATTGTTTTAAAATCCCACTAGATACTTCATCACCCTGTTAGATGCCTCTCTGGTTTAAATAGCTACCAATCTAAATAGTGTTTTTCATTTTCCCGCTGCATTATAATAGAACACGAGTATTATTTACAATACTTCATTGGTTAATAAATTAGGTCAAAAGCCACGCCGAAATAATAATGTGCCCTTATGTTTCGGGTTACTCATCTTATTTATTTGTAATATATTAATAAATCTATTTAGGAAGCGCGAAGTTGTGAATACTGCATAACAACAATGATTGACGATAGGCAGGATATTCACGTTGCTATTGCAGGTAAAGAGTCGAATCTGAAGATATCGCAATGCCATATTTTATTAGGAATGTACCATATCTCAAGGAAATAGACTCTTATTACTAAGACTTTGATAAACTTATAATAAGATGTGTCCGTGATTTATAACCATGCATCTTTTTCACGGCCGTGATGGGGGGCAATAATCAAGACATGAAAAGAAATGCTTATACCAAATTATAGCGAAATTTACAGTCGTTTATATGCATTACCTAGTAGTACAATTGAAGTTACATGTAATCAGACATTAAAGTGTTCCACTCAAAAATGTGAATATGCTGCTTTCATTATCATCACTGTTAAAAGGCTCTTTTATTTATTATTAGCACTAAAGATTTGAATTCCTTCTGCAAACATTATTAACGAAACAAAGAACACTTCCTATGTTTTATGACATTGAAGTATTCAATCTTAATCACTGTAAAAAGGCGCTGTAATTAAATATAAGCATTTAATATATATTAAATCTCCCACATGTTTTAAACAATAGATTTGGTAATTTAAATCAGATAATATATACATGTATGTTTGTCACACAACATTGATTCTCCTTTTTGAATAACGGACAATTGTTATTTAATATAGTGAACGAACTCGGTGATCGACACGTTTAATTAGAAATTATCACACCTTGACAAGTTCTTTTCTGAGACTCTTACAAGATCACAATTCTACATTTCAAACAATGGATGATATTAATATCCAAACTTCTTCTCCGGTTCAATGTTGTATTTGTCTGTATATACTTAATCTTTCCGCAATGAATGCTTCATTCATTTACCACAGATGTGATCATAAAAGTCTATTCTTATTATAATTAAGATTAAGTCAAACAATTATTAAAATCTTTCTTCTTTTGAAATCGCAGTACAGTTAATTGTCTTTAAAATCGCAGTTATAGTTATTGAACAAGCAAATTCTACATTGTGTATTCATTTATTAATACATTATGTAATATTTGTGTCGTCACTTGAAGTCATGGATGTTTTTTTCAGATTCTTCGAAATCCCCGTAAATGGTAATTGGTAGGTATTCAGTCGATGTTAAACTCCGCATCGGAAAAAAATTACTAGTTAAACCTTTACATGGGAGGATACCGAGCAGAAGACATAAACGAGCGGAATCACTCTAACAAACAATTCTTAAAACAATATAATGATGAAAGAGTTTGTTTAGTTTAACAAAATAAATAAAAACTGAGAGTGTTTAAATATCATTGACAGTGGACTCTATAATAAAATGAAATAAACACGAAACAACAATTATAATAGACACTTTTTATTCGTTTGCTGACCTTTTTGTGAAACGGTTTTATAGAGGAATGGATATCATCTGCTATTCGGTTCCAGAAGAATGCTATCCGCGATACAAGTATACATTAAAATATTCGCGACCACTGTGGATGAGATATGTAACCCTCATGAGGAGTTTGGACATTAAAGATGACTGTCCATTACCAACGTTTGGTACAGTCAACGTCGTTTATCTTCGGAAATCAAAAACGGGTACACAAGAAACGCCATTAGTTGCGAACAAATATACGGATAAAATACGTTTTACGTCGGAAAATTGTAACTCGTTCTTTCGTTCTAAACGTTTGAGAACGAACGGAACGTTCATATATGTAGCTTCTTCTGAAGCATTGAAAGACGTTAAAAAGGACCTAGACTTAACAGATCAGCAAATTATAGTGATAAACACGGGAGATGGTGAATGTTCAAACGTCAGAGACAGTGAAATATATATTTAATGCCAGTCACAAGAATTACCAAAGTTCATTGATCGACATTTGGAACGCATGGTTATCGAAACATTTTATGAGAGGATGAAAGATTTGGAATGTTTACTGCAATTTAAAGATTCTAATGCTTCATTGGATGAAGAAAGTGCAAAACATTCAGGTACACGTTTGGATCCCGGTACCACTACAACAAGTTCCGTAATAACTAAAACATCGGAACTACATGAACGATTGCGAAAATATCCGAAAATGAAATTGGAAGTAGAGAAAAAAGAAGAAGAAGCAAAGTTGTTAAAAATTCCATTTTACAGTAAACAGATAGTTACACGCTCTGTGAAGAAGAAACTCTTAAAAAGACAAGCTCAGCTACACCGGGAAATTAATTTGGATGCAGACGAAGAGGGAAACATCAGTTCGATAAATCCAGTATATTTCGGCAGACTGACCTCTAAACGCTTTTTTGCAAGAACACCTTTGAAGAATTCATTTAGTCTGAACCAGAAAATAGATGAAGTCGCAAAGTAAGCACAAGTCAACACTCAGAATCAGTTCAACGTGAAACAACACATTCTGACAAGAACAAAATTTTGGATAGTTCATGTCCATTCATTTCGTACTGGGAAGGAAAATTGAATGCCGCAAAGAGGCATATTGAAATGCAATATGAAAGTGTTAATGATAGATTTCGACACAATCTGCTTACGTCGTTAATGAGCAAACTGCAGCCTGCGACTTACATTTCTGAACGAGAAATGATACAGTTCGTATCGAAACAAAACAGAGAAGGTAAGCATCTTGATGTTTTATGACATTGACTTACTTGTGTCAATTTCTGATATGACTTTTTATGTTTAAACTTTTTAAACTTAATTTATAATACACGGACAATTAATAACTTGAAACATCACTTCACAGTGTTCATCTGATTTTATTTATATGCATTTCAGTTTTTACTGACCGAGAGATCAGAAACTTCTTTCGGCATAACAAAAATGTCATTAAAGCTGTATACGAACTAGTCAGTAGAGAACATCATCTTAAAGCAGCGTTTAAGAAACATGTTGAGAAGGTGAACGCAGCGAAACAAGTTGTTGAACAACTCCACGGTGAAATGATGGGTATGTTGTACAGAAGTTCAGTACCAGCTGAAGACTGGCCAACATTCGATATCGACACGAGTATGATCCTGATCAAAACGGTAAATCAATATAATAGTGATCATGATAATCGCGAATGTAGTTATATCAATCGTTCAAAATGTTAAAAATGTGATTGGATTAATACCGGTATATTGTTGCCATGTCTTACAATTACCGTTATTTTTAGTTATGTTGTATTATTTTTT
Source organism: Corbicula japonica (assembly GCA_038501625.1). Classification (NCBI taxonomy): domain Eukaryota; kingdom Metazoa; phylum Mollusca; class Bivalvia; order Venerida; family Cyrenidae; genus Corbicula; species Corbicula japonica. The sequence goes on from JAZAYU010000460.1 coordinate 125,380, forward strand.
ATGATTTGAGGCACAGTCACTTTAGCGAGTATTTTCGTCGAAAATTTCACTATTTAACAATCTTGCAAATGCAGTTAGACCTGTTAATGTCTGAAAAGCCTTGTTAAAATTCCCAAATTTATGAAAATCAATATTATAACAACAACACACTTTAATTTCATAAATTATAATCCATTTTCTTAAAACTTTAAAAATTATTATGGTATTGTTTTAACTTTTTAGACATATTAAGTTCTTTAAAAAAATATTTTGTAGGTTGCAAACGAAATTCGACGTGTCAATGGTGTGACCAGTGTTGGGTACAGATTCCGAACTCTTGAAATTTTTCTCGATGACTCATGTGACGATAAGGAAAGACAATCAGCTATACGTGATTTGAAGCTTATCCTTAACAAAAGAAATATTGCAATATATAGATTTTGTTACGAACAAAAACATCTAACACCTTTTAGGGAAGTCGGGTCAGAGCTTACAATTTATAGCAGAGCAACTCTTGGAGGATTTGCCAAATTCGGAAATGATGCGGATAGATGTATACTGTTGGCTCGACATTTTGCTGAGCAAGGTCCATCCGTCTTCATCCAAAATAATCAGACTACATTGCTTTTTGCACATGTTTTTCCGTTTGGAAACCACATAGAACCATCAGTCGATATTGCCTTAGCCAAAGTTGTCGAATCTGAAAACCAAAACTGTCGTTTACAATTTAAAGACGAAACTGGAAATCCGTTGTCAAGCATCTTGTGCTTATTCACAGACCTACACTCGTTGATTGGGCTGCTCGTTTATATATGGGGAGCTTCGAGCAAACCAGGACAGGGGGTGATTGTTAGTCCTGTACATTATAGGAACGACGAGGAAGACCCAGTGTTGCGAATTGAAGATCGAGAACTAGTAGAAGGACAAGATAATACACGATTCGCACGCCTGGGAGATAGCGGCGCTATTGTTTGTGCAGAAACCATTGACGGGGATACAGTTCTCGTTATTGCAATGTTTAGCGGAAGCCCCAATTTCTCATATACAGAGGCAAATCCTCGCGAAAAACGCCACTATATCGCGTTTAGATTAAATCTTGGGCTAGATCAACTTCAAAGAGAGCATGGCAGAGCTGTCACTTTGTATTGACGGTTCAACACACTTTGAACATCTTATACCATTTTTCCGTCAACTGGGTCAACTTGTATCTAACATTCGTATCATCCATCCTTTTCCTCTGGCCCTGTAGTTATATATTTCGTACCGTCGGTTTATATTGTTTATCTTTTTGAGAATTTCTTTCTTTCTTTCGTTCGTTGACCCTATGTATATTGTTTCCTTTAATTTGATTATAATATCTGTAATTTTGGAGTTACATTGTATCATGTATCAAGTAACAATATCATCCTCCCTCTTACCTTCAAATGCTGTCATTTTTTATGGTCTTGTTTTTGTCTTTCCGATCCCCATTTGTCGTTTAATTGGACTATCTTACCTCTAACCTAATCTAGAATATTCTATTTTAGTGTTTCGGATAATAATAATACATTTACATTTGCATACTAATACACCCTAAAATGAAATATACTTTTATTATGACCCTTATTTAGACGATTTAAGCTGTCTCTATAGTGAGCATTATGTCTACGAATAGTTATTGTCGCGACCCAGCCAGGCCATAGGGTGGTTCGAACCCAGGTTCATGCGGCAACCAGGAATTGATTTAGCATAACCCAGCTTAATTTACACCAGCGCCATTAGCACCAATGAAAATCAAGCCGTGTACCATTAATTACCCTATGTATAAAATACCAATGAGAGACTCAGGAGGGTGAGGTAAAAGCCAGATGTGAGCTGTTTTGATAATTATAATTGAAAAATATTTAAAAAAACTGATACATTAAATATCATCATGCATATCTGTTTCTTGCTTGACTGTTTCTACCAGGTCTTCTTACCACAGGTCAAAGGTCAGGTCTCAGGCAAGATTATGCACAACTGGAGGGAAGCAATACTCCCCTATTGGTGCAAACATATCATATTTAAGCAACATTTGGAGTGACAAAATTATGCACAACTAGAGAGCAGCAATACTTCCCTATTGGTGCAAAATAAAATATTTGTTTACTATAAAATGCATAAAACAAAAGGGAGTAGATGGGATCAAAGATGCCCATATGTCACTGCCCAATTTAATTATTTATTAAAAAAAAACCTAAAGAGCTGTAAGGGAAGGATGCGAGCAAACACTCACATATCACCCAATAAAGCTCTAAATTACATCCTATACTTTGACAGGATAATATTAATTCAATGTGCAATTAAGAAAACATTTCTTAATTAATGCTATAAATATTAACAGTTTGAGGTGAAACTCTAGAAGAACAAGAACGGTAACTGTAACTTGTCAACATCTTGGTAGTTCGTGCAGGTCACCCTCTTGCTAATTACATCTTGGGTCCAGCCCTCTTCACCGAGACTGCAGCTCATCAAAACGAAAGTAGAACACGTGGAAAATGTAAACAAACACGCCCCCGCGACCGCATCACCGCCATGTTGTTGAAAAAAAAATAGTGCGAAGTTAAAACATCTTCGCGTAAACGGCAGACATCTTCTGGCTTGACCTAAAAATAAACTTCAACAAAACAAATTAAATAACAGAACTTAGCTGAACTCTTCAAACTTCAACGAGGAATTTTCCAAACATCCGACGCCATCCCCCTTACTTTAAGTTTGTCAGAGAAGAATAGCTGTGTTGATTCTAAATTCCTAAGATCGCAAGGCGTAACGAACTCTGTAACTATCAAGTCGAAGACCAGCGTGCAAGAGGCAGATTTTGCCTGCGCAGCGGTTTATATACCGCCGAAGATCTGGATCTGCGGGATTTCGTATGGAATTGCAGGAATCAGCGAGCACAGCTGTTACAATTTACAAACGTCATATACGCTAAATACCCTAAAACTCAAAGAAACTTTCACCCAGGCTTCCTGTAAACCATAAAATTACTCCAAATTATAACTTTGTATTAAAAATACTCTTTTGAAGATCTGAAATTCATCTTTTTCGGACAAAACTGAATCACATGCTCATATACCGTGGGAGCGTACACGGAACAGCCACAGACGTCTCCAACATGTTCGACAAAATCAACATTGCTGGAAATTTAAGTTTGAAAGAGACACCTGGCGAGAATTCTAAGCTCTAGACGGGTAAGATAATACTCGACCCACCCTGTATTTAAGCTGTAGGGTATTGTAGATGCAGTCTTTCGGGTTAAAAAGATTTGTTGACATCATAAGTAGAGTAGTAGTCGGATACTGTACCATTTGAATCTCGTGCGATTCCATTAATATACGTATGATTTTGATGGTTCAAATAACCGATCTTAAAGAAGCTTAGTACCCACACATTTGTTTGAATACCGCATTCTGAAATCAGCGACAGAAATCAGAAGGTTTCATTTTCATTCACATAGGTAAGTAGTAATCGTTTTTATCTTTCTAGCGTTGTTTTTGCCGCGTTGTTTATTTTCAAATTGGTACTGTTTACCCTAGGTTTATTATTTACTTTTTAGATGCACATTTACCGCACATCTGCAGTCCTGTTAAGATACCACTTTATAAGTTTTTTAATTTCATTTATAAGCCGATTATTTAAGAAAACCACAGTAGTGTATGAGCAAAGCGCCTCACTTAAGATCCGGGAAATGCGGGTTCGAATTCCACCGCCAGGGATGAGATTCTCTCTTGAAATAGATGAAAATGGAACTTTGATAGCTACTCAACACGACATATATTTAAATATTGGAAGGCTCGGTTTGACTGAGCCTGTTCATGGGCAGTAATGGAAATGCATATTACTGCTCAGGCCGCCAAGCCCCGGGTTGAGCACATTTCAATCTTTACACCAATAAACAGTACAATTTTGATCCATCCCAAACGATGGTATGCATATGGCGGTGAACATGAAACCTTTAACGCAGTATTTTCAGATTAATACCAGTTCAAGTTTAGCGACGTATGGTCCACAGATAAAAGAATGGCTTTGCCCTAAACGACAACACAATGGGCGGAACTAAACAAGATCATAGAATTTTGACAGAGGATCTGAGATATAAATCAGCGTTACAGTAAAACAGAACAAACGATAACACCACAGAACTGGTTTAGATCAATTTGAAATTGTTTTCTCAAACCAAATAATTAATCGCCTATTATAAAAAAACATCGTTTTTTACATTTAAAATAGTCAATTAAAAGCATAATGGACACATTTTCTTTTAATAAATGAAGAATAGACTACTTTTAATTAGTTTGCTCGTATTTCAAAACCAACGCAATTTCAGAACAATTATAATCATCATTCAGTCCGGATGATATTTTTATGTTAAGGAATCGCAAATCTTTAGTTTAAACTTATTTATTTTACGTCGATTGCGAAACAAGTTATTCCAACTTAGATTAATCACGTTCGATGATTGCTTCCTGGATTTCCAACCAGTACTCGCGCCAAATGTGGATTGAGGAAACTGCAGACGAATCTCATCCCTGGTGGGACTCGAACCCGCAGTCTCCGGATCTGGAGTCCGACGCTCTACCCCTAGACCACTGATCTTCGCAAATCTTTAAATGCGTCATATGACGAATCCATGGTTATACCTATGGTTTTACGCCTATTGAAGCAATCTTAAAATCTCATTGGTCCTGAATATCAATCAACATGTCCCAACTACTGTTTATTGTTTGGTTAGAGTAATTAAAACATAATTAATCATATTAAAAACCCGAAGATTGAAAATTTTGAAATTTCTAAATAAAACTCTCTATTCGACGCTCTATTTGATGTTAAAATTCGAAACAGACATATTTATAAATAAAAAACTCGTTTGAAATGAAAAATACCATTTTACTCAAATTTGCTCAAGCACTTTAATAAATTAAAAAGATTGAAGTTCTTAGCTTTGACAAAACAATATGTATGTAAATTTAGCTTAATGCGTGACATTCTAGTTATTACTATTGTCCAACAATATTGACCTGACACTCTTGCATTTGACCCCATATTCGTTAAATTTCGCTCGGTAGACCGGCATCTATCCCAATACACCACACTTCACTGACTTGTTAAATGAATAAATATATCGGTGTTTTCGCCGAAACCCGTGTTTTTTCAATGACCTTTACGAAAATTTATGAAGTACCAGGACAATATTGTTGGACAATATCAAAGACAACTCATCAATACTTGGCTTTATTTTGGGTTGTGACGATCAAAAAATTAAGCTATGTGACAAGAAAATAACATGAAAACGAATTTTGAAGCTATTATTTTTATTATTTTTGGAAACCTCACTGAATTCAGATATTTAAAAAAAATAATGTTTAAACGTTTGCCCGAAACAAAAAAGGCTCTAGTCGTTTTCCCCGTTTACTATTTAAAAAAGTCAGTACAGGAACGACGATTGATTAAACTAAAGGTAAGGGCCTAAGATGTCATTTCAGTGGAAATGAAATAAATATTACACAAACCACTGCTCTTCAGTAAATTATAACTTAGCCGGGTGTTCGTACCTGTCATTAGATTAAAACACGATATACAATAACATAACGTTCGGAACGATTCGACCTTTACAGCGATCATCATGTACATGTGTTATTTAGTAGGCGACAACCGGGTTGGTTCGGAAGTTTGTAGAAAGAACGGTTTTAGTGGCTCGTCGTCAGATCAACAGCGATTATCATTAAACTGATTGGATTTTGTAAAGAATGTAAATCGGAAAAATATACCTTATTTCGTAAAAGGATAGGCCTGTGAAGGTTTAACCACAATATTTATAGGTGAGCTGTCTCTTGTCATGTTTCGTTAATATAAGGTTGTAACAACATATTTTAATAATTTAATATGGTACATGCAAAAAGAACAATTAAACGTGAAATATATCACGGAAGAAGTTTATTTGTGTTAAACAATGTTAAATATAATGTCTTATTAAACGTGACATTCAATAACATGTTTTTGTATTAAATGTGCTCTGACACAGGTGTATTACATGTACATGTAACATATCTTTTAAGTATTAGATAAACACAACTCATAAATTAAAATTCCATTGTATTGTTGAAATGAGTCTTCGTTTTTTTCATTTTGACAAATTTTCAAATTTGTACATATACATGTACAACATATAATTTTAAATAATCATTGCTGCAGCTTCTTTTCGCTTTTCTTCATCAGTTTACTTTAAAGAAAACTTTTTTATGATCTTATATTATGCATAGACTGTTATTGCGTGAAAATGCTTCGTTGTCGGAACACCTGTTTTTATTTGTTTTAAACAACAGTGCAATATTGTCAATACACATAAGCTATAAAAAAACCTTTTATTTCAGGCACAGCTTCATCGCCGAAGACTTTCTATAGATAAAATGCATAGCTACTTTTGCAAATTTTGTCATACATACCATCGTTTGGGATGGATAAAAAATGTACTGTTAATTGATATAAATATTGAGTTGCGCTCGACTCGGGGCTAGGCGGCATTGGCAGTAATATGCAATTTCCATTACTGCCAATGAACATGATCAATCAAACCGAGCCTGATATATTTTCACATTTGTCGTGTTCGGTGGCTTTCAAAGTTCGCTTTGCATTATTTACATGGCGTTACCTACGTAGCGTGTTATAAGGTGAAACAGCTTCGTTGTCTCGTCAAAGTTAATAATTGTTGAAACAACTTATTTTTATGTCTGTCAACACTATTATACTGACAAACAAACGTCCTGTGCACAAAAATCACGTGGCTTGTTTTCATGACAAACGAGCGTGATATATTAATATATTGTATCTTCGTTTCAGACCCTGTATGTAGCCAAAAAAAATGATTTAATTACCAAACATATACAAACAAAATAAAACTCAGTCGCTTCAGAACTCTTAAATTCGTGGACAACAAACCTTAAAGCCAACATCTCTTCCGTCTAACAGCAAACAAACAAGATGGTGTGGCAATCCATCAAAATACTGTTCGTAAAGCAATTCTGAAAGGCTCGCTTTGTTGTTAGTTTCGATTCGCGGACAAAAATTCTGCCTTATTATTCAAAAATATAGAGTTATAGAGATAATTGATCGTAAAATATTTAAGATAAGTTGTTCGCGCGCTATTTTTGTCCGCCTGAAGTGCACACAGTATATGCTTTATTTGTGTGTTCTATGAGAATGGAATTTGAGTGTGGCGATTCATGATATGCATATGTTGCTTTCATGTATTTTCGTAGAACTTGAGCATACAAACCTTCAAATCAGTTTAATAACACCGTCAATATGAAAATATAACATGCTGTTTGAATGTTGCTTACGAGTTTTATCGCGAGTAGGCTATTGTTGATAATCATGTATTTACAATTTTAGAACTAATTTTCTCTTTTCTAATATGCATTTATGTATCTGAGGCTAATATAAAACTGACATTTCCGGGCATTTCCTATGGAAATGATTCTATGATACCTTTCATTCCAGCAGACTACTATAAAAAGTTCATATTTTAGAGTGCTATGTTAGGTTTATATGACATTGTATAATACTTTTAATAAAACTAAACGTTATCAGTTTAATGTTTCAAATTTTAATACTGTTTTCAAAAGCATAACTTATATGAACAAGTGTTACGAAACAAACGCAAAATGCCTAAAATTGTAAAGGCCTTCAGACCATTAACATTACAAATTGAGGATTGTGACCGAAACTCATGGCACAGTCATTTCTATGAGAGAATGTTGTTTAACATTTAAATAAGCTTCATACATGTAATTGCATCTTGATGTGATAACGATTTAAGTATATAATTAGGTCAATGGCAATTATATATTATTCTTCTACAAAGCGAATTATCTGATGTCAGTACAACCATGTTTTTGTTGTTCAACATTAAAATGCTAATAACCTCTGTTATGTAACTTCTTAAAGACCACCCCATAATTAAGACCACTCCAATGTCAATTTCAATAGTTTCGTACTATTTTATACGCCGGAGTTAAGACCTCTCACTAATAAAGCCATTTGTGTCACTTCTAACAGATTGGCACCATTTCCTACGCCATAATTAAAACCATCTTAACTGGTCTTAATAGCGGGGTGTCACTGCACTTCTATTGCTTGGATATGTTCACTATAAATTTAATATTATAGAGAGTAAATGATGAATATTTGCTTTATTCCGTAAAAAAACGACAATAATTATTCGTGAAGAATCCTCTGGAATTTGTAAATTGATAGTTCAGAGCTTTGTACTGATTAAATACGTTGCTAAGAACCAATGTACTATTGGTAACTTTTGTCAGATAGCAGTTAAATATTCCTAGTTCAGAGCTTTGTACTGATTAAATACGTTGCTAAGAACCAATGTACTATTGGTAACTTTTGTCAGATAGCAGTTAAATATTCCTTCTCAAGCTAGCTTTGAATTTCAAACGCCGATCGATTTGGGAACAATCCCGTGAAGAACTCATCAATTTTGGTTCGCAGCTCGTTTTTCTTTTCTTCTGACAACTCAGTTTCTATAAAATCTCCGAACATAGCGAACTTGATATTGCTGAAAAAGCAAACATATGTTTATCTCTTCCTATACAACAGAAATACTTATGGAATTATCCGTTATAGACCCTGCGCCACAAAGGCAAGTCCTTCTACATGTATCTGAGACAATTTTGTCAGAAGGGAAAGCCTTCACACTGTTACTTCCGAAATCCCATTTAATTCGACTGTTGATGTTAATTGCATGTTTAGAAGAAAAACTAACGCAATAGTTAAAGTCCACTGATCAGTGCAAAGAATTAAAAATGGTTACTTTGTTTGCAAGTTACCCCCTTCTATTAAACAAAAGAACAAGATCTAAATTTAAATTTACAAAAAATATTATTTTTTCCATTTTTAAACTGATAAATACTGAACCGACAACTTCCAAAATAAACTGATCCAATTTCTCATCAATAATTAATGTTACAGGAGTTTACCATGCTATTTTGTCAAGTTTTTATTTTGGCTCAGTGTAACATGTTAGCAACATTGCATTTCCAAAGCTCAACTAAAGTTAATTGGGGACAATAAATACTTACTCTTTAAGACTTTGCCGGTATGAGTTAGGGCTAGGAATACTGGTGATATCATAAATACATGTGTATATATGGTCGTTTTTCTTCAGCCTAAAATCGTAAAATAATTCTTTCGAAACTTCATGCAAGTCTGTTTATTAACGTAAAATTAGCTTTCCTCTCAAAAAGTTAAAATATTTTAATGTTGTTAATTGTTTGTGACGTCTGTTTTAAATGATTATTGAAAAACCATGCTCTCTTTATACTTTTTGGCTTCGGGCAGGCTAAATGTGCTGAATATGGCCATTCCTGATATGCATAGTTCACTTTTTTCAAGAAAATTATATTTAATATTTGGTTGAACATAATTTTTTTACTTCAGTTAAGGTATGGAATACATAACGATATGTGGAATATTACATCATGCGTTCGATTTTTTCAAAAAAAAAAGATTTTACAAATTCATTTCATTTCGTTGGCATAAAACTTCGTAGTTTTCGGTAAACCGACATTATCTTTCGTTCTTAAATCCGTGGATTTTCAAAAATATGTTTACATACAATTTAATGTAATATGATACAATATGTCAGTGTTTGACCAGTGTTAATTGAGTTAATTTCAAATAATTTAAATTGTTCAGATACATGTGTTTATTAATATAAAATACAGTTTAGATCTATACCTATAAAAATACCGTAAAATATCGAATATAAGCGAGCGGGTAGATATAGATGCATACAAAATTGTTTAGTCAACAATAATTGTTGCATAACATCTAAGCTACATGGACAAAAAATCAAGATCAGATCATTTTTTTATTTGACATTTGGCGTATTTTGTATTATTGTGGAAATATATCAACCTCAACCCATAATGTTGATTTCTACTTCAGGTTAAATAACAATCAAACATAAAAATTTAACAAGCCGTTTAATGTTTAAGACTTTACTTTATTACAAAATTATGAAATAACTTTAATTGTGGGTCGAAAGTTATACATCAAAACAACTTATTCTTGTTTGTTCATATGAGAACATTAAAGAGGCAAATGTGAGGTGCACTTAAGAACTTGTTTTAAACCCCTAGTGGCAATTTGTTTTTTCCACTAACCGTTTCAAGGCGGTAACCCAATGATTCTTTTAAGTTTAATGTTAATTGTTTTCAAAATTGGTATTATTAGACTTTGAATCTCCTGTTAACTCAATGCTTTCATTTCCTTTCTTCTTACCTTTTACCTCCTTAGTGGGAGATTGTTTTTTTCTGGTTGTGGCTATTTGTGATATGCATTTCTTTTGCCTGTTTGAGGTTATATTTTGTTACAAAGAACCAACAGCTTGTTTTAATCCATTTGTGTATACAATATTTAAAATGCTCAAATGCTGGATAATATTTTACGGCATGCATTTCATAATAATACCGTTGAGTCTTGACTTTACTTCCTGGGAGGTACGATAATTCTAGAAGATAATTAACATATGCAAATTGATACTGCATGTCATTGTACTGTCGGACTTGTTGAGACGATGTTTGCTCCCATTCCTCGGGTAAACTGTTAAAAATAAAGAGATATGTTTTGTTTGCCTTTTATATTTAATATTTAAACAATCCTTATAAACAATCTAAACATATTTTCATCAATTTTCTATATTCATTGGTTAATATTAAAACAATACATAAAGAAATATTGTCTAATATATGAAAAAGGAACTTTGAAAGCAACCGAACACGACAAATATGAAAATACTGCAGGCTCGGTTTGATTGAGCCTGTTCATGGGCAGTAACGGGAATGCATATTACTGCCCACGCCGCCTAGCCCCGGGTTGAGCGCAAGTCAGTAATTACACCAATAAATAGCAATAAATAAAACAAGTTTGTTGGCAATATATTCAAAGTATTAATACGCTAAATAAGTATTGCCATAAGATGTACGCCACATAAGAATCTTCTAATAATTATCTTTAAATACGAGTCTGTACCGCAAATACAAATGACCCTCTAATTTTGCCGCCATTGTGAAAATTTCAATGTAAGACATATTGAATCTGCAATAAGTTAACTAAGAAAACAGCATTGAAACATACGAAACGTACCGTGTCTTTTATGATGTATTTAAAACGTTTTTAACTTTAATATACATTATAATATATATTAAACGCAAATAGAAATTGTTACGGTACCGACGGTCACGTTAAATTTATCACGGTAATCCGTGCTAATTTTATCATAGGGATCACGGCAATCCGTTCTATTTTTATCATGGGGATTACGGTTATCCGTGCTATTTTTATCATGGGTTTTTCCCGGCTAGCTCACCCGGTATCTTTTTCGGTTTTAGGTCATAAGGCGTGTTCTAAATTCGTGTCGTTGATTTGATCTGTTTTAAATACCTATTTTGCAGCTGGATAAGAATATCCTTGTCGATTAACACTGGAGCGTGGGTGCAGGATATCTTGTTCGTGGACTAAATAGCTTATTCAATTGGAAGGATGTATGCAACATTGAAGAAAACCAAACGCCGGCATCGTCTGAAAAGAGAATTATAGTACATATACCTTGAGAGATGAACAATAGCTTACAAACAAATATATGTCGAATGATGGCCGTGAAGTACGCGGGGTAACGATCTAGCGGTGTAGCAGGCTAATAGTGTGAACTAGGCGGGCAAGCAGTCAAGCTTGCTAACAATGTGAACTAATACACTATACTAATACGCTACACAGCTAGTCCCGCCTACCTCACAACCACATGTCACGTTGAACCCATCTTTATACGAACTATTATGATCATATTATGCGTTTTTGGTTAATTTCTCACTTGCTGGTTTACTGTGTTTTTTCCAATAGAACATCTCAACAACCCTTAAACACAAAGGTCTTGGTATATTAGGTAGATGGATGCTGCCAATCATGGTTCTGACGTTCTGACCCAGACTGAGCTAAGAACCTTCAGAACAGTAAAACACACAGACAAAAGCAAACGACTAGGCTATATATGGAAACGACAAGCGGCAATCAGAGGTATTTGCTAGCGTTTTAACTTTGCAGCAATCTCAACTTCACATTTACATGTATCATATCCAAACATCTCTAGATCTAATAAACATTTATAAACAAAATTTTCTGATAAGTTTCCCTTACATGAAATGGAAACAGAGACAAATAAACAAACTAAACGTAATACCAGTTCGACACCAACTCGTAAAACAGACAACACAAATTAGAATCTTATATATATTTCTCGAAAACAAAATGAAAATAGTTTTAAAACTAACAATAACCGCTGAATACCTAGCTCTATTACATTATCCCCCTTTTTAATTCTACCAACACAATCATCGCCGTCCCACTCGCATCGTCCTGTGAAACAATGGTCATCACATATTCCGTTATTTACATCAGTTTGATTGCAATCTTTTGAACAGTCGTAAATCTCATGCCATACAAGTCTTATCTGAAAAGGTTTTAGATTTATTTAATTCGAAATAACTCGTTAGTTGGTTGTTGTTAACTTTGAAAATTTAACAATCAATGAAAGATACACATGGTGATAGTAATACATATTACGAGTTGCAAATTTTCACATTATCATTTGCATTTATAAAGACCAGTTTTGGGTATATTTTTTCCAAAGGAAGTAATTTATTTGATCAAATATAATCAATAATGTGCGGTCCTCAAGTCGTCTCCTTATAAGGTCTGAAACAGTCTAGATTTGGGGGCCGCAAAAAAGCCGCAGATTAGAATTTCATTGTTTAAATATGGCCGACGTTTGTCAGGAAAAGAAGGAAGACCGCAATAAAATTTACGATTATCCGTGAAAATGCAAACCTTTGTATTGCTAGAGTCTATAATTCACGCGTTACAGCCCCACACTGCTACGACCTTTGTAAAGCTGACGTCATTTTCGAAATCAATGTTCCTTCCGGCATGATAATTGAAAGTGTATTCGATTTCGGACGTATTTTATGGATTTATTAGACTGAAATGTGTTTCTTATTCTGTGCTGATGGATGTTAACCTTGGATGACTAGAATTCCCGACTGAATGCCAGCGTCTAAGCCATTTCGGTTTGAAAATAACTAAAATGGTTTTGTTGCTGGTGTTATATTTCAACTGACTGAAGAGTGAAGTAAAATGAAGACTATACTTTTGTGTATATTTCAACAAGGAAATACAGAAACTAGCTTTTTTCGAAAAAGTTAGCTGGAAAAAAGTTTTGGATTTTGCACATTGGAATAAAAGCCTACGACCCATAAACTTCAGCTGTTCAAGGATGGCAGGTTTGACAGTTCCCAACAGGTTAATGTCTTTTGATAACAGGTGATATTGGTCTCTGCCTATGTAGTCTGAAAAGGCTCAGCAGAGCCTTGCCTTTCCTACCACCATATCGGACTTGACATATATGAAAAGACAGTAACCTGTTATTCTTTATATAATAAAAGATAAACATTAAAAATAATTATATAGACATAGACAACTGTATTGTAATGCTATTCTAAGTGTATAATGCGCGAAATGTATATAATTTCTTTAATGTCCGATAATTGCCGATTAGTCGATTAATTAGTTGATTGAAACTTCCGATTAATCGATGTTGAAAATTCAGCCGACTGCCCATCACTAGTCTGCAATATTTTCAAACTTTTCATGTTTTAGGCTTGTATTTTTTAAATTTTCGTTTAAACCGACGGTTTTGTTTGAAAACGGAAAACAAAATAAGCCGATAGATCCTTTGCGGTTGTTGGTCTCGAGTTCTTTAATCAATTTCCTAGTGACTTGAAAAAACATTTGTTCCGATTCTGAAAACTTAAAACTCATTTAACTTGATTATCAAACGGCTGCTTTTTCTCAATCATTCAGACAATTTTATTTCAATGAAAGCGTCAATTTGTCTTTGATAGTTTGCGAAAACTGCAGCTGATTGATAATGAAGATTAATGTCGATGGAAATGTTTTAACAGGAGTACGGTGCTCTTTGTCTGATCGAAATCGGTCCAGAAATTACTGGAAAATAAGCAAAAATCTACATGAAGTGGCCGATTTTGTGTGCGAACGACATCCAAATAGTCATGTGGTATAGTCACCCTGATACTGCCCAATGATAAATTTAAGGTTTTAAGGAAAGAAATACTTTCAAATGATAAGTGTTCTATGATCTATTTAATTTCAGAGCAGCCGGGCATTACAGAATACATTGGAGCCGCATATTAATTGCTTGTATCCGTTCTTACAATTTTCAATCAATATTTCTTGATCGGGGAAGTAAGAAAGGGGAATCCCCATCTTCCTGAATAGGAAAGTTCCCCGACTAAGAATTTAAACAAACATGCGTGTGTTATTTTACTATTCGGGTACATGGCGCACATTCGCTTCACAATGCAACCCCGTCATAAAATTACCTCTTTGACTGAATACATGTAAAAATGGTCGTAGTAGTGAAATAGATGAAAAGGGAACTTTGAAGATCCTCGACCACGACAAATATGAAAATATTGCAGGCTCGGTTTTAGAGCTGGTCTTTATTTCTGGTGGCAAGTTGTGAAAACATGTAAACAAGGACATTAAAATTGTGGTCTTATTATCATTGTGATTTCAATTTCGGTGACCGAAACGAGGGCTTTAACTGCAGTTATTAAAAAGTTTGGAGCATGGTATAAATTTGGAGATTTTGGGTTAGACCCACCCATGTCTTCATCCCGTTTATAGGTTCTATTAAGGATCATAAACAAAAATATCTACTTATCACTGATAAATATGGTTAATCATGTTGCTATCAAATATGAGAATAAAATGATGATACGTTTAAAATTGTGCGAGAAAAAAACGTTTTATAAGTTTCAAATTAAAAGTTTTTGTATGTTCCCTAGCAAAATTGGATGACAATCATGTTAGTAAGCATTGAACTGTTCTATTTTCATATTTTAAAGATGTATCGGTACATATATTTTGCATACCGTTGCGAAGATCCCAACTTAAAACGTTGAAATGCAAGCACTAAAGCTTCAAGTGCCGGATCCGATCCATTTACTCAAGTATACACAATATCGATTGGCTCTTCCTCTATCGTTCTGAAATTTTTTTAATGTGGGGTTAAACTGTAATAATTGTTATTAGGTTTTATAAAGACATGCCTTATCAACAAAACGTTGTGTTTTTTTTTTTTAAATCAGACGCATGTGTTTGTTTCAACGACCACATTTATTATTTATTGCTATATAAATTGAAAGAAATCATTATTTTTGAAATTGCTTTGTGCATTAGATGTCCTGAAGTTAATAATTGTCATGTTGATTTCCTCATTAAGTATTTTTCTGAAAAAAACAAACAACAACAGCTGTGTATATTACACAACAAAGGCAAGGCTTTCACACTGCATTGTATTGACTTTTTTCTCAATTCAGCATGTGAAGGTATCTCCGTTTTACGCAATAATAGAAGCTTCACTTAGCTTGTTTTTAAGAAGAAGAATCAGGAAAGTAATAATAATAATATATATATCTTTATGAATATTTGCATAATTCAAGCATGTGCATTGTATACCTTTAAGAATTTCGTTTATTTAAACTATATTGTAAGTGTATTGTATTCCATCTCAGTTAATATTTTTCTACCTTCCAAACGCGAAAATTCCCGAAAAGATTTTTAAGGCTGTCTTATCACTTTCTAGTCGAACATGTGTTTCATTCAACGAAAGTGTGTTGAAAACAGTAAAAATTAAACCTACTAAAAGCAAAATTATAACTAGGCTCCCGTACAGGATGCGACTATTTTGAAAATGCTTTTGGATAAAAACCGGTATCACCGTTCAAAGACGTGTTAGTGTAAAATGTGTGTATTTGTACTTTAAATTTACGACATTACATTAAATTTTATGTTACTTATCGCGGCTTTGTCAATCTAAATTCAAGTGTTCCACTGTTCAAACTTTGCCATTTTGTTTGAAACTGTAATGAGAAAGAACGAGAAAAAATTAGCCATAATGACGACAAGATTTATTCGCTCAATGTGATAAATAAGTTGTATTGAACAATTTCTTGTTATAACGATATAATGAGCTCCTTATAACCACTCAACGAACTAGTAATAACAACTGATTTATTCAATAAAATGTTTAACTATTTGTGTGATAGTTGAAAAGAGACTTTTAAAGCCACCGAACACGACATACATGAAAATATTGCAGGCTCGGTTTGATTGAGCCTGTTCATGAACAGTAATGGAAATGCATATTACTGCCCACGCCGCCTAGCCCTGTGTTCAGCGCAACCTAATATTTACACCAATAAACAGTACAATTTCGATCCATCCCAAACGACAGATTAATACCATTTCATCTTCAGCGGCGTGTGGTCCCCAGATAAAAGAACGGGTTTGCCCTAAACGAGAACATCTCTTTGTTATGGCGTCTGTGATTTAGTAATTGCGGCAGTTTTTGTTTTTAATTTAAGGAAAACTTCTCCATATGACACTGACAATTAATGGCAGCTTGTTGTACACTTTTAAGGGTACATAAAATGGATACCATTTCTGCCACTAAGAGATGTACGAATTAATATCTACTCGTCCTATTAGGTCAATGCTACATGAATGAAATAGCTATACAGATTTTGACAAGAGCAGTTATAGTTTTTCGTGCGACAGTCAAGGGTATCGCTCTAAAGGCAACCAGAATTTTATACAAAATATCTTTATGTTTGGCAGATATTTATTTTAACAATTAAAACAGTTAATATATTAAATGTATACAA
Source organism: Corbicula japonica (assembly GCA_038501625.1). Taxonomy (NCBI): domain Eukaryota; kingdom Metazoa; phylum Mollusca; class Bivalvia; order Venerida; family Cyrenidae; genus Corbicula; species Corbicula japonica. The sequence goes on from JAZAYU010000460.1 coordinate 142,194, forward strand.
ACCTTGTTATGTTAAACAAAAAATAATTCTATCTCTGTTTAAATTACGGAAAGTTTAAGCTCGCGTATCTGTGTAAACAGGCTTGACAATATTTAAATCATTAATACCCCGAAACTTCCTGAATTTTCAATACTGGATAAACATGTAATAAACAAAAACGTTGCTGAAGGAATTAAAAGGAAACACAGTTTTACAACTAACGAAAGTTTCCTGCTAACCATCTTTACATGTACCGCATGTGTACGAAACACGACGTTTGAAAGAATATGTATTATATATGTGAGGCCTAAAAACAAACCTATCCCTCATGTGTAATTAATCTACATCTCGATTCAACGCGTCAATGATTTTTGTTTTTGTAACTTCAAAAGAAGAAACATATGGCAAAGGATGTGAACGTGTTTTCTGTTTTAAACATTTCTGCATGCGTGTCATCAAAATGATTTTTGCTTTTGCGTTTTATTGAAAGCCGCACCATAAGGTTATGATTTTGGAACGTTTTAAGAAATAAATTGAAGGCGTGAAGGATATCACATGTCACCTAGCAATTTTTTAACTTGGTGGCGCATTGAGGTATTTTCCACGTTCAAAGAGATAAATGTAACAAAATTAAGCAGAAATGTCATAGTGGTATATTCACTACATAAAAGAAAACTAATCATGACTTCATGTATGTAAGCGTCTTATTATGTGAAACAGTTCTTTGTCCAATCTACTTCGCAGAGTTGTCGTTCATTTCACTCACTTTACATCTCTGCGAAAGGATCAATGTCAAGATGTTTGACATTACTCGACAGCCTTATTTTATACAGTCATAATTATGAATATGAAAGCTTGTGGATAAACAAATGACAGATATCTTCACTATCTTTCAAACCGCGGAAACCTAAGCAATTTTAAATGTAATTGGTGAATTTTTTTTTAATAGTTCAAGTAAAAGTAGATGAAAGTAGTCCCAGCCTATACATGTAACAGAGATGAATGCAATGAGCCGATAGTATTCGTTGTCTTGTCAAAGTGCTGTGTGTTAACTTAAAAACAGCGTGCTATTCTTTGTGTCCATCAACAGTGTTTTATTGGCAAAAACGAACTTGCTGTTGCACAAAATCAGATGTCTTGTTTTCCTGTCTAGCGAAGGTGACATCCTGTATTACCTCTGCACACCCAGTTTAATTAAATGAATGATATAATTACAATGCACAAACAAAAACAAAATTCATATTAAAAACCATTTGCTTCAGAACTTATAACTTCATTGACAACACTCATAAAACCACATATATTTACCAGGAATAAGCTTACATACGAGATGTAGTGGTGATCCGTTAAAATACTTTTTGTGAGTTTAAGCAAGTTTGGGAAAGCTAGCTTTATGTTCACTTTCTGTTTAAAGGACAAAACCCTAAAATCATTGTGATAAATGACCGCAAAATATTTTAGATAAGCGTATATGCGATGTGTGTATCGGTCTGATACGAAAGCTCTATTTCCTTTGTGTATCTGTGCTTTATATTAAATAAAAAAAATCTTTCATAGAACTCGCGCACCCAAACCTTTAATTCAGTTTAACAATACCGTAATATGAAACGTAAGCTTGTTGCTTACGATTATCATCGCACGTAATGTAATGGTGATACCGGTATGTATTTACAATGTTGATAAAATAAATCAGTTCACCATTGATTCACATGTTAAAATTGATATTCTATTTGAAATTGTAATAGGCCTTATGTAACATGTAATTAATTGTAACATGGCGTATGGTTATATTTTAAAACTAATACTGAGACTAATACGAGACTGATATTACTTCCTATGCAGGTGATTCAAAAATACCTTTCGTTGCACCAGGTCTTGTGTGTAAATAGACAAATTACTGTTAGAATTTGGATTGTGTACGATCGGCGTAATATAAATAAAAACAAAACATATTTTTATAGTTTAATACTGTTTTCAAAAGCATAACATATATGAAAGATCTTAACGAAGAAAATGGAAAAATTGGTTAAGTTGTATAGACCCTCAGACCTTAAAAATTGCCAAACAAATGATTGTGACTTTAGCTTATGGCACAGTTCCTTCTAGGGAAGGAAGTTGTTTATCATATAGGTAAGCAACATAATGCATGTAGCATCATGATGTGATTACAATTGCGAATATATAATAGCCCATTACAATGACAATTATATATTATACCTCCACAAAGCGACATATCTATACACACCTGATAAGAGTTACTGTTTATTGTAACAGACTTAAAACAAAAATCTAACAACTCAAGTTCTGTTTTGAAACCATTCTTAAAGACCACCCCAAAATTAAGCCTTCTCCGAAAATAGACAGATATTTCAATGTCCAATTTCATAGTGTCGTGCTCTATTTTATACGCCAGTGTTGAGACCACTACACTATAAGGACCACTTGTGTCACTTTGACCTCTTTTGCACCATGTTTACCCCGCAAATAAGACCACCCCAATTTTATTTAGACTACTTATATGTAGTTGTCCTTAGGTGGTCGTTATAGTGGGTTTTCACTGCGATTTTATTTCTTGGTTATGTTCGCTATAAATTAAAGTATTATAAAAGGTATTGATGCTAAATTCCGATACTGAAAACGAGAACAACTATTCGTGACACCCCTTCTGGAAATTGCCAATTATTAGTTTAGAACTTTATAGGGCATCGGATACGTTACTGAGTACCATCTAGCATTGGTAACTATAGTGATATAGCAGTAACATATTTCTTCTCAAGCTAGTTTTGGATTTCAAACGCCGATTGATTTGGAAACAACCCGGTAAAGAACTCATCAATTTTTGTTCGAAGTGCGTTTTTCTTTTCTTTGGTCAACTCCTTTTCAACTGAATCTCCAAACATAGCAAACTTGATATTGCTGAAAAAGCAAAACAAAACACATGTTTATCATATATCTTACTATGAAAATACAGAAATATTCATGACATAATCCGTCTGTGATCCCGCGCCACAAAGATAAGTCTTTCTTAATGTATTTCAAGCAATGTTGTTGAAAGGTACAATTTTAACATTATATTGAATGATATTATATTATATTATAAACATATTGTTGCACAAATTCGTCCAAATATTTGCATTCGCTGGCACCTGAGATAACACTAGTTCCCCATGTTACTTATTCAAGATTTCTTTTTGTCTCAGCGTGTTGGTCACATGTTAACACCATTGCATTTCCAAATTAAACTCAAATATATTTAAGACAATAAAGACTTACTTTTTAAGACTTTGTCGATACGAATGAAGGCTAGGAATGCTGTTGATATTTTCACTTATTCTTGTGTATATGTGATCGTGCTTCTTCAGCCTAAAATCGCAATGCACATTGTTTCGAAACTTAACGCAATATGTTTCTTCACGTACCATTAGCTTCTCTCTCAAAAATTTAAAATTATTGTTTACTTTATTTAATTGTTTGTGGTGACTATTGTATAACCATGCTGTCTTCTCCTCTCTACGTTTTGGCTGTGTGGGCAGACTGTGTTTGCTGAAAATGGCCATTCCATGACTTCAGTTAAGGTATGTTATAAATCACGGTAAGTCAAATATAACATAATGCGTTCGATTTAATAAAAAACAACAACATGATTTTACAAATTCACGTCCTTTCTTTGGGCATTAAACTTTGTAGTTGTCGGTAAACCGCGATAATCTTTTGTTCTTATATTTTAATTTCAATTTAAATTTTCCAAAATATCTTTGCATACAATTTAATGAAATATGGTACAATATTGCAGTGTTTGACCTGTGTTAGTGAGTTATTTTTTAAATTTATTTAAATTGTTCAGATAGATGTGTTAATTTAAATAAAATACTAGCCAAATGTTTAAATCTTAACCTTTGATTGAGTTATGCCTTTGAAAAATGTCGTTCCAAAAGCGCAACGCAAAATATCGAATATAAGCGAGCGGACTGCTATAAATACCTATACAATTGTTTAGTCAACAACAATTGTTGCATTAAGAACTAGGCTACATGGACAAACAATCCAGAACAAATTTTGTTCAGATGATCAAATTCGGCGTCGTTTTTATTTTTCGAAATATATCAACTTATAATTTTGATTTCGACCACAAGTTGAATCAAAATCAAACATAAAATTTTAACAAGCCGTTTAATCTTTAAGAAACGTTAACGTTATTACAAAATTAATAAATAACTTCAATTGCAGGTCGACAGTTATTTCATCAAAACAATTTGAATGGTCCTGTTGGCTCATACGAGAAACTATAGGAGACACATGTGAAGCACAGCCATAAACCTGGTTTAAACCGCATCCCCCCCTCCCCCCGTGGAAAATTGATGCCACTAACCGTTCCGAGGCGCTAACCAATGATTCCGTTTATTGTTTATTGTTTTGGTAATAATTATTTGACATTGATTATCTTGTACATGTTTTCTTATTCTCTCTACTTTCCATTTACCTGCGTGGGGAGGCTGTTTTTTCTGGCTGTCGCTGTGCATATCTAATTTTTACCTGTTTGAGGTTAGAGGAAATGTATTTTGTTACAAAAACCATCGACTTGTTTTTATTATATTTGTATACAATATTTAATATGCTCAAAAATTTGCAATATTTTACGGCATGTACTTTATTATAATACCGTTGTGTCTTGACTTTACTGCCTGGGAGGTACGATAGTTCTAGAAGATAATTAACATATGCAAATTGATACTGCATGTCATTGTACTGTCGCACTTGGTGAGATGATGTTTGCTCCCATTCCTCAGGTAAACTGTTAAAAATAAAGAGATATGTTTTGTTTGGCTTTCTTTTTAAATATTTAACCAATATGAACATATTTTCAACAGTTACCTTTATGTAATGGATAATAATATACCAATACATAGAGTAATATTTTCTATAACAAGTTTGTTTGCAATATATTAAACAACATATTCATACACTATATTAAGTACTGCCAGAAGATAAACGCCACATAAGAATCTCAATTCTAATAATTATGTTTAAATACAATTCTGAACCGCAAATACAAATGACCCGCTAAGTTTGCCACCATTGTGAAAATTTCTATGTTAGACATATTGAATCTGCAATAAGTTAATTTAAAAAAACAGCATTGAAACTTACGAAACGTACCGTGTCTCTTATGATGTATTTAAAACGTTTTTAACTTAAATGTAAATATACATTATACCGAACAAAAATAAAAACTTACCAATTTTTAAATTCAAATAATTTTTTTAAAAATGATATATTTTATCTTTCATTGTATTTTGGTATTTGGACATATCTGAACATTTGATAAAGCGGGAAGGTGTTGCTATTTTTTCACAGAGGTCAAAGTTATCGCCTCTTTCCTAAATAATGATGAAATAAAAAAAATTAACATAAAAGTCTTAAACAGTGAACTTTAGTGTATGACATGCAGAGAAGGAAAAACACAATCATAAAATACCACTGATGGAAAGAAAAAAGATACAGTTATTTAAAAATCCGTTTCTGCAAATGATCTCCCTTTTAATTAAAATCAGAACAAACTCCCAAGCTTATTATTCCACAACCCTGTTATGTTTTTCTTTGTTTCTTTTTCTAAACCGAAAGATACTGAACCAACAACTTCCAAAATAAACATATTGGTTATCAAATATCACCAGATATTTGTATTCACTGGCATTATTAAAGTAATAGGAGTTTTCCATGTTATTTTCGTCAAGTTTTCATTTTGGCTCAGTATATATATTAAACGCAAATAGAAAATGTTACGGTAACGACGGTCACGTTAAATTTATCACGGTAATCCGTGCTATTTTTATCATGGGGATCACGGTAAAGCGTGCTATTTTTATCATGACAACCACGGTAATCCGTGCTATTTTTGTCATGGGGATTTCCCGGTTAGATCATCCGGTTTCGTTCTCGGCTTTATTTTGTTCGGCGCTTTCTAAAGTCGTGTCATTTACCATATGATCAGTTTTAAATACCTATTTTGCAGCTGGATAAGAATATCCTTGTCGATTAACACCGGAGCGTGTGTTGCAGGACATCTTCTTCTTGGACTAAATATCTTATTCAATTGGTAGGAAGCATGCAACATTGAAACAAGCCACATGCCGGTATCATCTGAAAAGAGAATTGTACATATACCTGGAGAGATGAGCAACAGCTTACAAACAAATATATGTCAATTGAAGGCCGTGATGTAATCGGGGTAACGGACTAGCGGTGTAGCAGTGTGAACTAAGCGGACAAGCAGTCTAGCGGGCTAACAATGTGAACCAAGCGGGGAAGCAGTCTAGCGGACTATCAGTGTGAACTGGGCGGGACAGCAACGGGCTAACAGTGTGAACTGGGCGGCCTAACAGTCAAGCAGGCTAACTTGCAGCAAATTCAACCTCCCATTTTTCATATCCTGACATCACATGATCTAATTAACATTTATTAAACAAATCTTCTGAAAATTTCCCCTTACATGAAATAGAAACTGAGACAAATAAACTATATACCAGTTTAACACCCACTCTTCAAACAGACAACAATGGTGAGATATATTTCTCGTAGAAAAAATGAAAATAGGTTAAAAGATAAAATAACCACTGAATACCTAGCTCTGTTGCATAATCCCCCTTTTTAATTCTACCAACGCAATCCTCGCCGTCCCACTCGCATCGTCCTGTGAAACATTGGTCATCACATACTCCGTTATTAACATCGGTTTGGTTGCAATCTTTTGAACAGTCGTAAATCTCATACCCCTCAAGTCTTATCTGAAAAGATTTCAGATTTACGAGGGGTGATCGGGAAGTTCGTAGACTGACGCTATAAAATAACAAATATTCTCTATGTACCTTGATTTCAATTCAATGTATGAAGGTTGTTTTTTTTTTGCACATGTTGTATAAATACTATGAAAATACATAAAACAATAAAAAAAAGTTAAAGCTAATAACACAACCACAGTTAGGTGAACCCGGAGCACGCCAGCGTTATACAAATGACGTCATGATAACGTCAGAGATTCGTTCACACATTTTCAACGTAATCACCACGGATCTGAATGCATTTCCTATGTCTCTGTAACCATTTAGTGAACGTATCACTGAACCAGACACTTTTGTATGACGAAACAACAGTTTGTGTGTACATACGAAGCTCGTTCGCGTTCTCTAAGTGCAGACCTCGTAGAGCAGCTTTGATCTCTGGGAAAACTCTGAAGTCCAACGGGGCTAGATCTTGACTGCAGGGTGGATGCTGGAGAATTTCGAAACCACGTAAGCTGATATCTAAGAGAGTTGAGTCAGCCCTATGTCCAGGGGCGTTAACTTGGTGAAATATTATGCGTTCAGGATCAAGATCGGGGCGTTTTTTCTTCAATGCCTACATTAAGTACACCCTGATAACCTGAAAGGAAAACGATATGTCAAACTTTTCCCCAGTAAATAATGATATTGAGGTGAAACACATTTCATTTAATTGGTTCAATTATTTAATTAATGATAGTAAAATAATGCTTATACAATATTAAGCTGCCTACCTTCGAATAATAACTCGCGGTCACTGTCTGGCCAATGGTGAACTTGATGCTGTAGCATCATGCCCTTCCACTCCATGAAAAAAATGAACATGTGTTTCCCACCGCTCTTCTGTACTCTAGCCTTCTTTGGGGGAGGAGTCCCGGGGGTTTTCCAAACACATGACTGTGCTTTCGTCTCCGGGTCGAAATGCCATAACCAAGTCACGTCAATCGTAATTATGCGGTCAAGGAATTTTTCGCCCTCACGCTCATACCGGCGGACGAACTCGCTCGAGCCGCGAACCTTGGTTTCCCATTAATGATCCTTTAAAAGTCTGGGCACCGATTGCGCGCACACCTTAGACATTCCTAGCTCTTTATTTAAAATGTCGTGTACTGTAGATGTAGAAACATCCTATTCAGAAGCTAAACGTCTCAGCGTTTGTCGTCAGTCACTGTACACCATCTCTTTCACCTTTTCTAAAATCGTGCATTTCACCTTAGACGGGTGACCATATCGCTGATCGTCATCTATGGAGCATCTTCCTTCTCGAAACCGTCGGTGCCACTTAAAGACAAGCGCTCTACTGGGTAGTACCGGAACTCTGTAGCATTTTAAACGTTTCACTTGGTGTCTTCTCTAATCCGACACAAAATGTAATGGCTGCCCTTAACTCGACGTCGCCCGTTGACGTCATGATTTTGAAATTTTGGTTAATCACGACGCTTTGAACAAATGATTATAATATTCAAACAGAAACACTGATAAACATCAAAATTTACAGATATGACGTCATAAACGTCAAAGGCAGCAGACGTTTTCGCAGAGTTATACGTAAAAGAAATTGCCTTCAAACAAGATGCTAATCAATTATAAAAATGTTTTTGACGTGCTCCAGGTTCGCCGATGCGCGTTGCCATGGACACAGATTATTAAGCGAAAAATAAAATTGATATTTTTGCAAATGAATGTTCGTTAGAAGATGTTAACCAATATTTATTTAAAGTTTCATTGTAATGCGACAAATAATAATTACTCTATACTAAAAGTCTAGTAGTACGAACTTCCCGATCACCCCTCGCATTTTATTCGAAAAAACTCGTTAGTTGGCTGTTGTTAAATTTGAAATTAAACAATAGAAGATACACATGGTGATAGTATTACATAATAATTACGACTTGCAAATTTTCACATTATCATTTGCATTTATTGAGACAAAACATAAGAAAAGGAAGCGTTTTGATTTTTAAAATTAAATTTTGACGATTAGGCCATAGAAAGTTAATTCCTAGATTCTCATCCTAATTTTGGGAAAAAATTTGGCGGGTGGGTGGGTTTTATTTTTTAATTTTTATTTTTCACTCTCACTGTGAACGTATCCATATATTGGCAATAAGAATTTGTTGTTGTATAAGTGATTACTATTTTAAAATAAAGACTAAATTTATATAATTCATGAATAAAAACAATATACATTGTGTTTATTGTGCTTTATTGAATTCTTCATATAAACCAATATATCAAAAATTTAATTTTCTTTCGGTATGACTAGATAAGTATCACAACTAAAATGTATTCAGTATGACTAGATAATAATCATTACACATGTTAGCATTATAGCATGTAATATCGTCCGATATCATTCAATTATGTACTTGCTGAAAATGTTCAACTTGTGAATATGATCATATCCTAAGAACAGGAAGTTTAGCAATTTTTGATCAAACATTAAATGTCAGTAAAAATGACATTTTCAATTTTTTCATGTCGCAGTCATTTCCCTGAGTGACATTAGCAACAAATGTTGGTTCAACTCGTATTTCGATATGGTTACTATATAGCAAACATCATACGAACACTAGAATTGAATTATAATAATTATTCATATCGTCATAATTGATATCAGAATAGCCGAAAATTCCTAGAAATAGTCTGTCGCAAAGGGGTCTATATTAATATTAACGTAAACCTTAAGCTTAATAGGAACCAAAACACCGATGTTAGGCCATGTTTTAACGGGTATGGTTTAGTTTATTCGAAGTAAATTAAAATTATACAATTCTCCGATAAACTGACTAACCTTGATTAATGAAATGATTGTCGCAAATATACTGGTCAGGAACGTTAAATGCTTTAAACTTACTTTTACAAACGTAGACGTCATAAACAAACATTAAACTTTGGCTTACTAAGTCTTAAAGTATAATTATGTGGAATGAAACAAACTAAAATGCAATCGTCGAATCATCAAATCTAAGATTTATTGAGAGATAATAAAATTACAGGTGGGACGTTAGAATTTTTCAGGTACGTTAAATAGTATACTTACTTGCTCCTCCGTAGTTATGAAATTATATTTCCGTATCATTGTTCTTCGTTTTTCATGCAGTCTTATTTTGTTATTGTAGTAAAACATGCATTTGCGGCAGTTTATATATTGATTTCATAGCAGAAAATTAAAAAAATGACTGTCAAGTACGTTAAAGTCAGGAAGTACATGAAACACGATTCTTTAAATAAACAAGTTATTTCCCCTACTTTTTCATATTCTTGGCACTATCTAACGTATGCACACATATTTTGCCCTTATACATCGGTTGTAACAGAAATATTTGAGCACAAACACAACAGATAAGTATCATGTCAGGTACGTTAACTGTTTTACAAATCTAGGTTAGATTCATTACTTTCAATAATATAGCTAGAAATATATTATGTTTATTATAATTACAGCAAACAAATTGTATATACGACTTTGTTACTTTTCAATTATTTTGAAACAGTTGAAGTTTTAAATAGTTGTAATTGTTTGTCAGGTACGTTAAAAATATGCACATTTTTGAGGTACATTTTAAAACTAAAATAATGTAGCGTGTTCGCAAAAACTATTTCCTTTCCTATGAATAAGGACTGAAGTGTATAAATTACAAGGAAATGTCATATAAACTGGCTTTGTTTTTTTTATTTTTCAACTGATTTTGCAAAGTTCGGGTATTTATTTTTTGTTTTGATTACGTATGGGTTTTATTTTACACGCATACCTTAAAATATTTTATTAAACACTTCCCAATAGAAAGATACTGTCCACAGTATCTTGGTCATACAGTGGTACATTTAAAAACGTATTAATTGTTGGATTCAAATGAATATCATTGAAATTAAGGTGATGTATAAAAATATAACGTACCTGACTTTTAAAAATGGGTGAGTCATTAATAAGCTGAAATTCATGGACTAAGTATATCAAGAAATGACCCCGTTGTCATTTTACGTAAGGTGGAATGTTTATAATTGGTTTTATAAAGTTATTAATGTAAAATTGTAATGTTTATTTTTTCACAACTTACAATGTGCGAATGCTGCGTTAATTGACATTCAGTGCAAAGTGTTGCATTTCAGACAATGTATCACTTGTTGACAAATGGGCCCAATATGTGGATGAATTAAATATTTCTTGGATCGCAGGGCTATTTTTCACTACCAGGGAAAGGGACCCATTTTAGGGAAAATAGCGTGTCTGATTTTCTTTCTGAAGGGGAATGTAAAAATCTGATGTAAAGTTACTTTTTGGGGTAGAATGCATGCTTTAAAGAAATTTTCTGAGCGGAAGGTGACCATAAACGGCCCCTACTAAAGAAGGAAAAAAAGCCCTGGAGAGAAACTTAAAATCTATGCAGTTACACCAACAATTAAGAGTACAGGTCTTGAAATATCACTGGGGTCACACTCAAAGAATGTTTTAACATAACAAAATTTGATTGAAATGCAATATTTAGAAAAACAATTGTTAAACTTTCTGTTCTTAGCATATCAATTAATCAAAAACTACTCAGTTCAAATAACTGATATACCCAGACATTATGTTTTAACAGTCTAACATTTGCACTTTACACAGCTTTTTGAGCTGCTGGTTGCCGTTTTCTTCTTGGCCAATAGTTTTTACCACTATTTTTACAGTCATCACACAATGGGTTATGACTGTTTCTAATGACGCTTGTGTTGTGCAAAGATAAAGCATCTAGCCGAGTATAAATAATATTGCCTATTCGCATTTAAATGTTTCACACTGCGTTTTCGTATTCTACTGATTCGTACTCGTAAGGTTATTTTTGATGTACATATTTTTTTCAAAATAAAAAACGTTCGGGCGGAGTGATTTTCTAGGGGCGGGCGGGGATGAGAATCTAGGAATTAATTTTCTATGGCCTTACTTAGTTTCCAATATCACATGTTTTAAAATTGCAGTAAAATTGTTTCAAAACATATACAAATATATGACTGTTCACCTTATATTCAGTGTCGTTAATGAAAAAGTCCTCTTTTGATATCGGGGCTGTGAAGAACAAATCATCATTCAGATATATAAAGCGTCTGGAAAGCCCGTTGATTCTATGAATATTACTCTCTATCGCAGGGGAAGAAAACGTCGGCAAGTGGCTTTCATTCAAAAATATTTCCTGTAATCAAAAATCGCTTCAATAACACATGATTGCATACAACAATGATCCTTACAATTATCAAACAAAACTCGAACCGAAAAGTGATTTAAAACCTTCAAATGATATACTACGTACTAATAGTTTTATTGGAAAAACCAGTGCCCAAGATCATAAAACTAAATCTGGAGATCAGTCTCAAATCTCAAGGATCTGTCGCCATTTCAGCCAATCAGATCCTTGAGATTTGAGACTGATCTCAAAAATTAGTTTTATGATCTTGGGACCTGCACGTTTTTGGAAAAAAGAAGTGAACTATGCATTTCAGGTGTGGTCACATACGGTCACATACGGTCACATAGGTCACATACGGTCACATAGGTCACATACGGTCACATACGGAGAAAGCCACAAACAAAAAGTAGAAAGTAAACGTAATCATTGGTTAATGAATCAACCAGGTTTTAAACAGCAGGTTCCATGGTAAACCAACTTCACACCTGATCGGAAAGGTTCCCACACTAACTAATGAGCAGAAGTTTCCTTAGTGAAAAAACCCAACTCACCCATAAAGCGACGATATGCATGCAAAAGCACATAAACATTTAAAACATAAAAAACGTATGGTCTGTCAAGCAATTAGAGTCAAGGATTAACTAGATCTCATCAATATTCCACACAATAAAATTGTTATACATGTATAACTTAGCAAATATGTTTTCCGTACAATGCAGACAACGCCCTAACATTTCAGCGAAAATGATTGAACTCCAGTCGAATCATTATGCACAGAAACAAATACTTAAATGTAAGAAATGCATAATAGTCACCTCGTGTGTTACTATGGAAACTCTGGGGTTGTTAAGGTTGAGCCAGCTCGGAACTTGCCCATTCGTCACAATGAAAATATGCCGTGACCAGTTTGCATATTTTTCTACGGACCTTAGCGAATATTTTAGAATATTCCAGTCTTCAAAACGGTTGGGTTTTAAACTACAAAATACAGTGAAAACCAATTATAAACTTTGAAACATTCCGTGACACTATGGTAATGTAAACATAAAGATAAATTAATGAAAACACTTATTGAGACCAAAATTATTTGAACAGTGTTTTGCCGTTAGAAAGAGTTTTTTGTTTTGAGGACAGTGCAGTGATGAAAGGCAATGAAAGGTTCTGATAAAATAATGCGCTTATGGTTCACCTTCATATCTACACAATCATTTGGGGTGAATAAGATTTGGTACTATTCACCAGTGTAAAAATTAAGTTGCGCTCAACCCAGGGCTATGCGTTTTTGACAGAAATATGTGTTTCCCTGCTTTCCATAAACAGGTCAATCGAAGTGTCTGCAATGTTTTCAAATTTTTCATGTTTTTAGGCTTATATTTTTTTATATTCCCGTTAACACCCAAGTTTTGTTTTAAAACGGACAAAATTAGCAAACAGATCCTTTGCGGTTGTTGGTCTCAAATTCTGAAATGAATTACCTAGAGACTTGAAAAAACATTTGTTTTGAACCTGAATTTAGAAGAAAACTTAAAACTCATTTGCTTACACAGTTTTACAACCAATAGCAAATTCAAAGTGTTTTTTTCTTTGCCGAACTGATACTGTACATAGTATATACTGAAACTAGCATACTTTTTTTGTTTTAATGTAAAGCGCAATAGAAAATCTAATTTTGCGCTATATACGAGTAAAAGCAAAGTTACTGTATTTGTATAAAAACAATAACAGCAACAATTTCGTATTTAACTTGTTACGTCAGTTAGCTTTATGGTTGATTAGACACTATGCATTTAGCATTTAGAGCTATAAATAATTTTATTTTCGAAAAGACGACAAAAACAGACCAAAGATGTTTTCCTCGATCTCAATTACTTTCTGAATAGATGAAAAGGGAACTTGAAAAGCCACTGACCATGACAAATATTAAAATATTTCAGACTTGGTTTTGATTGAGCTTGTCCATATTTAGTTATTAAAATCCTCACTACCTTTCACGCCTTTAGCCCAAGCTTGGCGCAACTCAACTTTTACACAAATATATGTAATGTGCTCACCGGTCTGACAAAGGGCTATATAATTAATAACTGCACTAAACTCAAACTGATCTGAGATAGTAGCTACAAAATTATGTGTGTGTTTTTTTAATTGTGTTAACAAACGACATTGCAAAGTCATTATCTGTTCAAAACGAAGACCATATGCTTGTTCCGAAATAACGACTTAGAATTAATCTGCAATTGTGTATTTTTACAATTTTTTACTAGTTTGTAATTAATTGCTGGCGCCAAAACTTTTGATATATTTTATATCACGATCACGATATCACATGACTTTTTGAATGTCGTGCGCACACAAAATCACTCGCTTCAGGTTGGATTTTGCTAATTTCTCACTAATTTCTAGACCTATTTCGATCAGATAAAGAGCCCCGTACTGTTAAAAGCATTTTTATCGACATTCAACCTCCATTATCAAACGGCTGCCTTTCTTTATCAATCATTCAAACAAAACTTTTGATATATTTTATATCACGATCACGATACCACATGACTTTTTGAATGTCGTGCGCACACAAAATCACTCGCTTCAGGTAGGATTTTGCTAATTTCTCACTAATTTCTAGACCTATTTCGATCAGATAAAGAGCGACGTACTGTTAAAAGCATTTTTATCGACATTCAACCTCCATTATCAAACGGCTGCCTTTCTTTATCAATCATTCAAACAAAACTTTTGTTTGAAAGCGTGAATTTGTCTTTGATAGTTTGAAAAGCAGATTGATAATGGGGGTTAAATGTTCATGAATTTTTTAAACAAAAGTACGGTGCTCTTTATCGAAATCGCCCTGAGAAATACGCAAAATTCTACATGAAGCGGCTGATTTTGTGTGTGCACGACATCCAAACAGTCACGTGGTAAGTCACCCAATACTGATACTGCGAATGATTAATTAAATGTTTTAAGGAAAGAAATACTTTCAAATGATAAGTGTACTGTGATCTATTTAATTTTAAAGCAGTCTGGAAACTTTCTTGTTCGGGAAAGTTGGGGAATCCTTTTTCACTTCCCCAAACAAGACTTATTGGTTGAAAATTTTCTCGTTCGGGAAAGAAAACGCACATTTTTATATTATTTTGGGGTATGATATCCGGGTTATACAGAATACGTTTGAGCCACAAACTAATTGCTTGTACAGTACTGTGAACGTTTTAGGTTACAAACGAAACGCACGATAGACGATATACGGACGCACGATACACGATAGACGGACGCACGATACCCGATAGATGGACGCACTATACACGATAGACGCACGATACAAAATACTCCGATTCATACAATTTGTGTACGAGATTTCTAAAAATTTGAAAATGCTTTCAAAATATCAATTGAATGGTTGCGTACAAATTTGCTTATGCGAGAATCTTATTCACATTGCACTGTAAAATTAAAAGACGTACGATGCACGATACACGTTATACGGACGCACGATACACGTTAGACGAACGCACGATACACGTTAGACGGACGCACGATACACGATAGACGGACGCACGATAGACGCAAATTTTGTAACATTAAACGTTCACAGTACTGTATTTGTTATAAAAAATTTTCAATCAATATTTATTGATCGGGAAAGTAAGAAAGGGGACTCCCCAACTTCCCGAACAGGAAAGTTTCCTGAATGTAAAGAGAGATTAAACAAACATGCGTGCGTTATTTTACTATTCGCGTATACGCACTTTAAAAAATCTCTGGTTGTACGTCTCCCCTTTTGTAATTTTCATATACCGGGTATGACAACCGTTTAATTGCGTATGTGCATAAGACTTGTTATCGAAAAGCTAATTTTTATATGCACCTTCTGAGCAGTGTCAGTATTAAAGCGACATTACTTCAATTTAACCCGCTCTTGTATGAAATATTATATGTATTTGGAACTATAGGCACAAATTTGCAGCATTAGTTCGGGCTAATAAAATTTTAATTAAAAAAAAATAATTAAAAAGCGAAAGTAGGATTTCCGAAACGTCACAGAAATCGAGATCGCGCATGAAGTGGTCTATTCGTCGGTTCTAAATATAGCTCCATTAGGCCTATATTTAGCTTCTTAAAAGTTCGTTAATAATAATTTAACAATATCATTGAAAATCCCGTCTATAAGAAAGAATTTGATCGGACCTTTTGTGTTCTGTTAGAGAATTTATATATTGGAGTCTATATGGACAAATATGATTTTTTAATAGTATATTCTTACTTAAGTTTAGGGCTGGGGCTTTAATGGTTAATCACCACCTACACCTACAGATGGCGCACATTCCCTACACAATGAAACCCTGTTATAAAAATTACCTATTTGATTGGATACATGTAAAAAATGGTCTTAGTAGTGAGCTGGTCTTTATTTCGGGTGGGAAGTTGTGAAAACATGTAAACAAGGATATTAAAATTGTGTTCTTATTATCAATGTTATCTCAATTTCGGAGTGGTCTTAGGGGTTTGACTGCAGTTATTAAAATGTTTGAAGAATAGTATAAACTTGGAGATTTTGGGTAAGACACACCGATAAGTCGACATCCCGTTTATAGGTTCTATTATGGATAACAAACAAAAATATCGACTTATGACTGATAAATATGGTTAATCATGTTGCTATCAAATATGAGAATAAAATGATGCTACGTTTAAAATTGTGCGAGGAAAAAAACGTTTAATAAAAATCAAATTCAAAGCGTTTGTATGCTCACTAATAAAATTCGATGTCAATCATTTTAGTAAGCATTCAACTGTTATATTTGCGTTTATTTTAAAGATGTGTCGGTACATATATTTTGCATACCGTTGGGAAGAGACCAGGTTTGACTTTTGAAATGCAAGCACTAAAGCTTCATGTGCTGGATCCGATCCATTCACCCAAGTATACACAATATCGATTGGCTCTTCCTCTATCGTTCTGAAATGTGTGGTTAAACTGTCAAATAAAGACATGCCTTATCAACAAAACTTGATGTTGTTTTTTAATCATACGCTAGTGTTTGCTCAAACTCAAAATTCTACTCAATAAATTTATTTAAATACTGAGTAATTTTTGGTTGTTTACATGGAATACTACAAAAAATGAAATAAAATCTTCCTATTATCATTATTTTTTTTTGTTCAAAAAACGTTATGTTGTACTGAGGTATTCTAGAAATTTATGTTTGAGTACGAAATAAGATTTTGAGTTTTTACTTAAACATTTTTGGGGGATTTTTGATGCAGATTATTCAGATAACAAATTTTGAGACCACATTATTTATTGTTGTATAAATTGAAAATAATAAGCATTTTCGAAACTGCTATGTGCATTAGATGTCCTGGAGTTAATAATTGTCATGTTGATTTCCTCATAATTATATAAGTATTTCTCTTGAAAAAAACAACAACCGCCGTGTATAATACACAACAAAGGCAAGGCTTGCACATTGCATTGTATTGACCTTTTTCTAAAATCAGCATGTGAAGTTATCCGCGTTTTACGAATGGATAGAAGCTTCACTTATCTTGTTTTAATTAGAATCAGGCAACTGAAGTATTAAAAATAATAATAATTTATAATAAATATAATAATTATTTATAAAAAAATATAATAAAAATTTATAATAAATATAATAGAATTAATATTATACTATTATAATATCAAGTCATAAAAAAGAACTATTTTGAAACGTTAAATCTTGTATGCTTGTGCACATTTTAATATTCATCTATATTTAATTCTGCTGTATCTCGTTTTACATTTATATTTAGATCTTTATGAATATTTACATAATTCAAGCATATATCCCTTTCAAGAATTTCGTTCAGGAAACTACATTATATGTTTAACTTAATAAATAAGTGATTCGATATTTGTCCGAGGGCAGTCGTATTGACCCGAGGCCGAAGTCCGCGGGCTAATACGGCTAACCCGAGGACAAATAACAGGGCCAATATCAAATCACTTATTAATTGACAATTTTATTAAATAACTACAAGTCAGATAATGCTTGTGTTTTTTGTGAAATCTTCACGTTGTAAATTTATAACACGTTTGGTTTTAGACTCGTACTCAGTCGCCATCAGTAAATAAACGTCTACCAATTCATGCCGTGAATGTTTGAAAACTGAATATATTTTATGACGCAAAATGTCTGCGTCGACACAAAGACCGAGTTAAAACAAAATGACAGCCATTTCCTAAAGTTTCTTGCTGAAATCTAAATCTTTTTGGCCCTGCTCTAGCAGCCAATCCAATTGTTGAAATGCGGGCATTATATCTATAGAACTTTTTGGTCCCGGGCAGGGAAGTGAGATATTGGCCCGCTTATTTGAAATGCCACTGCATTATAATGCCAGGCAGTAAACAAGTTACAAGGCTGATAGTAAATAATTATTTAATAATATTCGTTTATAGAATTCCATCTAAGTTTTTATTTTTCTATCTTCCAAACGCGAAAATTCCCGAAAAGATTTTTAAGGTTGTCTTATCACTTTCTAGTCGGAAATGTGTTTAATTCAACTAAAGTGATCTGAAAACAGTAAAAATTAAACCTACTAAAAGCCAAATTATTAGGCTCCTGTACAGGATACGACTATTTTGAAGATGCTTTTGGATAAAAACCGGTATCACCGTTCAAAGACGTGTTAGTGTAAAATGTGTGCATTTGTATTTTAAATTTATGACATTACAATAAATTTTATGTTACTTACCGCTGCTTTGTCGATCTAAATTCAAGTGTTCCACTGTTCAAACTATACCATTTTGTTTGAAACTGTAGTGAGATAGAACGAGAAAAAATAAGTCATAGTAACGAAAAGATTTATTCGCTAAATGTGATTAATAAGTTGTATTGAACAATTTCTTGTTATTACGATATAATGGACTCGTTATAATCACTCAACGAAATAGTATTAACAACTGATTTCCTCAGCACAAATGTTTAACTACTTTTGTAAGAGAACATTCTCTTTTTTACGGCATCTTTGTTCAAGTAATTGCGGTATTCATTTTTTTCTAATTTATGGGAAAACATCTCCCTATGACACTGACTATTTATGGTTGCTTGTTGAACACTTTTAAATGTACATAAAATGGATACCATTTCTGTCACTAAGAGACGTACGAATTAATATTAATATCTACTTTCTATAAGGTCAAGTTTTTTTTTGCTCTAAACGCAACCAGGATTTTATACAAAATATCTTTATGTTTGGCAGATATTTATTTTAACAATTAAAACAATAATTATCATATTAAATGTATACAAACATTGTTACTTAAAACATAAAATAAAACTATCTCTGTTTTAAATTACGGCAAGTTTAAGCTCGCATATCTGTGTAAACAGGTCGACAATATTTAACTCATCAATAACCTGAAACTTAATAAACTTCCAATACTGGATATAAAAAATAAAAGCGTTGATGAAGAAATTAAAAGGAAACACAGTTTAAAAGCTAACGAACGTTTCCTGATAACCATCTTTGCATGTACCGCATTTGTATGAAGAACGACATTTGAAAGATTATGTATATAAAGTAAAGACTAGACACAAACCTATCACTCATTTGCAGTTAACCTACATCTCGATTCAACGCGTTTAATGATTTCTTTTGCAAACTCAAAAGAAGAAACATATGGCAAAGGATGTGAACGTGTTTTCTGTTTTAAAAAATTTCTGCTTGCGTGTCATTAAAATGATTTTTTTTCGTGTTTTATTGAAAGCCGCACTACAAGGTTTTGATTTTGGAACGATTTCAGAAATAAATTGAAGGCGTGAAGGATACCAGATATCACCTAGAAATTATTTTTAACTTGGTGGCGCATTGAGGTATTTCCCACGTTCAAAGAGATAAATGTAACGAAAATAAGCGGAAATGGCATAGTTGCATATTCAATACATATTAATTATGAAAAAAGAACACATTTGTATTCATTGCATTTTATGGCAAAGCTGCATAGCTGCAACTTTCTATAAATTAAGTGCCTGACTGGCTGCATTTGTCAAAGCTTGTCTAAGATAAATGTCGTTACTACCTTCATTTCCAAAAGGGATCAATTTAATGATGAAGACGTATTTTCATATAAGATATCAGTTTAGATTATCTATACGTAATTCCTTAAATTCTTCGCGCTTTCATTTTCAAATCGCTTTAAAATAAAACTAATCATGACTTCATGTATGTAGCGTGTTATCACAATGCAGATGTAACCGTTGAAACCGCATTTGTCAAAGCTTGTCTAAGATAAATGTCGGTTACAACCTTCATTTCCAAAAGGGATGAATTTAATTATGAAGACGTATTTCATATCAGCTATTAGTTTAGATTATCTTTACGTAATTCCTTGAATTCTTCGCGCTTTCATTTTCAATTCGCTTTAAAATAAAACTAATCATGACTTCATGTATGAAGCGTCTTATCACAATGTAGATAAAACCGTTCGTCGTCTTGTCAAAGTTCTGTGTGTTAACTTTAAAGCAACATGTCCATCAACAGTGTTTAATCGGCAAAAACGAACTTGCTGTTGCACAAAAATCACAATGTCTTCTTTCCTGTCTACAGAATGTGATATCTTGCATTAACAATGTACACCCTGTTCAGTCAAACAAATGATATAATAACAATCCACAAACAAAAACAAAATACATATTAAAAACCGCTTGCTTCAAAACATTTTACTTCATGGACAACACTCATAAAAAGTCATATATTTACCAGGAATTAGCTAACATACGATATGCAGTGCTGATCCGTTAAAATACTTTTCGTGAGATAAAGCAATTTCGGGAAAGGCTGGCTTTATGCTCACTTTCTGTTTAAAGGAAAAACCTGTTTGCTTCATTATTCAAAAACCTTAAAATTAATCATGGTGATAGATGACCGTTAAATATTTTGGATAAGTATATATGCGATGCGTGTATCGTTCTGATACGAACACATTATTTCCTTTGTGTGTCTGTGCTATGTACAGAATGTATTAAATAAAAAAAAATCTGTCGTAGAACTCGCACACCCAAAACCTTTAATTCAGTTAAACAATACCGGTGATATGAAACGTAAACATTTTGCTTACGATTGTTGCCCCACGTAATTTAATGGTAATTTATTTACAATTTTGATAAAATATATCAGTTCAGAATTGATTCACATTTTAAAAATGAAATTCTAATGGCCATTATGTTACATGTACTTAAGTATTACAAGGCGTCTGGTGATATTTTTAAACTAATTCTTAGGATAATACGAGACTGATATTACTTTTCTACGCTGGTGTTTCAAAAATACATTTCGTTGCACCATGTCTGGTGTGCAGATAGACAGATTACTGTTATATTTTGAATTGTGTACGGTCGGTGTAATATAAATAAAAACAAAACATATTTGTATAGTTTAATACTGTTTTCAAAAGCATAACATGTTATGAAAGATCTCAACGAAAACTATAAAGGAGTAAAATATTTCTTCTCAATCTAGCTTTGAATTTCAAACGCCGATCGATTTGGAAACAACCCGGTAAAGAACTCATCAATTTGTGTTCGAAGCGCGTTTTTCTTTTCTTTGGTCAACTTCTTTTCAATTGAATCTCCAAACATAGCAAACTTGATATTGCTGAAAAAGCAAAATAAAACACATGATTATTGTATCTCTCACTTTGAAATTGCAGAAATTATGATGACATAATCCCCCTTTGATCCTGCGCCACAAAGGTATGTCCTTCTTCATGTATTTGAGGCAAAATTATTGAAAGGTACAATTTAAACACATTGAATGCCAGAATCAAAAAGTGGTATGTATTTTTTTATTGCGCAAATGAACAATTTTGTTTTACTCGGACATACAGTAAAACCCCTCACTAAGAACCCCCTGAAACTAAGACTACCTCACTAATAAGACCACTATTCCAATGTCCCATTTTACAGTTTTGCACTATTTTTCTACCATTTTATTCAGACCACACCATTATTAATACAAGACAACTTTTTCCCAGTCCCAATTGAGGTCTTGATAGCGCGGTTGGTGATGTGTTTTTATAAGAGACTTGCGTTTTAAATATCTTGCTCGTAGTGATTTACTAATCTATTGATCTTATTTTATTTCGGAGAGCGCACTATATGGATTACATCTGTTGGTATGATTGCATGGTGGTCTTGGCCAAGGCAATTTACAAAATTCAGTAAACTTCTATTTGCTAAAATTCACAAAAACTAAAAAACACAAACAACATTTTAAATGCCCACATGAGTAATTTGATACTTAAATACCTTTTTGTCCTCGTGACTTACATATAAACTACATGTATAAGAGATATTAGAAAAAGTATGTTTGACCTTAAAATTCCTGGTCTCTTCCTGGTCGCGTAAACGGGTGACAAACCTTGATTTCTCTTTTCGTAGTTGAAACATTTTCTTGTCAGCATTATTACACTGTTGTGGGAATTTAAATTAATGTTTTGTTTTGCTTAGATTTTGTGGATTTTTGTAAATAGCCTTTTGGGAAATATTCAGGTCTGGATTTTTTTTACTGTTCTAACTGTTCTTTATATATGTTAAACATGCTCACTTATAACGAGTTTTTGGGTAAAGTTTCATTGAACGGCATTTAGCCGTTACTGAGGTTTTGATATTTTTTTGATATTTTTTATCGATGAACGTGCACGAAGGGGTGTAGTGGACCCTTAAATATACTAATAATAGATAATTACCTTCCTTCAAATGATAAAAGAACAAAATCCAATTGTATACTGCCATATATATTTGCCAAATTTTTTGCTTATTTTATTTTTTTATTATTTTTATGACACCGTTAAATACTGAACGGAAAACTTCCAACATATTATAAGCATATTGGTGAATTAATTCCTCCATATATTTGCACTTACTGGCACCTGAGAAAACGCTAGTTTCCCTTGTTATTTTGTGAAGATTTTATTTTGTCTCAGCGTATTGGTCACATGTTACAAATGTAACACCAATGAAATTCCAAATTAAACTCAAAAACATTAAGTTTAAGGCAATAAAAACTTACTTTTTAAGACTTTGTAGATACAAATTCAGGCTAGGAATGCTGGCGATATCTTCGCGAATTCTTGTGTATATGTGATCGTGTTTCTTCAGCCTAAAATTACCATTCACATTGTTTCGAAACTTAATGCAAGTATGTTTCTTCACGTAACAGTAGCTTTTCTCTCAAAACTTAAAAACAAATACTTTAGTTAGTTGTTTGTGGCGTCCATTTTAAACTGATTTTTGTATAACCATGCTCTCTTCTCCTCTCTACCTTTTGGCTGTGTGGGTAGGTTGTGTCTACTGAATATGGCAATTCCTGATGTTCAAAAGTTCACTTTTTTCCAAGAAAATTCCATTAAATATTTGGTTGTTATTTAACTTCAGTTAAGGTATGTAATAACTAACGATAAATAAAATCATATCATACTTTCGATTTTTTCAAAATAAGATTTTACAAATCCATTTTCTCTCGTAGGCATTAAATTTCGTAGTTTTTCACTAAACCGCAATAATCTTTTGTTCTTACATTCATGACATTCGTGAATTTGAATTTTCCAAAATATCTTTGCATACAATTTAATGTAATATGTTACAATATGTCAGTGTTTGACCAGTGTTTATTGAGTTATATTTTAAATACATTTAAATTGTTCAGATTCATGTGTTACTTAAAATAAAATACTAGCCAAAGGTTTAAATCCTAAACTTTCATTGAGCTACTGGAAAATGTCTTTCCAAAATCACAACGTAACATATCGAATATAAACCATCTGATTGATATAGATACATAAATTATACAATTGTTTAGTCGACATCAAATCTTGCATTAAGAACTAAGCTACAATCTAGAACAATTTTTCAGATGATCAAATTCGGCGTCGTTTATATTTGTGGAAATATATCAACTTATAATTGACAGTTATTTCACCAAAAACAACTTGTTCTTGTTTGTTCATAGAAGAACCTGTTGGAGTCAAACGTGAGGCACACCCAAGAACATGGTTTAAGCCCCCAGTTGGAAATTGGTTTGCCATTAACCGTTCCAAGGCGGTATCATAATTATTCATATTATCGTTAATTGTTTGTGGTATTATTTGACATTGATTCTATTGCACATTAATGCTTTCTTTTCTTCTTTACTTACCATCTAGCTGCATTGACTGCATGGGGAGGCTCCTTTTTCTGTTTGTGGCTGTTCATAATATGAGTATATAATTTTTAACTGTTTGATGTTAGAGGAAATTTATTTTGTTACAAAAACCCTCGGCATGTTTTTATTCTTTTGGAATACAATATTTAAAATGCTAAAAAGTTTGACAATATTTACGCAAGTAATTTAAAATAATACCGTTGTGTCTTGACTTTATTTCCTGGGAGGTACGATCGTTCGAGAAGATAATTAACATATGCAAATTGGTACTGCATGTCCTTGTAATTTCGGACTTGGTGAGACGATGTTTGCTCCCATTCCTCAGGTAAACTGTTAAAAATAAAGATATGCTTTGTTGGGTTTTCTTTTTAAATATTTAAACAATGTTAACATATTTTCAATAGTTTCCGATATGTAATGGATAATAATATACCAATACATAAAGTAATATTTTCTCGTGCAACATCTTACGGGGTTTATATCTCACAGCTTGTTATCTTTTTAAGAGATTGTAACGATGTGAATGATTTTAATGATCGTAATCTGTGCATTACAGAAAGTCTTTTAAAACAGGGTTATCGGTTTCACAAATAAAGGAAAACCTTTTGCAAGTTTTATCGCCGGTACCGCGATCTAATTCATAAATACAGGTGCAGTTTAAAATTGCTATTGCAACAAGGCATTTCACAGCCGGTTTTTTATGGAGATTTAATTAACAAACTTAAGAAGATAAAAGGCAATGTAAATTTCTCCCGGTTATTCGTAAAAACAATCTGTAAATTAAAAAAGAAAAGTAACCAACATGATATTTCACTTTTCTATAACAAGTTTTTTCGCAATACATTTAACAAAATATATTCATAAGCTATATTAAGTATTGCCAGAAGATAAACGCCAAATAAGAATCTCAATTCTAATATTTTTTTTATAAATACAATTCTTAATCGCAAATACAAATGACCGCTAATTTCAACGTTGGCGATATTGACTCTGCAAAACGTTAATTAAACTAGAACGTGTCAGCGGACACTGACGCCCCCACTGCTGCAACGTTAGAGTTATAACAAAGGGTCATAACTCTGTTAAACATGGTCGCAGGAAAAAATCCTTTCTTTACGATCATATACACATCCTTCTTGATCATCTGTGCAAGTTTGAAATAATCAACCTTATAGTTTAAGAGTTGATGCCACAAAATTAGGGGACGTACGGACGGACATTGTTGGGGCATAAAAACAGCATTGAAACATAAGAAATATACTGTGTCGTTTATTGTGTATATTATAATTTTTAAATTTTAGGGTAACTGCAGTTAAACGCAAAAAGAAAATGTCGCTGTATGGTATTGGCGGTTACGTGTATCACGGTAATCCGTGCTATTTTTATCATGGGATCACGGTAATCCGCGCTATTTTTTATCATGGGGATCACGGTAATCCTTGCTATTTTTTGATCATGGGGATCACGGTAATTCGTGCTATTTTTATCATGGTGATCACGGAAATCGGGGTTAATTTTATGATGGGAATCGCGGTAATCCGTGCTAATTTTATCATGGGGATCACGGTAATCCGTGCTATTTCCCGCTAGCTTATTCGGTATCGTTCTCGGAGTTATTATCGTTTAGCGCTTTCTAACGTTGTGTCTTTTAACATTTGATCTGTTTTAAATACCTATTTTGCAGCTGGATAAGAACATCCTTGTCGATAAGCACTGGAGAGTGGGTTGGAGGATATCTTCTTCTTGGGCTAAAAAGTTTATTCAATTGGTAGGATGTATGCAACATCGAAGCAAGCCAAATGCCGGTGTCATCTGAAAAGAAAATGACACGATATAACTGGATAGATAACCAGTAGTTTACAAGCAAATATAAACGTCAAATGATGGCCGTGAAGTACGCTGGTAACGGGCTAGCGGTGTAGCGGGCTTACAGTGTGAACTGAGCGGGCTAGCTAGCAGTCTAGCGGGCTAACAGTGTGAACTGGGCGGCCTAGCAGTCTAGCTGGCTAACAGTGTGATGTGGGCGGGCTAGCAGTCTAGGGGGCTTACAGTGTGAACTGGGCGGGCTAGCAGTCTAGCGGGCTAAACTTAAATACTTAATTTTATCAATACTAAAACCTTATGATACATTTCATAGAAGTGTGAACTCGGAGGGCTAACAGTGTAACATTCTAGCGGTGTTAACTCTGCGGACTGGCAGGCCAGCTGACTAGACTTTAATACTTAATTGCATAACAATTAAAACCTTGTTAAACATTTCCTAGCAGTGTGAACACGGCGGGCTAACAGTGTCGCGGTCTAGCGGTGTAAACTGGGCGGGCTGGTGGGCTAGCTAGTTATACTTTAATACTAGAAGTGTGAACTCGGCGGGCTAACAGTGTAACGGTCTAGCGGTGTGAACTGTGCGATTTGGCGAGCCACCGGACTAAACTTTAATGCAAAACAGAATCAACATACATTAATACCTTATGATGCATTACCTCCCGTGTTAACTCGGCGGACTAACAGTGTAACGGTCTACCGGTTGGAACTGGGCCGGCTGGCGGGCCGGTGGGTTAGATTTTAATACTTATTAATTGAATCATCAAAAGAAAAATTATGATGCATTTCATAGCAGTGTGAACTCGGCGGGCTCACGGTGTAGCAGGCAAGCGGCAAAACTTCAGCGGGCTAGAATTCAAGCTAAAATTCGATACTTAAGGTGGGTGGACATGTTGCGCAACCAGTGTTGTAGTCAAAAATTAAATATTGCCCAAACCTTATGAAATTAGGTCAGAATTATTTGTGACGATTACTTTATTGAACTATGCAAAATATTTCCACATTCCATTACGGTTATTGAAAAACAACGCCCTCTATGAAAGCATCCTGCTGGTTTCCTCCTTGTTTTCCTAAACGTATTTAACTACTAATTAGTAGTTTTTCCCAAATTGACACGAAATGTGCCTTAAATATGCAACTGTTCCAGTAATATATGAATTTAGTAAAATATTTGAATTTAGACATTCTAGATGTACTTGATCATAATAATCCATTATAACGCAAGCTATTTTGGCTATTTTTAGCGTACCCCTACTGTCTTCAACGTTATATAAGCGCGAAAGCAGACGGTGATCTATCGTGTTTTAACACGTTATTGCCAGATGTTTATTTTTTTGAAATATGAAACACAACATGGGTGTTTTCTGTTTAATTTTTGCGTAAAAAACAACAAAAAAAGAACATAATTATTAAATTCAAAGTTATGCGCTCGGATCAACGCTACACTGCTAGCCCGCCCAGTTCACACTGTTAGCCAGCTCGTCAAACAGACAACAATGATGAGATATATTTCTCGTAGAAAAAAATGAAAACCGTTTATAATGCTAAAAATAACCGCTGAATACCTATCTCTATCGTATTATCCTCCTTTTTCGGCGTTAGCTGTCTAAGCTCACTTTTGACCTAGTTTTACGACCAATGAAATGTTGTAAATAATACTCGTATCCTCTTATTATGCAGAGGGAAAATGAAATAAACTATTTCGATTGGTAGCTATTTACACCAGAGAGGCATCTAGCAGGGTGGAGAGGTATCTAGTGGGATTTTTATTATTATGCAGCGGAAAAATCAAATAGATTAATTCGATTGGTTGTTAGTGGGTGTTGTATTGGAGGAAAAACATATTTACGATTTAAGTAACCAGTTAAGTCAATATTGATGGCTTAAATACAATATTATATGGAATATTCTTGGGTGTCAGGTAAACACTTGCATACAATACACAGTGTAAAACGAAAGAGAAGTGTAGATATTCCTAGTTCTTACTGGTTCCTTTCTAGTTCCTTTGATACTGATTGTTAATTTCAAGTACGAAATACAAGTTTATTGTAGTGTAGTGGCTAACACTCTCGCCTCTCAAGCGGAGGCCCCGGGTTCAATACTCAGGACGGACACTTTTTTTAAAGTTAATATACGTAAAAGTTGATAGATTTCGCTCTTGTAACAGGCTGTTGTTATTTATATTTATTAAATTTCAAGGACATATATTCATTTTGAATTCTCATTCTACACGAGGTATTTTATTGAAACTGAATATTTTGCTTCTTTAATCGACTTGTTATCACTGTATGAAATTGTTGCAACAGCTTCAACTTTTTTTTTGAAAGACAATTTCAATAAATTTATGAGTTGTCATGATTCGGTCGCTTAATCTCTAAGTCATACTAAGAAGGCAGGGAGGGTTCGTCAACAGCTATAACAAATAAAATAAAATAACTAAACTGTGTCTGCTTTGCCACTCTGTATTTCTTTCTTTCTTATATACATGTATATATAAATCTTTTCCATCAACGCCGTTTATCTTTTTTAAAGATATTTCTTGTTAATTCTACCTACGCAATCCTCGCCGTCCCACTCGCACATTTCTGTAAAACAAAATTACCAAATATCAATTCAGTCTATTTACATTCAAAAATACTCGCATGTATGCAGAAATTGTAAGAAGAATGTCTGTTGAGACAGCCACAATGACCACAAAGTGAATGATGGCGCGCTTTTTTCGCAGCAACTCGTGGCAAAACGTGCGTGCTCGGCATCGTTACACGTCAAAACATTGTGCAACGTCCAATAAATTGTGAACGGTTCTACTAAAGCCACACCTTTAAAAATACTACATCACACAGTTAACCATAAGAAATTATGAATCGTTAGGTGAACAAGTTGAAGTGTAAATATTGCATATTACGACTTGCAAATGTTCATTTGCATTTATACAGACAAAACAAAAATAATGAAGCGTTTAGATTTTTACATTTAATTTAGACGATTACATAATATGTGCCAATATCACATATTTGAAAGATCAGTAAAATATGTTTACCTTATATTCATTTTCGTTTGTGAAAAAGTCTTTTCTTGATATCGGTGCTGTGAATAACAAATCATCATTCAGATAAATAAAGCGTCTGGAAAGACCTTTGATTCTATGAATATTAGACTCTATTGCAGGCGAAGAAAACGTCGGCAAATGGCTTTTATTCAAAAATATTTCCTGTAATAAAAATCGCTTGATAACAACAGGATTGTATACAGCAATAATGATCATGACACATATCTAACAAAACAAACTGTTCATAAAAAACCTTGTTTAGTATGACTTTCGACCCGACGTAAAAAACCTCAAAATTTGTAAAAGAAAAAAGATTGCGCCCTTATTTTTCAGGTGTATTCTTTTCTTTTTTATGGTCATATATCTTCATAATATATGAAGCGCCAAAATTGAATACTTTTTAACAACATTCGTAAAATCGACGACAGACAAAGGATTGACTTTTTGGGTTTGTTTATAGGATGTGTTCGACGAAATCTACGTACTGAAGTATTTGAGTGGTTATTATTAAATAAAATCGGATTTATGGCAGGCTGTTCCCATAGCAATTGCCCAAATAACGCTTGTACTTGTTTTGTGATATGAGAACCTGTTGGGACAAGTTTTGGAAGTTGAGAGCAATATCGAAGCTTAAAATAATAAAACTTGAATCAGTTTCCGTGCAGGATATTCAACACATATTTTCAACACATTTTAAGAAAAAAATGCTTAAATGTAAGGAATAAGAGCTACCTCGTGTGTTACTATGGAAACTCTAGGGCTGTTAAGGTTGAGCCAGCTCGGAACTTGTCCATTCGTCACAATGAAAATATGCCGTGACCAGTTTGCATATTTTTCTACGGACCTCAGCGAATATTTCAGAGTATTCCATTCCTCGAAACGATTGGGTTTCAAACTACAATTTGAAAGTACAATAACAACAAAATACCAAAACTATTTGTATTAATGTTTCGCAAAGTTTAATTTTTGTAATATTATTAAAATATTTTTTTTTAAGATGGTTCGGTACATTTTTGTGTCTGTTCTGCATACAGTTGCGAAGATCCCAGCGTTGTCTGTTGAAATGCTTACACTAAAACTTCATGTGCCGGATCCGATCCATTCACCCAAGTATACACAATATCGATTGGCTCTGGGTCTGCTTCCATCGTTCTAAAATGTGTGATTACAAGAAATGTTACAGTAACAAATTCATAAAGACACAACTTACAAAAAAAACTCTTTTAACCAGAAACAGTTTTTAAACAAAAAATAGATGAAAAGGGAACTTTGAAAGCCACCAAACACGACAAATACGAAAATATTGCAGGCTCGGTTTGATTGAGCCTGTTCATGGGCAGTAATGGAAATGCATATTACTGCGCACGCCGCCTAGCCCCGGGTTAAGCGCAACTCAATATTTACACCAACAAACAGTACAAGTTTGATCCATCCCAAACGGTACTATGCATATGACGGTGGACATTGAACCTCCAGTGCGGTATTTTCAATATAAAGATCTTCTTGAAGAACATTTAACTTATTCAAGCAAACATCGCATAAAGACTTATAGTCTTTTGTGTATTTAGTTCGTAGTATTCTTGAAGTTTAGTTGACATTATCGAAGTTTTAAATGCGAATATTCTATAGAAGATTCTTAAGGCTTTTTGTATAACTTTCAAGTCTAACATTTGTTTAATTCAGCGCAAGTGAGATATCAACACAAAATATCAAACCTTTTAAAAGCATTATTATTAGGCGCCCGTGCAGAATGTTCCATATTTTTGGATAAAAACCTGTATCACCGTGCAAAGACGTGTTAGTGTAAAATGTCTGTATATGTAGTCTATAGATAAAAGACATTATAATAATGTTACTTACCGCGAGGTCAAGCTGGATCCAAGTGTTTCGCTGTCGAATCTATGCCGTGTTGTTTGAAAATGTACGAAGAAAGAGCACGAAAGAAATTATTTATATCGTAATGACGATAAAATAATCGTAAGATGGAATTATTAAGTTGTATTGAACAATTGCTTTTTATTACGAGGTAGTGGTCTCGTAATAATTACTCAACAAACCAGTATAAAGAACTGACTTTCCTCAATAAAACGCAAAATTTAACAATTTCTGGATATCTTTATGTGCCAATAAGAGACCTACGATTTGATATCTAATCTGATTCATCAAATTAGGCCAATGCTACATAAATACCGACAGAGCTAGTTATTATAATTAAGATTTTAACCCAAACCCTAGCTTTTGGTGTGATTTTTATTTATAACAAAACTGCTTAAAAGAGAAAAACATCTACAATAGCTCTTATGGAATACTGGCTTTTATACAAAAAGTTTATCAGACATTTATTTAAACAATGAAAACAATTATTATACTAAATGTCTACAAACCTTGTTACTGTAAACATAAAACAAAACTAATTCTGTTTTAAATTATGGTAAGTTTCAAATCGCGCATCCTTGTAAAGTGCTTGACAATATTTTTGTATCACTACCCTAAAACTTACTGAACTTCCATTACTGGATATAATCAACAAAAGCGTTGCTGAAGAAATTGAAAGGAAACAAAGTTTGAAAACTAAAGAAAGTTTCCTGATATACATCTTTGCATGTACCACATTTATATGAAGACCGAAATTCGAAAGGAAATTTATAGACATATGAACAATCCTAGAAACAAACCTAATACGCATTTATAATTAACCTGCATTTCAATTCAATGCGTTCAATGATTTCTTTTGTAACTTGAAAAGAAGAAACATATGGCAAAGGTTGTAAACATGTTTACTGTTGTTAACATAACCGCTTGCGTGTCATTAAAATGTTGTGTTTTTATTGATGTTTTTGTATTTATTGAATACGTACTACAAGGTTATAATTCTGGACAGTGTTCAGGATTAAAGTGCAGACGTGAAAGGCACCACATGTCACTTAGCAATTATTTTTAGCTCGATGAAGCTTTGAAGAATAACCACACGTGTCTGATGACTTGTTGAACATAGATAATTACCATTGTTCATCTCTTGTAAATAAAATAAATCGGATTCCGAATGAACTCCAGCTTAATAAAGCATACACTTCGGAAGAGGCAAGCAAGCTTTCTTGATATAAATCAATCCACTGAGGAATGGTATAATCACTACTAAAATACATAATAAAAAAGGGTGATTTAAATTTTCAAATTTTATTTTTTCTGTTTTAGAAGGTGATATTACTCGAGCTTTTAGCGATGTTATTGATTTCAATGAACGTAATCTTTGCATCACAGAAATACTTTTATACATGTAAAAGAATTTTCGGAACCACAAAATAACGAAAACGTGTTTGCATGTTTTGGCACAGATACCATATCAAATTCAAAAATACACGTGCAGTTTTAAAATACTTTTTGCAACAAGTTATTTCCCAAACAGTATTTTTAGATTTAAAGCCCCAGCCGTAAACTTAAGTAAGAATCACTATTGAAAACTCATATTTATCTATATAGACGTCAATAAATAAACTCTCTAACAGAACACAAATCCGATTAAATTTTTTCTTATAGACGGGATTTTTAATGATAATGTTAAATTATAGTTAACGAACTTTTAAGAAGCTAAATATAATGGAGCTATATTTAGCACCTATTTTTAACGAAGCGACCACTTCATGCGCGATCTCGATTTCTGTGACGTTTCGGAAATCCTACTTTCGCTTTTAGTCGCGCGGACCAAATTTATTTTAGTACATTCAAATTTTATTAGCCCGAACTAACGTTGCAAATTTGTGCCTATAGTTCCAAATATATGTAATATTTCATACAAGAGCGGGTTAAATTGAAGTAATGCCGCTTTATTAATAAGCTGAAGAAAATAACAGGCGCTGTTATTTTCACCCATTTTTCGTAAAAAAAAAACATCTGTAAGTTTAAAAAAGAAGGTTACCAACATGATATTCTACAGCGCTCCGCATGCCTGGTGATTTACCTATCAACAGTTGATCGTTATGCTTACCTCTTTGGTTGCACGATGTTGGCAGGGGTTTAAGAGTTTATGGAGGTTTATTTCGAAATATTGTCAAAGAACAGAGAAACTTGATTTGTTTCTTTTACCTCTGTCATCGTATTATTGCTGATTTGACTCCAGGGCACTGGTCTCGGTAAGGGCATTAAAAACTCAAATTCTTTTTGACAATTCTTTAAGCTTCGTATATATTCAATGTTTGTTTGCATTTACATAAAACACTGTGGAATTGATGGAGTTATTCCACCAAGATAACTTGTACTTGTTCTCTTTTTCGTTAATTGTTTGTGGCGCCTTATTTGAAACTGAAACTGAATAGAAATTATATTCACACGCTCTCTTTTCCTCTGTACTTGTAGACTGTGTAGGAAGGCTGTGTTTTCTGAGTGTTGCAATTTCTTATAAACATACTATTTTCACGTTTTCCAAATTTTCAGACACTAGAAAAATAACGAATTTATATAACCTAAGGTGCATTGATGTTAATATCATTTATTTTGCGTGTGTTTGAGTAGTAGGCAGTTTTGAAAGTTAAGGGGCAAAAGAGTTGTGATTCAATAAAATGTCAAATACAGCTTTTAAATGCTGTCATATTTGACTCGTAACACGATTTGGAAATGCCTATAAATTGTTTTATTTTAGTAAAGAAAAATAGTAAGACCTTACAATCACTTAAACTGTATTTGTAAAAATTAATCAACATTAAATAAAGTTTTAAATGCCTCTTAAATTATGAGATACTGACAACAATTAAATCTTTGGGCAACTAGTCTAACAAATGTTTACAATACGTTGATATTTCTAAAAGTGTGTTTGACATTTCTATTACCTGGTCGCGAAAATGGTAGACAAAAAAGCTAAAAATGTTGTTCTCTCTTTATAATTGAGAGTTCTTTTCAAGGCCCTTAGATATAGTTGTGAGTATTTGAATTGTTCATTTATATTGCTTCTTTATTTTATTTATTGCAAATAGAATTGTTACTTGTTTGTGAACTTTTTATCTTACTGTTTTAACATTTCTCAACGTATGTATTGAAACTTGTATTTGTTGTCGATGACATAACAACAACACAAGGAGATACGCCTTAAAACGCGTCCGTTGGTTGTACTTTTCAGATAACCATTTCAATTATAAACAGAATGACCTTGTAGTTGTTTAGGAGATCGTTCTAGAGTCTGTAAACTTGAAGCTGACGATGTTTCCATAGTTTCAGATAATAATGTGTTATTTTACTTTCGCTGAATAAAAAATGTCAGATATCCATTTATTTATAATCAGTAAGACCTAGTTGTTGTTAAAGAAAGCGTTCTAGAGTCAGTATACTTGAAGCTGAAGGTGTTTATTTAGTTTCAGTCAATATGTTCTTTTGACTTACTTTCGCCGAATGAAGAAAGTATGTCGCAAACGTTAATTCGCCTGGTCCGATTGAATTATATTTTCCCCGTTTTTGAATTAGGGTAAAAAAGTGAAATACATAAATGCGGAGATCGATTTGCGAACTGTAACGTCTTGGCGAACATTTATAATACATGTTATATTGGAAACACATGAAACTTGTAACACGAGCTTTCTGGGACCGGTGGTTTACCGTATTTTGCAAAAATAATATTTACTCACTTTAACGTGAGTAAATTAATTATTTCCTTATCTCATAATACGTAAAAAACACAAACAAAAACTAGGAATAGGTCGTTGTATTCAGCGGTAATATACATTAAAATTTTCAAATGTCTGTAAAGTCCAAGTTCAAGTTGCTCAAAAACTGTCCAAAGAGGTAGAAATCAGTGGGCCTGTAGTGTGCGAACCGTCCGAATGAAAAGCTGACATCCGTAGTTCTGGCTATTTAGCAGTCCAGAGGACGAACGGAAAACTTTCAACACATCTGGATAAAGCTTCGTCTAATAGTACCACTCGAACCTGAAACTAGTGAATGGCCTTAAAATATCCATATTTCTTACATGATAAATAAATATATTGTTTATGACTAAGAGAAAACAGCAAAACTCGAAAACACCTGAAACAAAAATAAACACTTTATTTACACCCATTTTTCAATTTATTCTCTGAATGTTCTTTTAAACCTCGACAACCATCCAAAAATAATATTAACAACCTATAGGGCGTGTGGGCGGGTGCCGACATGTTTACCGCTGAATAGAAACGCCTCGAATGGTGTACACAGATAAAACCAACACTTAAATAGCCTAATCGCACGAGATACACGCACCTTTTCCCTCCACACTGGCAATTACCGTCAAGTTCGTATTATTCGAAACTGAAATAATTTCATATATTTTCAACCACAACTGATAAATTTTGTTCAATGACCAAAAGCATATACTTCTTTCTTTTCAAATTTTGCCTATTGCGTTGACTGTGAAATTCCCTGTAAATAAATTATTCTGTTCAGTTTCGCCATTGTTTTCTCGGTAAGGGCAAACACATTCTTTTCCATACGCCGCTTAACATGAAATGTTATTAATCTAAAAATACTGCATTGAAAGTTCCATTTTCACCGTCATATGCATACCATCGTTTGGGATGGATCAAAATTGTACTAAGTATTCGCGTACATATTGAGTTGCGCTCAACCTGAGGCTAGGCGGCGTGGGCAGTAATATGCATTTCCATTACTGCCCATAAACAGGCTCGATTGCTATATGCCAAAGAATGGTATTGTTTGTATTTGTTTTTTATCGTACCTGATTAGTAATTTGTATACCAATATAGACAAATGTATTAGCAACTGCAATAAGTTTTCAGGATTTATTAAGAATTTTATTGGCATAATGATTGGGGTGGTTATGTTGATAATTGTAATTGTGTAAAAAAGAATATTGCCAAAACATCTTTCAAATTGGATATCCGCATCTGATAAACATTCTAACATTCACATTTGCCATAGTTCAGTCATAGACATTCAGTCTTTCAAGTGAAAGTAATGATTGAGTACCCTATAAATGACGGGAACATGTATGCAACTTAAGTTTAAGAATAGGAAATACAGGGCTACCATGTTTGTAAGATAGTCGTTCAAGGTAATATGCACACTTGGGTCCTCTTTGATACATATTTCTCTAATATAAATGAAATACACTTTTATGTCAACTTTACAATAATGTTTGGTTAACTTGGTGCTTAAC
The DNA here is from genome assembly GCA_038501625.1 of Corbicula japonica. Classification (NCBI taxonomy): domain Eukaryota; kingdom Metazoa; phylum Mollusca; class Bivalvia; order Venerida; family Cyrenidae; genus Corbicula; species Corbicula japonica. The sequence goes on from JAZAYU010000460.1 coordinate 178,344, forward strand.
AAACTTTGCACAACACGAAAACGTAAAAGCCAATCTTAAATAAACATATATTGCTGAATTGGAAACAATAAAACCATAATTTTATATGTATAAGTAAATCCGCCCCTGAAGAAGTTGTGTTCAACATAAATATTGTCTTGTCACATGGGTTTTCCAAGGCGGTAACTGTACGGGTTCTGTTTTTAGTAAAGTCTTTATGTCTTATTTTCAACTATTTATTTAACCATGCACTCTTATTGTGTGGCTATCCTGACATGCATGCTTTACTGTCAATTGAATGTAACGAATGGTAATATACCATGAACACGTTTTTAACATCTAATTTCAAACTATTCTTTACATGTATGTCTTAAACATGATATTAAGCTTCTAAGTAAATTTCGAACTAACACAGATCATGCTAATAACTGAATCAATGAAAAAGTGTAGATTGCAATAGATAAGGAAATATATCCCTATGTTATCCATAAATTGCTTATGTTCGAGGTACACAAACTGCGAGTTATATCTTTTCATCACTTACATGCAAAGACATACATCCCACGTAAAGTATGGGATTCCTTTTCGCACACATTTTTTCCCTTATGGATTGTGATTTTTCACTACGTCACTTCTTTGGCATCGGGGCTTATTTTGAATATATTAAACGCGTCAGTGACAACATCTAAACACAGTTTTGTACCATCATGTCTGCATTAGTTTTGCAAAATCAAAATTCGTAATAAAAATAACGATTGAATATTAATATTCATATATCAATCAATTGTTTTTCGTTTAGTTTGTTCGGTACGTGTTTGAATAAATGGGCGAAATAAAATTGGTGAACAATGAGTCTCAATAACATTCTCAATTATATGTGGAGAAATTTAAACGTTCGCTGTAGTTAAAACATTGGTTACATTACTAAGACTAAGTGTATATTTTAGACAGATTGAACAATAACCTAAGTTATTATCGCTGCGATGTAAAGAAAATACACTTTAAACGGTCTGCTTAAAGTCAAAACCATTTTGAAGTACCTACAAGATACATCAATTGGGGCGAGTCACGGGAAAAGGTACCTTCGGACAGTCGACGTCAATCGTTGAAATGACGTCATTAATTTGAGCAGACGACATTATTTATTATGCATTCGGCGGTCAAAATACCATTTTAATGTCAAAATGTGTAACACAATCACATTTTAATTATAAGAAATTGATTTATAGTTGTAAGTTCTTTCTAAATTTAGTAAAAACTAAAATATCACTAAAAATGACCGAAAGTACCTATTCCCATGACGTGCCCCAATTTGTAGATAACGACCGGCTATTAGAGGCATATTTTAAAATAATTTAATATTATTACCTCGAAAATCGATAACAATCCACTCTGACAGATAAAGAAATAAAAGTTTCCTGTAAAAATAATATTAATATAATTAAAACTTTAAATACTGTTAAGCCCTACAGAAATCTAATCTCTAAAGCATTCATTCAAATAAAAAGTTGTGATTGAAACAAGAACACCATTTATTTATTTATTAACGTAGGTCGTATGCCACATTTCACGTGTTTTGACTCCTTAAACATGTTACACATGTCATACAATATCATGATATTGTCATTTTCATTATCCCCAGTTCTGATGTTTTTGTCATGTTAATAATGCTTTTTTTTTCAAACAATGTAAAGTAACAGCTTTTTTTTAAATGCTCTTTTTTATCAATCGTAGGTTATTAAACTCTTGGATAAGTGTGTATGAATCCTTCATTTGCTGGGAGATCAAAAATAATGATAACTCATGGTTTAATTGTATGCCAAGCCTTATTTGTTTATGGACAACTAACAAATTCCCACAACACAGTCTCCCTAAAATGGAAACCATTGCAAGCATGTTAAAATCCCTCTAAACGTAATCACCATCGTATTCGTAGGAACGAATGAATCGATGTTTCAAAGCCTTAATCCATGTATAGAGTATATTTAATGTGTGTGAATCCTGAAGGGCTTCACGCTAACTTTCAATTTCAACATCCCAAATGATTTTCATATATCGATGAAATCAATAAAATATCGATCCATTGCTTTTCCTTTTTTATAGATATTTCGAATGTTCGAATATTGACATTATAAGCTTAAACTTGTGCCAAAAAACTCTTTTAAACAAAGGCCAATTCTAATATTATATAATAAAAGGAAATTGTATACATAAAAGCCATCTTAAACGTACAGAAATTAAGTTAAACCTCAATATTTTCTTCACTTAAGACTGCTACATGTATTTATGTTATTTTTATAATCTAAATTTCATGTCATTAAGGTCTTACCACACTCCTCCCAACCCTGTTCATCAATGAAAAGAAAATTATCAAAATCTCAATAACGGCAAAATGCCGTTAAATGAAACTTTGCACAAATGTATGTTATTTATGTATCTTTATTTTGCAGATAGTAAGACATATTAGAAGTGTGAAAAAAAATAGCGAGATCTAAAAATTCCCTCAACTTCTATTTACATAAATTCACAAAAACTAAACAACACAAAACATCATTTTAAATGCCCACATGAGTAATATGATACTGACAACAATTTATTGTGTCCTCGTGACTTATATATGTAAACTTTACGAGATATTAGTTAAGTGTGTTTGACCTTCAATTTTCTGGTCGTTTACTGGTCGCGTAAACGGATGACAATCAATGAGTTCTCTTTTAGAAGTTGAAAGTTTTTTACAAAGTACACAACATTTTCTTGTCAGCAACATTGCACTCACGTGGGAATTTAAAATTATGTTTTCTATCGCTTATTTTTATCGATTAGTTTTTGTTAATTTATGTTAATAGAATTTTAAGGAATTTTAGGTCTAGCTTATTTTCTTTACTATTCTAATGTGTCTTACTGTATGTAAAATCAAGATACATTAGTAAAATTCATTTGTGCAAAGTTTCACTGAACGGTATTTTTCCATTATAATTGAGATTTTGATAATTTACTTTTTATCGATGATCATGATTGGGAGGAGTGTGGCAAACCCTTAAGACGTTTAATTCTGTATCCCGGCTTAATATAACAAATATTTTTTTTTAAAGTGAACTATTCATATCTGGAATGTCACGTCAAGGAGACACAGTATCCTAACACAGCCAAAATGAAGAAAAGAAAAAAGGGGCATGGCAGTGAAATAAAATGATAAAAACAAAAAGACACCACGAACAGTTATCGAAAATAAACCCGATGGGTTACCGCCTTGGAAAGGTCTGTGGCAAAGGAATTTGCCCCTGAGAGTTTAAACCAGGTTCTAGGGTGCACTAACTTTAAACTTGCCCCAACAGGTTCTCATATGAATAAGCGTGTGCTATATGTCCTGGTGTGATAGTATCCACCTATCAACTTGACAATGTTGCTAATTTTACTAATTGACTAATATAAACATTTGATATGAGTACGTAACGCGTCATGTAAGATAATGTCTGACATCTGTAAATTCTCGGCGTTTCACATGGCACGTCTCTCGAGAAGGAGGGAGGGGAGGTTGTATACGGTTAATATTTTCACTTTGTTCTTGACCGATGTTGTATTGTTTCTGAGTTCAACCTATGACAACCTTTGTAAGAAAAAACGTGGATGCACACCGTCAATCAATTATTTTAAATGATATAAAACATTTACATGTAATGTTATGAAGCGTTAAAGATATTTTTGTTTTTGATAAAATACCGTGTTGATTAACATAGTTGATTTTTGTTTTATGAGATGGCCATGTTGAGGTGATCAAATGTATACATATTTTGTTTTACAAACATGCTTTATACAGACTTATTGGTTATTTACATAAACAAGTTCTGGGATTGAATGAACATCTTTAATTATTGAATGAATATTTCGTCGCACTGAATACATATTTCGTTAAACAAAAATATTGCAAGGCTTTCGACACATAAAATTACAGGATACATTGATCGGCACTATAATATTGCAAAAAATTTATATAATTTCGAAATCAAAACAAATAGTAAACGGTTCGGGCAACAAGTTCTAACAACGTTAATGATAGCCCTTCCCGAAGAAGGTATTCTAAGACTTATGGGTTACTTAACCTTAACCTATGAAATAAGAATGTCAGTTTATAAGGTTGGAAACAATCAGATTATTCTTAATTGATTCAAAGTTAATCAAACTTGGCAGCTGAATGCGCCCTATATTTGTTTTGAAACCACTGATATTCCGTTTAACTATTCCAACCAATAAACTCTCAGGTTATCCGTTTCATTAATTGTTGTTTTTTTATTTCATTTGAATGAAATGATTTTTTGTAGAAAATCCTTATAATTCGTCTTCGCCGAGTAGTAAGGCTGTGTAATCTGACTGTTGATTTTCCGGATAACTACATGTATTTACCACCTTTATTATTAACTTGCAACTGAAGTGCTGATTCTTGACACATAACTCTTACGGCCTTACGGGTTTATATTTCACCGCTTGTTTGTCTTTCTGGAGCTGGCAATTATTTCATTGGTCTTTGTATAAAGAGGAAAATCTTTGAATCAATTCTACAAAACGAAAAAAGTGTTTCATCGCAGAAAAAGGTTTTAGACAATAAGTTTGGTGGAAAAAAAAGAAGAATACTTCGAAACCTCGGCAACTCAGGAAACCACGAAGCTGTGTTGTTGGTCACACCAATATTCTTAAATATTCTAGATAAAAAACACCACGAACAAATCAAAACATCGGAACCCCGACTATAGGTATTGGCCTCTTGAAACATTTTTGTATGTTACCTTTGGAAATATAGAGCGATCAACAAACAATAAATTATTCAATCAGTGCCTCTGAATGGATGACATGTAACTGGTAAACGTTGGCGTGTAATTTTTACACATTTTATCTATGTAGTCAATAAATGATAATTGATCATGAAATATATGTAGGTTTTTAACTAAATAAGCTGTCTCAAAAATATAACGACGTTCCCCATCAGAATATTAAGATTTCTAAATTATGTTTAAAGAATGTGAAGAGAGATAAATTTACGTTACTATGTTCCTTTGCCTTACATGTGTGCATGCAATGTGAACAACTACAGACAACAACAAGGCGCAGATTAATTCGCGGTAAGATTCACTTAAAGAAATCAAAAACTGCTTTGTACAAATGAAATATTTCTGCTTTAACTAAATGCGGATTTCATATGCTGATATATTCGGAAACAGCTCTGTAAAAACATCATCAATTTTCGTTTGAAGCTCCGTTTTCCTATCTTTTGTCAACTTTTTCTCCACGGCATCTCCTTACATAGCGAACTTGATATTTCTGAAATATCTACAAATAATTTTATTATGTTAAGTACTTAATACAACTAGATTTTAAGCAAATCTGACGTACGCCAAGTTGACTTAAACATTTTTTTGTGTAAATTGATCTTTGAATAAAGACTGTGACATTAGTTTCGAAAAAAAAATTAAATACGCATACCAGAAATCGCTACACTCAGAAGACACAGCCTCCCACGCAGCACAAAAGTAGGGAGGAGAAGAATTCATGCGTTACAAGAATATCATATCAATGAAAACAGTTTGCTAATAAGCCATTTTTAAATTAACTTGTCTGTCACGTGACGTTTTTTATTATATAATTATTATGTAATACATGTAAACCATTTTATTTGAGTCTCAAACACACTGTCAGACAAAAAAACACGTTTAAGCGCTACCTGTTATCGTCTTGCTGATATGCACTTATACTTGAAAGGCTATTGATATCTTCTGTAATTCTTGTAATTTTGTAGTCAATGTCTGTCACCCTACAATACCACACAGACAGACAATAATACAACAACATAGTATTTGTTGTTACGTTAATTTCAGTAACTGTTATAATAATTAACTGGGTTTATGCAGTTAATATTATACTCATCGTTTAAATAATAGTGTTCAGAGTTTTCATGTTTTGAGCATTACTCAAATCAACCAGCTTAAAACAAACAATATGAAAGTATTACATAACGGCTAATTTCAAAGAATACATCAATTAAATAGAAAAATTACATGGTATCAACAGCACAAAGTTCTACTTTTTTTAAAAGTACAAAGGAGAAAACAAAGTCTATATTTCTAAAATTAATTTCTAACTTTTCTAACTAACAACTATATTTCTAACTTTTCTAACTAACAGCTATCGATCATATTTCTTGTAAGCTTTAGTTAGATTCGGTTCATGCAAAGACAAGAAGATATCTAAAAGTAAGAATGTGTTTTGTCCCAATTTATGACGTCATTTTTTCCGAATATAAGGAAAGTAACTACACAATGTTTGCATACTTATACACTAGTATTATATGTATTATACGAAAATTCAAATACCGTTTTGTTTTGAAGTTCCTTCCTGACTGGTTGGATAGTTCTAGAAGATAATGAACATATGCAAATTGGTACTGCATGTCATTATAATGTCGGACTTTGTGGGATGAAGTCCGTTCCCATTCGTCAGGAAAACTGTCAATAACATAAAAAAAATATATTGTTATAAATGTAGTTTGTAGTTCACCTTAAATATCTGACCAAAATACTTTATAGATTTTTAAATAATTGTAAAAAAATGGTCCCTATTGTAAATAATAGTGGTTAATGTTGTACATATGTGAACCTAGCATGATTACATGTGCCAAGCTCTTATTACTTTCCTTGTCAATAAGCGACTGTGACTGAAAAAAAAACAACAGTGTTTTATTCTTATTAAATTTTGCGAAATTTCAACATCCGGTTTACGTCCGCTTGCAAAGTGCATAAAATTGCATAAATACGAATTAAATTGCTTTGTTCACATCCTAGTCATTTAACGTATTGCTATAGCAACCATTTTTTTATTTATAAATTGGTTAACTGAAAATAAATGTACACCTTTACAAAGTAAAGGATCTTCAAAAGCTTAAATAAAGGAATAATTGAACAAGCGACGAATACGTTCGATAGAAAAAAAATTATTAATCAACTTCATATAAATATGTACAATGATAATCTATGGCGTCTTATATACATGTTTTAACGTCAACATAGTTGTCATTATCAACACTGGAAATTGATTGTTTTAATTTTATAACATCATTAATTAAATAAATATTATTAGCAGCTTTAAACTCATCACTAATTACACATCACGTTTATTTCTTAAGTTTAGAAAACGCTTTAATATTAGTCTGTAAGCCCCATTTTGTCAGTCACAATCAGTACACTTCTGTATGAGAATGAGTTTGTTAACGTGAACAATTCAGTAACAAAATAAGACGGAATACACATTGTATTATACAAATGCAATAAATAATAAATTCTATGAAAATAAAAACAATTCTTGCATACGACACCTCGGTAGAACTGTTCTGGCAGGAACTCGACAAAGCCTCGTTCCAGAAAAAAAACAGTTCACCATCGGTGAAGGAATTTTCCATCTTCACCTAACACTCATGATAAATACTTATATTTTAAATAATGTTAAAGGCATGTGAAATCCAGGTATAAATTGAGGTGTTTTACTGGACGTTTCCTTCTTAATTTTAGTACACAATCTATTGATCCTTATGCGAGCTAGAGAAATAGAATTCGTAGAATTCAATGCAATAACAACGGTAACATAGTTACATGTATGAGTAATACATTGAATTTGGTTAAAAGGATACCTATTGATCATCTCGAAAAGTATGTCTTGGCGATCAAGACTGGGACATGTACTGGTGGTTGCCTTCTGCGTGGGCTAAATCGCTTATTTAACTGGTAGCTAGTATGCAACATTGAACGCTGCCATATTGTTTCATCATCTGTAATATTGTTCACATCAGTCACGATTTTAACTAACAAATGTAAAAACTATTTACTAATAGCTATTTTTTCGTAGTACGCATTTGAACTAAAACATGAGTTATGTCGCAGGATTATATACCCCTATACATTTATCTTTTTGTTATTATTTGTTTTTGTTGTGTTCGTCTATATTTGTATCGTCCAATCATCTCATCTTCATCTTACAGCATGTGCACTAGTCCATTAATCTGTCTGTACTAATAGTGGTAGCGGGCCTTTAATTCAATTTACCCGTTTAACTCATTGAGCATGTGCACTTATTGAATAGATTTGAATGAGCGATAGCTACCAAATCGCTGTCTCCTTTATTTATATTTCCATGCGCTGTTGACCATATATGTGTTTTTTGGACTTATTCAAAGTGAAAGTAGAAATTTGACTGACAGTTTGTTTACATTTAGAAATTTGAAATTTAATTTTGAAGTATAGACTTAGAATAGTTTTTCTTTCAGTGAAAGTCTATTAGTGAGATCATTTTGTTTAGGATTTCATTAAAATTGTTTAGGACAATTGTAGGTTGTATTTTTTTTTTAACTTGATTTTTTTAAAATTTGTATACAATTTATTTATTGTTTCAGTTGTAAGAAAATTCTATTTGTTTTTCAGATTTGTTGATCTGGTGAGATATTGTGATGTGATGTCAGAGTGTGGTCACCACAGCACCTAACAGATACCTGGATTATTAACTTGTCACAAGTATTTGGTGTTGGTGAGCAAAAAGGAAATTATTTAACAAATTAACATAATCTTTCATCCAGATGGTCCTGTATTAATATTTATTGGCATTTATTTTCTGTATTGATCTTATACTTTTGCCATTGGGAAGTTTCTTTTATCTATGAGTTGCAGGGTCTTTTGCATTTGACAATAAAAAGAAAAAAAAATGTTTGCTCAACATTTGGAATGCCAGTGCTGTTGTTAGTAGCTGTTGCATTGAAGCAGCAGTAGTGTAGTTAGTTATAGTGACAGTAAAGTTACAGTGATACAGTCTGCCAGTGGTTTGTGGTATTTTGTTCTGATCACTCCAACAAGTCTGTAACAGATATATAAAAAATACAAAGTTGAGTATCTTTCAGTTAACACCAAGTGTGTGTTTAGCGCACATTGGTTTGATTTGAAAGTTTTGGTGAAATAAATTCATAATAAATTCAAAACAAACAATTGCTTTTCGGTATTTTTGTGCAAGGTTGACCGGTAAGCTGCAGGAATTGGAAGAGTGTTGCACATGAACAGGTATTTTGTTTTGAAAAGTGGAATTACATCTTTGAAATAAAGTACATAGTGTTTTGTGTTGTGTGTTGGTTATCTTTGATTGAGTTTCCAGGTGGTAAAAATGGCTGAAGGTTGTGAGGTTGATGAAACTGAGTCATTGTAAGGTATTACAGAGCAAGAATTGGATTATTGTTTGCATATTTTAAAACATTCTGGAAGGTTTCAGTTGATTCCCATGGCAGAAAGAACCCCTGTTGTTTCAAAAGACCCCAAATTTGACACCCGTTCTCCAGTGAAGGAACACAGGCAAGGGCTTAAGTTTCAATCTGAAGATCTGCCAAATTATGCATGTAGAGAACCTATATCTTTAACGGTAAATTACTTGAAAAGGTATCCAAATGTGGTTGATTCTGCCAATAAATCTGATGTTTCTGGGTATGCAAATTGGCCTAGGGTACATGATAGATAAAGCCAGCCCAATGATTATATTCCTAATAGGCCCCCTCCCCCTTCTAGAGCAGCATTATATCCTAAACAGCCTATTCCTCTAAATTCTTCACATGTTGCTCCTTTTTCAGCTCCTAGGGTACCAAAGGCAATGAAACTGTTGATCGGCCTTTGATATGTGGAGGTATGATGTAAACTGCTTGATTAGAAATCAGGTCTACCCAGATCATGTGATTCTGGAAGCCATTAGAAAAAGTCTTAAAGGTAAGGCTCGTACAGTGTTGTTACAGCTTGGAGAAGGTGCCAGTGTGTTTGATATACTGATAGAATTAGAAGGTATCTATGGCAATGTGGCCACGGGTGAGAAGTTGAAAGAGCAGTTTTATTGTGCACGTCAAGAGCCAAATGAAACTGTTGCCGATTATAGTGTTCGTTTAGAACATTTACTGTGCAAGACAAATTTATATTTGGATAAAGAGACTAAAAACGACATGTTAAGAAACAGGCTCTGGTCAGGGTTGAGGGATAACCAGTTGAGAAATATATCCAGATACAAATTTGAGTTGGTAAGAGATTTTAGTATCCTTAGAAGGGAGCTCAGGCAGATGGAGCAGGAGTTAGAGGTGAGTAGAAGAGAGAGAAAACAGTTAAGAGAAGAAACAGATAAGAGTATTATGCAGAAGGTAGAGCCTGTGACACAGTGTATGTCAGCAGTGGAAAGCAAACTGCTACAGCAGCTGCAGGAGGTAACTGATCAGCTGAAACAGTTGAATACAAGGGTAAGTGCCTTAGAAAAGAAGAATGCCCCAAACAGTAGAAGTAACTTTAACAATGGAAATCCAGCAAAGCAGAAAACAGAAGCGTCAGGTAAAGGTAGTCAGCAAACTGACAATCCTTTAAACTCCTCGCGGCCTCCTCAGAACGGCCAGTAGGAGGTCTGGCAAACAATAAAGGCCCTTTTGTTCCTTTAATAGGTCGGGCGAACGATACATCTATTTTAATAAATGGACATATTTGTAAAGGTCTTCTTGACACAGGTTCAATGATAACCACTCTTAGTGAGAATCATTTTAAATCTATTTCCCCGCGTCCTGAGTTGTTTAATCTTTCTGATTTTGTTTGGATATTTCGGGGGCGATTGGTTCAGCTGTTCCCTATCTTGGTTACATCCTTGCAGAGTTGAGTATTCCGAACATGATGATTACCTCTGCCGCAGTACCCATTCTTATTATAATTTCTTTAAATCCTCGGTGGACGTCAGTCAGACATCAGCTGAGTGGCAAGAAGTTTTCTCTTCACTTGCATCTCCTCAGTTTGTTCCGGTTAGGCTGCTTGGGCATAAAGCGGTAGAGTTGAAGCCGTTTGAGGCCCGTGTAGTAAATGGAAAGGCTAGATACGTAGGAAGTATGTCGTCTGGTTTAAAAGAAACCGTCGACTCCACAAAGTCATTTTCTGTTACGCCAAATGTTGTTACGATTCAGCCTATAGTTCTTTCTCAAGAATACCTGTGCCAATATACAACCTGACTGCAAGACCAGTGGCTCTTAAGTGGGCGGTTGTGGATAAGTTCCATGATTATCTGTATGGAAATTCGTTCACCGTACGTACAGATAATAACCCTTTAACATACGTCCTGTCCACCGCAAAACTTGACGCCACTTCTCACAGATGGTAAGCAAGCTAAGCGAATTACAATTTTAGTATCCAGTATCGTAGTGGCAAAACCAATACCGATGCGGATGCCTTATCGCGGTTGCCATTCTCTGACAGTAGAAAGGTAGTGTTTGCTGATGCAGTGAAGGCGCTTTGTCTCAGTACTTTGGTTTCTCCGGCTGAAGCCCAATCGATTGAGTGCCTATCAATTTCACAACAGACCATGGACACAAGCATGTCTGATTCTGACGCTGCTCAGGCAGTGAGACTTGGAAACATTGACTGGAAGGTGGAACAGTCCCAAGATGACACTATTGCACGTGTTGTGGAATTAATTCGGAAGGGTCACAGATCTACTAAACGCCTTTGTGCATTGGAACGGCATAGTGTCCGTCAGTATTTAAAAGAGTGGAAAAGTCTCTTTTTGAAAGACGGTATTTTGTACCGCAAGGCTTTGTTTCAGGTTAGCCTGTGATGCAGTTGGTCTTGCCGGCAGTTTACTATGATATTGCATTTGAGGGCTTGCATAGTGAGGCTGGTCATCAAGGACGTGAGAGAACAGTCAGTCTCCTGAAGTCAAGATTTAACTGGCCAGGTATTGATCAGTTTGTTGAACGTCGTGCTCGAGAACGTCCGCGGTGTCTTCGTAGAAAGACCCCTGTCAGGTATGCCGCTAATCTCATTCCGTTGGAATCCAATTATCCTTTGGAACTGGTTTGTACTGATTTTTTGACGTTGGAATGACCATTTTACGCATTTTGCGCAAGCAGTTCCCACTCGAAATCAGACGGCCCATACTATTGCTAAGGTACTCTTAGAACAGTTCATTTGCCATTATGGATTTCCTGCACGACTTCACAGTGATCAAGGTCGAAACATAAATGGTGCTGTTCTTAAAGACCTATGCAAAATTGCAAATGTGGAAAAAAGTCGTACCACGCCATATCATCCCCAAGGCAATGGAATGCCTGAGAGGTTCAATCAGACTCTCTTGAACATGCTGGGTGCACTGGAGGATGAACAGAAGCAGAATTGGCGTTCTTTTGTCGAAGCCATGGTTTATGCATACGATTCCACAAGGCATGAAACCACTGGTTACACCCCCCATTTTCTGATGTTTGGTAGACATCCACGTTTGGCTATAGATGCATTTCTCGGCATCGAACCAGATAAAACACCCCGTAGGTCTCACGCAAATTATGTTGCAGATCTTAAAATGCGAATGAATTTTGCGTACAAAATGGCAACACGGAAAGCTAGAAGTCAAGCTCGCCGTCACAAGCGTCGCTATGATTTGCGGGTTAGGGAGGCAAAGTTGTTGCCAGGCGATCAGGCTCTGGTCCATAATGTAGGTCTTAAAGGCAAGTGAAAATTAGCTGACAAATGGGGCAAAAATGTTTATAGTGTGGTGTCTCAGCCCAATGAATCTATTCCTGTTTTTCAGGTCCAGAGGCAGCACGGACGAGGGAAAATGAAGACCCTGCATAGAAATCTGCTTCTGCCGATCACTAGTTTACCTGTCAGGGAAACAGAAGCCAACCAAGGAGCAGTTGATCAGCCGTCTGCTGAAATTGTAACAATCCAATCGTCTCCTGAGCGTATCCCTTCGCCACAGTCTGATTCTCTTGTAAGCAGCCCTGGAGGAAACAGACCGCGCCCGGATAAGGTACTGGACTCCAGACCTGACATTGATTCTCCCGTGCCGCGGTATGTCATTCCCCAACGACGTGGCTTGAACCCGGATGCAACTGTGTTCGTTCCCAAGAGAACTCAACGTCATCGGTCAAAACCAGCTTGGTTAAATTCCAAAGGCTGGGTTACACAATGTGTGTACAAATTAACAAATTACCAAGTGGGAATTTTATAACACAAACTTTTCCATAGAAAATTTAAGTTGTGTTGACATAAACCGGATGTGACATTCCTTAGGAATCCAGAGGTGTGAAACCTGGTGTTTATCTTATTTTGTTTGCTTTTTATTCATTGCATGTTTGTTTCATCTACTTGAAATTAAATAAAAGTTCATCAGGACATCTATTAAAGCTGTCTAATAGTTGCCGTTACAGCTAAAATTTCATGTGTTCTAAATGACTTTAGGATACTTTCTCTATGAAGTGTAATTCACTTTACGGGCAAAAACTTTATAATTTGTTATTTTCATAAACTAAGGATTATGAAAATTACAGATATTATTCATCAGGCCTGATGATTGTACAAAATGCTTTTAGCAACAATACGTTGTCGAATTGTTGTATGAGCTAAGACTCCAATATCTTGTTGGAGTGATATTGGGTGACAAGTGCCCAGCACTGTGTAGATTTTTTTGGGATAGTACTTAGACATTCTTAGTTAGATGTAGAATTAGATTGTGCTGGCATTTACGAATGTCGGGATGACATTCCACAAAAGGGGGGAGAATGTCGCAGGGTTATTTACCCCTATACATTTATTTTTTTGTTATTATTTGTTTTTGTTGTGTTCGTCTATATTTGTATCGTCCAATCAACTCATCTTCATCTTACAGCATGTGCACTAGTCCATTAAACTGTCTGTACTAATAGTGGTCGCGGGCCTTTAATTCAATTTACCCTTTTAACTCATTCAGCATGCGCACTTATTGAATAGATTTGAATGAGCGAGAGCTACCAAATCGTTGTCTCCTTTATTTATATTTCCATGCGCTGTTGACCATATATTTACAGGTCCCATAGAGTACCCACGCGTCCCCTTAAGACAGGGTGACAGTTATCGTCTGTAAAACAGCATTCATAAGTTTATGTTAAAGATAATTTTATACACCTGGACATTTATCCAGAATACAGTTAAACCTGCCTCAGCAGCCACCTGCGAATAGCAACCACCTATCTTAAACAGCCATTTTGAATATGTCCTTAACGGACATTTTTTTTCTCATTTCAACCTCTCTATTACAGCCAACTGTGTAGAACAGCAACTTTTTGTCACTCCCTTGGGTGGCTGCTAAAGACAGGTTAGACTGTATGTCGGAACTTTCAAACTACAAAATATAAATATTGATGTTACTCTTGCTTTACCTGGACTGTATATGATTTATAATTACAAAGACACTGCCAAAGGGTTATTTCTTATCTTCAATTCTTATCAAAAAGGCAATATATGCATATCAGGAATCGCCACACTCACAAAACACAGCCTCCCCACGCAGCGAAAAAGATGAGAGGAAGAGAGAGAGCGCATGTTTTATATAAGTATGTCAATTCAAATAGGACGCTACAAACAATTAACGAAGAAGAGTACCTTTGGGGATACCGCATTGGAACGGTCAGTGGCAAAACAAATTGCCACTGGGGGTTTAAACCAGGTTCTAGGGTGCACCAACCTCACACTTGCCCCAACAGGTTCTCGTATCACAAAACAAGTACTAATTGTCTTGGTGAAATAACTCCAACCCACCCATCAGCTCTACAATGTTGCATGCAAAAGCATACAAACATATAAACATAAGAATTTAATAGCATTGCAAAGCAAAAGGGCGAGTATTCAACGATATTGGGTGACAAGTGCCCAGCACTGTGTAGATTTTTTTGGGGTAGTACTTAGACATTCTTAGTTAGATGTAGATGGGTTAATCACGAGGCCTGCAGAGCGCTGTAAAATATCATGTTGGTAATCTTTCTTTTTAAATTTACAGATGGTTTTTACGAATAACCGGGAGAAATTAACATCGCCTTTTATCTTCTGAAGTTTATAAATTAAATCTCCATAAAAACTGGCTGTGAAATTCCTTGTTACAATAGTGATTTTAAACTGCAGCTGTATTTATGAATAAGATCTGGATATCGGCGATAAAACTTGCAAAAGGTTTTCCTTAATTCGCGATACCGATAACCTTGTTTTAAAAGTTTTTCTGTAATGCAAAGATTACGTTCATTGAAATCATTCACATCGTTGCAAGCTCTTGAAAAGCGAACAAGCTGTGAGATATAAACCCCGTAAGAAGTTGCACGAGGAACATCGCCTTCTAGAAACGGAAAATTTACTATATTAAAATTAAAATCATCTCTTTTATCATAAATTTTAGTAGTGATGTAACCATTTTCGATGGATAGATTTAAATCAAGGAAGTTTGCTTGCTTTTCTGAAGTGTTCGCTTTATTAAGCTGTAGTTCTTTAGGATAAATGTTATTAATCAGTGATGGAAAATGGTTATTATCTATATTTAATAAATCATCAAGGTACCTCGAGGTGTTGTTAAAAGCTGTAATAATATCATCTTGATGTTCGGTAGAAAGAGATAACATAAAATCTCTTTCATAACAGTATAAAAACAGATCAGCAACAAGGGGTGCACAATTAGTACCCATTGGAATGCCTATTACTTGTTTATAAATAGAGGTACCAAATCTCAAATAAATATTATCCAATAAAAATGTGAGCGCCTGGATAAGGTCTTGACAGGTCCATGAAGTATAATTATCATAAGAACCATCTGTAAAGAATGCCCTATATTCATTACAAGCAATTAATGTTTTATTTTCTCTAGCAAAAGTTTTTTTCAATGAGACTGGTTAGCTTGTCTCTTATTAAATTATGAGGGAGAGAAGTATACAAGGTAGAAAAAACATATGTAGACAAACAAAACGCCTGAAAATTATTTGATATAAGTTTCTTCAAAACGTCATTTGAATTTTTTATAGACCAAAATAAATTTTTGCCAGTAGTTTCAAAAACTTGTTCGCAATACCTAATTACATGTTCTTTTATAGCTGTAAGACAAGATGTTAAGAGCACGGATTACTTTGTTGTTGTACAAGAACTAGAGTTAGCGATAAATCTTGCTTTGTACGGTGTTTTGTGCATTTTAGGCAACCAGTACATAGTAGGTACTTTGTCTTGTTTAGGCGCAACACGGATTCTAAATTTTGTAATTTGTAGAGTGTGTGCAGTAACAATATCACTCTCAGATGAAGAAGTCAGTGTATAAGCATAAGTGATATTACGCTCTTCAGTTTGAACATTTATATAGTGTATACGTCACACTATAATAACATTATTTGAAGCCTTATCAGCAGGTGTTGAAACAAATTTGTTGTGAAAATCTTGAATACCCTTTTTCAAATGACGAAAGTCAAAACGAGGTCGAGGTGGTAGTAAAGCTACGTTTCTTTTATAGAAGGATATACGAGTGTCAATTATTTTGAATATTTGTTTTTTCCAGTTTGAAAGAGCATTAGGATCAGCAGGTTCTCGTTTACACCATTTATTGCAAAAAGAGTTTAAAGACTCTGCAATTTCCGCACGATAGGTATTAAAATCGATGTCCGATGGAATTCTGTATTTTGGACCTTTTGAAATTAAATTGCGGATTCTAAAGTCTTTGATAACATTTAGATCCCCTGTAACAATATGACCGGCAGGTTGATAGCAAAATTTTGAATTAGAACAGTCTCAAGATAATTGTGTGTTTTCAACAATTTGTAAATCCGAGGTAATTTTGTTGTAATTGAAAATTGTATTTCTAATAGGTTTGTTGTATTTATAACAAACGATGGGTGTTTCAGTATTCTTGAAATAATTAGGTACAGCCGATTCAACAGTTTTATCTCTAAATATAGTTACTTGGAAGGTCAATAAAATCTATACCTTTATTTAAAAATGAAATTTTCAGGAAATGTCTTTGGTGATCAGATTCCAAATCAATGTGTGGTTTGAGAACGTGCCGAGTGTAACACTGAGTAAGGCTAGCAACTTCATAAAGTGGATGAGTTCTTATAACAATATCATCGGCTTCCTTATCTAACTTTTTGTAAACATGAAATAGAAAGAGAAGCCAAATGTGACAGCATAGCGTGTCTACCAGAATGTTTTAAAAAATTTTGAAGGTCATGAATATAACAATAAACACGTGATTTTCTTTTGATGTTACCATTAGTCCTTATCCCATGTGACCTCGATTTTCGTTTTCGTATTTGAAGCAAACCAAAATGTCAAAATCAGGGTTTTTTGAAATGTTGCCTTCTTGATAAATATTATCATTTAAACCAAGTGGATAAGGAGTTTGTAGTTTTATCCAATTATCTTCTGAAACAAGTCTTGCTCTTATTTGAAATGCTCTTGAAGCACTGCTATCAAATATAATTTTTTCCACAGGTTGAATATTAACGTGTTTTAAAGTATGGCCTGATTGTTTAAAATGTTTATATAAATATGTATTGATGTTATTACTGTTTCGTATTTTAGAACAGTGCTGACTAAAACGTGTTTTCAAAGGGCGTCCCGTCTATCCTACATATTGAATGCCACAATTTAAAGCGTTTCAAGTTAAAACATAAATATTATCTGTTTGTCAATCAATATCTGAATTAATATTTACTGAAAAAGTTCTTCCATTAACAGTTGATTTTATAGTTGAGTTACATTTTAAAAAACTACAGCACCTTCACCTCTTTAAATTACCTTTGTATATAAAAGGATACGGTCTGCGTCTTCCGTCGTTTAGTTTTATAGGCGAGGAAATGTTATATTTTTTAAGAATATGAGATTTGATAGGTGACAATTTAATTTTTAAATTATTTTTAAATAAATGGGTGCATTGTGCACTTTGCAAACCGGTCACATTGACGTAAGTAGCCGAAGATAAATTTATTGGAGATAAACAAATTGACGGTTGCATGTATGCGAAAGTATTAAATTTAGCCGGAATATGGACAGAAGACGCAGAAGATAGCCTGGGAGTTAAAATGTTTCCTGTTATTTTAAACGCCATGATAATTATGTTTGAAAAATACCATTATATGATTAGCGACCTTCAGTCATATCGCAAGTTTTTAAGTGACGTCACCATGCAATACATGGCGTAAATGTTCGCGCGCTTATGGTTTTTTCTATAAATAGCACGCAGAACAATCTAAAAATATTGACATGTTGAATGACTGATCCCTAAATAATAAATGGGACTGTAAATGGTGCTTCCGAGTATATACAAAGGCCCAATTCTGGTACCAGATAATATACAAGAATAATAACATATAAATATAACAGAAGGTCCGTGAACATACAACCTTCAATGTGGTATATAAGAGTATTTGGGTGAGTGGGGAGGGGTGTGAAAAATGACTAAAATACAATCCCTGAGGGATGAAACGATAACAGTATTGATTGAAAGTACGGGGAGACGTTTTACGGCCGCCACACAGCACAGACAAAACTACTGTGATTATACAAAAGCAATATATGCATATCAGGAATTGCCACACTCACAAAACACAGCCTCCCCACGCAGCGAAAAAGATGAGAGGAAGAGAGAGAGCGCATGTTTTATATAAGTATGTCAATTCAAATAGGACGCCACAAACAATTAACGAAGAAGAGTACCTTTGGGGATACCGCCTTGGAACGGTCAGTGGCAAAACAAATTGCCACTGGGGGTTTATTTTTGCTTTTTCCAGGGCAGTCATCAGGTAAAGAAATAAATCAATATAAATTATAAAATACAAACCATTTGTGTGTTAAATGCCATTTAAATAATTGATATTAATTTTAGGTCGGCTTTTTGTAAATCTTCCCTTGTTGACGTTATAACTTGCTTTGCTTGAAAAATTGTCTTCGTTTTCATAACTAAGTCTTTCTATTTCACTCTTCAACACAACTGAAAACCAAGCAGTTCCCATTACATTTATTGGAAAAACGGACAACCATGACCATTAGAGTAAAGCAATTTTACTGAAATAAGTATATCTATTTAATAAAGTGATTACATATAGATTAAGGAAAAATGAAGTAAAATAAGCGCAACGACTGCCTACCTAACTTGTTTAATTTTAAACTATTTCCCGATTTTGCTTTTCCAGGGCAGTCATCGACGTACCACTCGCACTGTTCTTGAAAACATGGTTCATCACATACTCCGTTATTTACATCAGTTTGTTTGCAAGCTTTTGAACAATCTCCAAGCACATTGGGATCAAGACGTATCTGAAACATAAAGCTGAAGCTCGAAATAACGTGTTTACAGGTCGATTTGAGATTTGATCTAGAATGTAATAGACACCAGAGATACATGTAATCACATGTCATCAAAATGCAAAATATTAGCTTTTCAGAAAATACTTTTAAATTTCCTAATGAGTAATAATATCATACTGACAACAATATGGTGTGTCGTTTTACATGTATTCAATAAATGCATAAGATAATATATATTATAAACTTAAGATATAACAAATAATAACACTTTTGTTTTTTTTTAATCATTGAAAGTTCTATGAAAAATTACATAATTTTTTTGTCACAAAGAGTACAAAAGTACCAACGGTATCCGTCATAAGCAAATTAATTTGCTGTTTAGGCTCCAAGATACAGTAAGAACGTGAACATGATCTTAAAGTACAAGCATTGTTGGATACTTTCATTTTTAAGTTAAAATAATGTTATATCAATAAAAAACATGTTGTTTGCATCAAAACACTAAATTAAACAACACAAACTGAAATTTTATTGCCAGTTATATTATTTATTTTTACTATTTTCAGAAAATAATTCATGATTGGGACATGACAATAGTTTTTTAATTTAATTAATCGAATGCAAAAAACAAACTAAGACCAAAACTGGGCACATACAAGCAGTACTTGTCAAATTGTTATATGCACAAAATGTTTATTGCATTTTCGAAATAATCATTATAATCGTTTAAGCTTCATTTTGTCCTTCACAGACACATTTAAATGATAATCAATAACTCTAAGTCCAGTTTTCTCTATTTGCGTATTATTATGTTATCTATTAATAAGTTATCATAGTTTATTGAAAAAATTAAAACACTACCTGAAAGCAATCTTCGTAAAAGTCTTTAATTGACACTGGGGCAGTAAGAAACAAATCATCGTTAAAATAAATAAAACGTTTTGAAAGCCCTTTGATTGTGTGGATATTACTTTCTATCGCAGGGGAAGAAAATGTTGGCAAGTGGCTTGTATTCGTGAATATTTCCTGAAATGAAAAGTATCGTTTTAAATAACATAAGTTACTACAAAATTCAATAATAAAAAAAGATAAAATAACCATAAAAACAGGCAGTTTGGGTTTCTCCCCTTAAATTTTATTTTAACGTCATATGTTTTTAGATGATTTTCGATGCCAAGTGTTTAAATAAATAGGACTTTCTCGTATATAATCCTTACTCGCGACCGAATGGTTTGAACAGCAAGTTTGAAAATTTAAGAAATATTTTAAGTAGCCTACACGAAAGATGGGTTTACATTAATTTGAAACATAACAACATCAATCTAAAATACGGTGTATCCCACTTTTACTAAAAAGGTAAGACATAAATATCACCTTGTGTGTCACTATTGAAACACTGGGGTTGCTGAGATTAAGCCAGCGTGGTATCTGTCCATTCGTCACAATGAAAATATGCCGTGTCCAGTTTGCATATTTTTCTATCGACCTTAATGAGTATTTCATAGAATTCCAGTCTTCAAAACGGTTTGGCTTCAACCTGTTAAATAAAAAACAACAACAATAATAATAAAAATACTTAAAAAAAATAAAACCTGGTTTAAACCCCTGGTAGAAAAATATCGTGCAGTTGACCATTCCAACGCGGTAACTCATCGCGTTTATACTTTTGCTTATTGTTTGTGGTTTTCATTTTTCATTTTTGAAAATAATTGTAATTATTTAAAACGCATGCTCTCGTTGCCCCTATATGTGCTACATGTAACTTTTGACTGTGTGGGGAAACTGTGATTTAAAGCGTCAGTTACTGAATAATTCGTCCTCTCTGAATCGCGTTATGTTGTTCTAAACAATCGATGTTTTGTTATGTTTTAACAAAGTTCTTGCATGCATTAATTAGAGCAATTGTAACTAATTTTGTATTTGGTTTCTTCGGCGCTTATCATGCTGATCGGTTTCTTATTTTGAACCAGCATTATACACTAATATTATGATTACTAAGTTGAGTAAAATTTTGTCGAACTGCTCACCGCTCTGAATAGCCATGTGTCCGTTCAAAAGCTCGGACTGCAGCTTCGTGAGCCGGATCCGAACCATTAACCCAAGTATATACGATATCGATTGGTTCCGGTGTGTTCCTATGTGTTGGTTCCGTGTTTATTTTTCTAAAACCATGTTTTCAAAGTAAGTTTGATACAAGATTTTATGTCTTACAAAGTACCAATACATCAGTCAGAAGAAACTTTAAGTTTGTAACTGTTGTGGATTTATTTCGATTTGTTGCTAGAATAAATTGTTAAACAGGAGAACAAGAGCAATTAAGTAATTAAATTTTATAAAAGTTAATGTTTGTCTAGAAGTCTTTTGCAAAGTAAAAAAATGACCGCTAAGCTTTTGTCTGTGCGAGAAGAGAAGCATTCTATTGTTAAGGGTACAAAATCTTTGTTACATTTAGGCCAAAACTCATTTGGAATATATTTTTATTTCTATACGTTTAAGTAATTTACTTACCTCATTTTCAAGTTTATCTCTGGTCGAGAAATCGCGAAACCGTGACAGGGCAGTTGAAACTGGAATGAGTTAATTGCAGATATTTATTTGTGGAGTAATGAGCTTTGAAAATGCAACGTTACGCCTGAATACACATTTTAGCTATTGTTGTTCAAAACAGCATTATTTTAGCTAACGTTAACATTTTCAATATCAAAAAGTAACGAAAAAAAGAAATGTGTATAACAAGAATAACATCACCCAGAAAATACAGCCGCCAAACACAGTCAAAATGCAGAGTGGAGAAGAGATCATGAGTTATTTAATGATCAAATTCGAAATAGACCCAAAAACAATTAAATAAACTGAAATGAAATCAATAATACATGTTATAACGAAAGTAATATTGCATTCGTTTGTTTGGTTCCTTTTTGAGATCTGATTAACTAAAAAAGATATTAATTAAATTAAATTCAAATGCTGACTTTCTTCTGAAGCATTATTTTTTTTTTTTTTATAAACTTGATTCAACTAATATTTTAGATTTATAATCTAAAATTACCGCTTTCCGCCCATAAACTATGTTAACTTATTTACGCTTATCTAAGGCAAGAGAATGGTTTTATTTATAAATTGGAATATTGTGATGTTCATCCGGTATTAAATAGTTCAAAACGATAAGCTTTAACGTTTTTAAATGCCAGTTATTACTACATGTATTCGCTTGGTGGTTCGATATTTTTTTCAGAAATGATATCAACTTAAGCAATGCACAAAGTTTGCAAACTTAAGGGACTTTCGAATTTATTTAATTGCATTCACCTTAAAAGTCGTTAAATATCCAGTCTCTATCATCATATTAAATGAAACACCTCCAATAACAAGAAACACAATACAAAGTTTAAAGCATGATAAACAACACAAAATTCTCATTTTTTCATGTAAAGTATTCGTTCAAACAAAAGTTGTGTGAATAAAACCTCAAGCCTCAAGTCTATAAACATAGTTATATGACACCTAAAGCTATCATCATATTAATTTAATGCAATTAAGATACGTGTACAATCATTTAACATGTACATGTATGAGGCAAAACGTCAATCCTACATGAATGAAGGTTGGATTGCTGTTAAATGATTTCGCTCACATTTAAATTTGGAAGAAGGCATACAAGTTCTAAATCATAAAGACAATAATAATTTCTACAAGCAGATTGCTGTTAAAATGATTTCGCTCACGTTTAAAGAGGAAGACGTACAAGTTCTAAATCATAAAGATAAAAATACTTTCTGTAATCGTTTCAGCTTTTGTATTTTTAAGTTAAAATGTACTTATTGAAAATCAAATCAATAATATTTTCAATAGAAGGTATTCAGTTTTTGTGGTTGTTGTTGTTTTAAAGACACCAAATGCCACCTTGATAAATATTTATAGCGCGGTAAGCAACTGGTGAATACAACTTGCAATGCCGGTTAGACATTGCAAGTTGACATGTAGAACATAATATTAATCAGATAATAAAAGCTTAACATTGATTATCATTTGCCCTAATACAAATACATATTAAATTATAAAATGACTGACCTCTGGTTATACTGAAAACAGTTTACTACGATTAAGTTTTGTTTTTAAATTGAAATTTTAATTCCGCAAAAAAAAAAAAAAATAAACCAAAAAAAAACAACAAACAACGCGAGCAGGGATTGAGCCCGCAACCTAGCGCTTACAAAGCCTCGGCTCTACCACTGAGCTACAGAGGCTTCATAAAACATTACTTTAAAATCAAGTAGACATTGACATCAACAATTAAAATATTACCAAAAAATCTAAGAAATAACAAACAAAACAAGATTAAATTCTACCTCTAGCGTCCGCTTACAAAAATCCTAAATCCACAATAATAGCGTTCAAACGCTCTGTAAGAACACAAATGTTGTACTGCCCAAAAGGCAAGGGTGGGCGATCAATTTATGCAAAATATTGCCGCCACACGCATTGCACGAATAAAAGCTGGCTCGGCGAAGTACTCGAGAAAGAAGATTCCTGAACAACCACATTAAATCTTGATTGGTTAATGCTAAACTGCTGATTTTAAGAGGCACATTATTACGTGTTGAATGAATGATTATAGCATAACTATCAATAAATATTATAAAAATCCCGTCAGGAACCTCAGTCCAAATAAGATGGCAATTTTACTGTACAGTTAGGTTCAAAATATATTTTCAATTAATAACCAATGTTTAGTTCCTGTGACACACACCGTCTTATACTATTTTACAAAACGAAAACAAACTTACCCTTTCAACATCAACAAACTTAATACCCGCTACCCAACAAAGTAGATATTCATTAAGAAACACTGGAGACATTCCTTTGGTTATAACACACACATAAAGCTTTCCTACCAAAAACTATACGTTAATGGAACGCGTTTTCTCTTGCCATTAAGTCATCTACTTCATTAGCCGCTTTCAAATCTCGTAAACGTTCTAATACACAACCTCCTCCTTAACACTACTCAGTCGGATCGAGACTCGGAAATGTCCTTCATACAAGACCACGTCTTGAATCAATTCGGGGAATCCACGGTATTGTTTTGATACCATGCACGGTGAATGGCCACCCAAGTTCGCCCGTAAGTTCATCTTTTTGAGTCACTGTATAGCCCACATCGGTTTATACTTTGCAAGATATAGCCTATCATACGCTGAATCGAATTTCGTTTCCATTGGTACCATACTACCCCCTCAGTGTTGCTTTTATTTCTAGTTAACCCTTTGAATTTGTTTTGTTTACAGTGTGTGTTTGGGATACATCTTTCACGTACGAACCCATTACTGTGATAAAATTGCTTAAAGAGATATATTTTATTACTTATAATGTTGAGCGAGTATTCCTTCAAGTGTATTTGATGATTTGGAATTTTTATACAAATACCGGCACAATAAGTTAAATGATATTTGCCACGTAATGAATTATTATGACATGTTTCATGACAGATAATTTACGTTTTGTTTTGACAACGCAAGACTTGAACTTGACAAAGCGTAAATAACATTTATGTAATTCGTAAAATCTATTGTTAATAAATATACACGTTTTGCACAAATACGTCTTGGTTCGGTGGTACCGGTTTTTATTCACAAACTTCTTCAAACGAGGCTCGTCTGGCACAAAAATCAAATAATTTTGCTTTCAACAGGTTTAATTGTTTTGTGTTCTCAAATCACTTCCGCTGCATTAAACAGATGTTCGACAAGAAAGTGTCAAGAACTTTTCTCCGGAATGTTCGCTTTTCAAAGGCAGAAAACTAGATAAACTTAGTTAAGTTTGCAAAAGAATACAGTAAAACCCCTCATTAAGACCACCCCTATATTAACACCACCTCGCTAATAAGACCACTATTCTGATGTCCCGTTTACAGTTTTGCACTTTTTTACCCCTTATAAAGACCACCCAACTATTAAGACCTCTTTTTCCTTGTCCCAATAGCGGTCTTAAAAGCGGGGTTTCACTGTAGTTTAAACGAATATCACACAAAACAGTTTACATAAAACGAAAGTGGTAAAGAGGTCTTTGGCTATATACCTAAAGAAATTAAAAAACCCAACTTTTGTAAAATGAACTATATTTCTTGTTTAAAGGGGTTTCTAGTCAAAAAGATTAAAAAGATTAGAAACGCAACTTTTTTAACACGAACAAATTAGCGTTTCTAATCTCTTCAAGTATTTTTGTTATGGTGCATGTAGCATTGAAGCAATTATAACAAAAGGTGTGGCTTGGAGAAAAGCAACCTGAAGGCGAGATTAACTATGAAAAACGTTCTGTCAATTTAACTCGCCCGCTATTTCTCAAAGGAAATATGTGACGCCGCGCTACGCTTTTGATGTTTTGGTTGCAAGCCTAAATCTAGCTGATATCAAAGTTTGTAGTAGAATCTATTTAATACCAAATGGAATGAGTTTCAGCGTTCATTTTACCAATATTACCTATACTACTCAAAGGTTGCTAAGCACAAAGAATGGTTTCACAAATCTTTTGGTGGATGTCATTTATAAGTTTTATTTCTTTTTTTCTGTGTATTCACCTGATGGCTGACTGATTAAGCAATTAAGAAAAATGTTTAAACAATTGTAATGTGTTGACGGGGTTTATTTTGAATTTGAATGGGATATTGCGGATGTGAAAAACATCAAAGTTTGCCAATTAACAAAAACATTAATTTCATCGATTTCCACTTCCTGTAAATGTCTCATGACATTCGAATTTGCCATTAAGTCAGTCATAAACATTCAGTCTTTGCAGTGGAGAAAGGACCGAGTATCTATAAATGTAAATACATGTATGGAGCGTAAATTAAACAATGTGAAAATACAGGGTCACCACATTTCCACGACAGTCGTTCATGGTGCACCACTTACCGATTTCAAATGCAATTGCATTTAATGTAGACTTCACAATGATATGTGGTTACATGTAAATTGGTGCTTAGCAAACTATGAGTAACATTTTATGTAGTGCCTATAAGTTAGTTAGTTGGTGCTTAGCAAACTATGAGTAATATTTTATGTAGTGCCTATAAGTTAGTGATCAGGAGCGAATTTCGCAAAATTTTACACAAGGATCTATTGTGAGTGTACTTTCATGCGTTAATTACACTTACAAACTTTCACTTCAAATATATTAACTCATACGTTGACTGTACGAATACTACAAATTTTTAATACTGTTTAATGGTCTCCCTTATTTTATATTACAAACATTTGGTTTTTAAACATTTTCAGATTTTCGTCGTGAAATGTGATCAGTTTGCCTTACGTGGAAATGGTTATACAAGGAAACACCAAGGAGCTACAATAAAAGACCCAAATAGTATGTCTAAATATCAATATATTTAATACATGGATTGTACAAATATAGCTTAAATAAAAAAACAATAGCAAATGCAAAAAAAAAACGAATTTGGCAATGGCTATTTTTGCATTTTATTTGACCTTCATCATCTCCATTCAAGAACTCAAAAATACATCGAATACTAGATAGATTTTTTTTATTCTAGACAATGTGTGATTTCTCTGTATAACCAAGACGCGCGGACAAAAGTAACAATTTAAAGTTAAGTTCTCTATTAAAGATGTATATAATATCAATATTTAAACTCAGATATCAAAAAACACACATACATACAGAAGACAGACAGACAGACAAACAAACAATCAGAGACAGATATCCACGTGATAATGATGAAAATCATGTGACAATTGCAAAAAAACTTTTTTTGTTTGCGTGCAAACATGCATTGTTTTATATGAATACTAAAGCTTGCGACAAGATTTTATTACTTTGACTGAACATTTAAAAAACGGTTAAAGATGATCTATGCTTACAGTGGATACTAATTGGGTAAGGGGCAGTTAGTGCTATTATTAGTTTAATTAACTGGAACTGAAATCAGTAGGTCCACACTCAAGACAATGTTGACTTAGCCGCCTGGTTTTGTCTCATGTTTTCTTCTTCGCATTATATAAGGTACAAAATGTATCAACACTGAAAAACGTATTTGAAGAAGAAACACCTGTCTAAGCTTTACCATTCGCCGTGACAGCGGGGACTTCTTATAATAGTTCCGTGTAAATCTTAATAAGGTTTTCTGTTACTCAATAAAACTTCAAGTTGCAATGTCACAGGGATGTGAAATTATATTTAAATTTGGAAAACAAATAACAATTTAAATTTGTATTGCTTTACAATGTATGATTTTCATATCTTCACGTTTTTTTCGGTGGTATTTATACATCAACACAAACACCGTTCGCATCAGAGAATCTGCCCTGTAAGTAAAATAAAAACAATATTTTAATGAGTTTTGAAAATTAAGAACTAAAAAGAAGAGAACTCGTCGCAAACGAAAGTAAATTAAACGCTAAATGGTCAGATCAGTTTTAGTTTACAAACCTTTTATTGCAGGAATTTAACATGTTTATGCCTACAGTAATCGATTACCTCAAACAGGCATTCATTATCAGGCAAAGACACATTTAGAAAAACAGCCTTACCACACAGCGGACATGTAGAGAGGAAAAGAGAGAATGAATAAATAACTTGCTTATTTTCATAAAAAGTGGAATATGCATAGCAGGAATTGCCTAACCCAGAAAACTCAGCCTCCTTCCGAAGACAAAAAGAGAATGGGTTTATCAAATGATTAATTTAAAAGATTAAACAACAATTAACGAAAACAAGAGCTTAAGGGTTCACCGCCTTGAAACGGTCAGCAACATTTTTGCTACTGGTTGTTAAAATCAGGTCCTTTGGTGCACCAATCTCAAATTCGCCCCCAACAGGTTCTCCTAAAAGACATCATTTAAAAGAATCAAAAGAAAGAACAAAATAGGTTACATGTTCCATCCTAATCGGTAAGTTACATGTACGAAGCACTTTCCTATTTTAATACCAATAATCAATTAAGATCTAAAGTTTTATTTTTGTTTTGTTGTTTCTCTGTTGTTGTCCTATATTAAAAGTAAACTGTATGTACCTGAATTCCAAGAAGTTGTTGACGAACAGTCTCGGCAGAAGGTCTGTCGTGTGCCGAATACCGCCAACAATTCTTCATTATGCGATATCTACCATGGGAAAAACAAAGACGTTGTTTTATCGTACTTAAATCAGTTTTCATTTTAGTGATAACTAATCTATTTTTTCCAATTATAATTTATTATGTGTATCAGATTATTTTATATTATTATTAACAAATGTAAGTGCGTTGCCTAAAAACAACAAAAAACTTCAATTTTTCCGGCTGCACATAGCAAAACCGATTCCAAACAAATGAAAGAATTGACCTGAATTCAAATAATGACTTTAATTTTTTTGGTAAAATTTTGATAGTCTAGATGCAATGCTGTTCAATTCGTTATGTTTCAGAAAATGATCGACTGTATTGCGAATAAGATAATGTACTTGTAGCATGAACAGTTTTTAAAATTTGAAATGTTTCTTTGATAAAATTCGTCAGTTTATGATAAATGTTTAGGTTTGATTCAGTACATGCATAAAATATGCACTCGGACTTACATGGTATAATGAGCAGATACTGGTTTGGCTGGCCTTAGTCCCTCTGATATCGCTTGGCTGTATTCATATTGGTCTTTATCTTCAAATGGCCTGTTTCCATCTGAAAATATCTCCCAGAAAAGCATTCCTAAACTCCAGCTAAATAATTAAGTGAGAATTTCGGTAAACCATGCCTTTCGAGCATAGAGAAACTTTGCTCTTTTAACTGTTTGAAATATATTGTATTTGTGATATTAGGATCATTTTAACCACACCGAGTGTAATGGTGCTAAAATAGCACTACACTGAACAAGAAACAGAAACTTCGCAAGGTAACATGGGAAATTTCTAAAACGTCATGGATGTAAGTAATGCATAGAGCTAGAAAAATTGTTATACATATTTCTATTTTGAAGTCATCGATCTAGTACCAACTACATTTGAAAAAAGAAACACTGTTACAAATGAACAAATTTTTTTAATTTAACAATTCTTCGTATTTTTGTTCAGTACATAAATGTCAATTAGAGATTAATAAAACATATCTATATAAACAACCTTATATATCTAAGCTTGATGCCTAAAATAGTAGCTTTCTTAAACGTAACTTCAAAAATGGTACATGTATATGTCAGTCAATACTCAAAATATGCGTAAAGTATTCGAATGTGTTACATGTCGAAAGTCATACAAATAAAGAAATCGTGAACAAAACAATTACGCACACATCCGACTGAAATAAAAATCTGTTACTATCTTTAACTTCTGGTGACTGCCATGGGTAACTGTCTGGAGGCAGTTCATTCTAAAAATTACAAATCATTTTATCATCGTCCAAAATCAACAACATCTTTTGAAAAATTCAGCATACCCAAGTGAATAAATGGTTTAAAAGTTTGTTTGAACGCACATTTTTGTGCACCCTCGAATCTTGTTAAAACCTAAATTGGCAAATTGTTTTGCCACATACCATTCCAAGGCGGTAACCCCATCGGGTTCTCGATTTTTCTTGATTGTCCGTGGTGTCTTATTTAAAATTGATTATTTTAACTTAACAGACGTTCTCGTTTCATCTCTAATTTTTGTCTGCTAGGGGAGACTTTGTTTTCTAGATTGTGCATATTTCGGGTTTTCTATTAGTTGTTTTTATTGTCGTACGTTCAGGCTGCTTACTCTGTACATCAGTGCCAGAGGCACTGCAAGTGTAAGAAATGTGTACTTCTTAGCTGTTAAAGCCACCACGTCCAACAATAGCATTGCTATTATCGCTGACATGTTCACTGTTGTTTTTGTTTATTTTGATAAAAAAAACTTTCGGGGAAGTGGTACAAAACTTCAATCATAGATGAACGTCAACTGAAGTTCAGGTTTTTCGTTTACCATTCATGTACAATATAGACTCTATGCCATCAAGGTAATACTATTTCATTTTAAAATAAGTTTATTGTAACCTTTTGCTCTCTTAATTAATAACAAAACAGTTGTTTCACCTAATGCTAAAACAACCATATGCATACGAACCGTTCTTATTATCAAGGTGTCTTTGTTGTCAGGAAGTATTGCTGCCCAGTAGATGTCCCCAACCTTTGCCACTAAATTGCTGTTCACATAGACATGATTTGCCATCACCATTTTATGTATTACCTGAATATAAGAACTTTTTTATTCAACCGTCAGAGAATGTGTAAGAGAAGGAATAATTAAGTTTTTGTTTAAACTGTTAACAGTAAGTAATAAAACTCAAATCTATTGCAACGCGACTTTGTCTTTCAAACACATTCACATTAAAATTGACAAAGACAAATAAAATGATTAAACATCAAAAATGGACATATGGCAAACCTCCAACTCCTTCTTCTGGAAATACAGGTATTCTCTTGTATATGGGGACCTTTTCTGTAATATGAGTGCTTTCAAATTGCTCAAAACTTTCTGTGACATCATGGTATTAAACAAAACACCATTGAATTTTAAATATCACTCTATCACTACCATAACATTCACAAATTACGTACAATATGGACTTTATAGTCTGGTCAAATGTACTTAAAAATCTACCTTAAGTGTATGAATATGACATAAAGCGGAACAAGTATCAATGGCGAACTGCACAAGTCTTAAATTGTCTGATTCTTGAAAACCATCTTCTGTTGAGGAAGAGAGATTTCGAAGAAAAGACATTAAGCCCGACTCCACACACTTCTCCATAGCAACGCAGTAAACATCTAGTATGTAATGAAATAAATGATTCACAGAAGTCTCACAAATTTAAACAGAAAACAAAAAAACGAAAATGGTGTTCCACTCTTAAAGCAACATTTGTGATTTAATGCTAAAGACAATCAACGACAGATAAATTTTAGAAAGAGATTGATTTGAGCCTTAGTATTCAAGCATTGACTATTTAAAGAACGAAGAAATTAAAAAATAGAGCATAAACTGCCTTAAAGTTTGAAACTTGCATAAACAAAATCAAATTAGTTATATTTTGCATATTAGCTGTAGAGTATATTTAATTGATGCATTGTATATATTTCGAATCAGCGCATTTTGAGTCATCGCAACTTTTTAACCTTTAGTTAAATGAAGAATTAACGGGACTGTTGTTTCATGTTACATGTTAACCATGCTGATATATGGAGTCATCGAATTTCGAGTAATTGCGATTGGACTGTAGTTATATCTAATTACAAATATAAGCATTTATAAATAGTTTATTGTTACTGTTTAGTATATATCATTCTCTCAAATGCTACACATATTGGCAAAATATCTTTACCCAACAAAAATGTTCTGCACACAAGTGTTCTTTTGCGTACATTTTGTAATCTAGCAAACATTTGTTATAAATACTTACATTTTCATCAAGAATAATTGTTTTCAGAGTTAAAGACGAAAACGAAATAAAAATCGGTTGGAAAATAACCGAGAAATATCAATTTGAGTATGATAGGGGTCAACAGTCAAAATTTGCAAAATTTGCTGTATTACAGTAGAGGTGTGAAATCTATGCAGCTAAAGTTTTATGTTGTATACTTGTAGCAATAATAAGAATGCACTGTGATGTTGGCAACAGAAAGTAATCAATAGTTGTTTCAAGTCATTTCCAGAATTATAATAATAAACTTTAAATGTTTATAAATTAAATTATCACATTGTCTCACTTATTTACCAAAAGGTATGTCATGACAGTTTAGTGGTGATTCGAACAGTTTCAATTCTGTATTGATGAGTCTAAGCATCCTTCTAATTAAGTGTATAAGAACAACGGTTATGCAATCAAGATCCTATTTGAGCAAAGCACACCTGCGTTGTTTGTAATTCAAATTAATTTATTTCTAATGGGCACCATGGAAGGTATCATTGTTAATTTAACCGCCATGTCAAATGTTGGACCACACCGGCCACCTAGACGTCTTTCTAAAAACGATAGAGCACGTGCAGTTGATCAAATAGTAGATCTACCCGATATTCTTGTTCACGAATGGAACCCAATTCCACAAATCAAAATTCGTCGGCTGGTTAATTCTATGGGACGCCGCTCGAAAGAATGTCGTGTAACAACTGCCCTTGACCAGACAAAAAGGTAATATATTTCTCCTAAAAACAGTGCCAAACGGACACGCTGGCCTAACAGGAAACATTATATGACTGAACTAAGAATCATTTTCATTTTACGATACAAGTATACCTATCTATGCAGAACAGTATGTCCACAAATTGAGAACAACACAACGCATAGGGTTTTAACTTCTTGTGTGTTCGCCATCTTGAAAACTGCCACAGGGCACTTAACATTTGGTACAGGGCAGCTATTACACGACAGTGCATTTAAGCTTACTAGATGTAATCACAGCTTTAACATGATAATGACCGTAAATTGGTCCATGCACATATCTTTAGTCGGTCATTTGTGTCATTCTTTTTTAACGTTTTTTTATTTCACGATAAATATCAAATATTGCAGGCCCGGTTTGATCGAGCCAGTTCATAGGCAGTTATGGAAATGCAAATAATGGTCTACGTCGCCTAAACCCGGGTTGAGTGGTAAACAATTTCACACAAATATATGCATCGTGTTAAAAACCTTCAAAGATGGTAAGTTGCTTTATAAACAGCGCAGTTTTCTAGGCAGACATGTAAACATATTACAGCCATGTTCAATGAAATATTATGGAACTTGAGTGAGGCCACGACCTAATTGTAAAATTCAGACACCATCCATGTAATAATTTAATTAAGAAATTAGGTACGATGCGTATTTTAAAATATAACGCTTCGATGCAATTACTTTGTTAACGAACAATAAAACGGTTAAGCAAAAAGTCTTTAACAACATCACTGTGTTTTAAAATAAGTTCACTGCAACGAACATCCAAAGGGTATTCGTCATGCCCAAGGAATGATGTTAAAATATTCTTGTGTTTAATTTATACATAAAATATCTAGATAAATAAAATCAAGAGATAAACCGTAGAGCGGCTTTTTCATCCTAGGTCCTGGTTTAAATTGACTGTTTGCCAAAGACCTTTTCAAGGCGGTAACCACAAAGGTTCTCATTTTTGGTGTCATATTTGAAATTAATATTTTATAAACCCATGTACTCTTTTCCTCTCTACATTTTGGCTGCGTGTGGAGGCCCTGTTTTCCAAGTTTGAAGATTCCTAATATTTTACTATTGCATGTTTTACTTTCGTTATTTGACATGTATTGTCTTGCTCAGTGTCTTTTGAAAATTATTATAAACTTAATTTCATTAATGTGATGCGGGTTTTTTTGCTTGGAAGGCGTATATCTAATACTTACCAGTTAGTTTAACAACTTTTATTACGCAATGTTTCTTTCTTCCAGATTTCGTAATAATTTGTCCTTGAAATAGCGTGGTTATCCCTTTCTTACGAAGCTCTTTTCGGAGGTAGATTTTCTGCTTGGAGGAGCGACGTTTGAATAACTTCGAATCACTGCTCGACCTTTCTGTGCTTTCACTCAAAGTATTAGAATCAGATGCTCTTCTCTGCAAAGTAATAATTACTAGACATTCATTTGTCTGGCGATTGGGGGATGTTTGCTTTTACCAGTGTTAGATAATATATTTCACCAAGTGAGCTCCGGATTTTATATTTTAACGACTGGCGAAGTTATGAGTGACTATGATTCATATTTTTATTGCACAACTTGAACAAATTGACAGAACACTTTCATGAAATGGTGCATAAACAGTTTATGACGTTACGTCATGAGGTCATATACCCAAACTTGAACCTATTTTTCTAAACGTTCTTATTCGGAAATATTTCATGTATGAGTGTTTAGTACCAACGTTAAAAACTGTGAAAATACAAATGATACTCAACTGTTTAAAAACAGTGAAATATGATATTGTTTGCACCGAGAAAATTATATAATTCACTGAAAAAGTTATAAAATAAATAATAATTGATGAGAGTTTATCAGCACTCAGTTTTTCACATTTGGTTTCATATTAAACTTCGGAATCCTTAAATATTATGTACTTACTCGAAAGATATGCAACTTGCCCATTTAGTGAGTAAGATCATAGTTAATTGTTTCAGTCTATAAACATAGAATCACGATTTTTATCGAAAATCAGTAGCGCACACGTGTTAAATTAAAAAAGATTTGTCAGTCATAATAAAAACACAGGTCTTAAAATGTAATCACAAAGAACGTGGACCAGCGTACACTGATAATGGAAAAAATGCATATAAATCAAGGTGACTTTCAAGTTACCGACAATCAGCACAGCAAAGTGCAGTATTTTACGATATTTAGATTTGCATTTGAGCATGATGAAGTTTAGAACCCAGCAGATTTGTGTTAAATTACATCAGAAATTTATAGAAAAAAGTTCATTATTTAGGAAAATATGTCACCAATCGATTCAGTAATGTTTAAAAACCCGGATATTCATATTCTGTTAATGAAGGTGGAACTTGAATATGATATCAGTCAATAAATTGATATTCCAGGAAAAAGAAAACCCAGCGCTCAAGAGACATAAAGCAAAACCGATCTGAGAACAGATTCAAATTTCAAGGACTTAGATTGTTAGAAAATGAGATTTGTCTCCATTTCAGCCATTCAAATGCTTGAGATTAGCGTCTGGTGTCCAATCTCAGTGTATATTAGTTAAATATATTAGTTAAGTAAACTTAATTCTTTTGATGCTAAAGGTTGGTTTGGGTTGTGGTATATTATACTTCTTTCATTGACGCTAGGCGTTTGTTAACTTACAATCGTAACCTCGGAATCTCGATAGATAACCATCAGATCATCCAATGATTTTCTCTGTCTCCGATGTTTTATCCGGCACACTATTACAATGGTAAGTACACAAAACACAATTGTACCGCCCATACTGCTGCCAATCAAAACAGATAGGTTTACCTCTGTCGTCCCAGTTTCAACTGAAAAGAGATAATACAACCAATAATGCAACCAATAAACTCAAACTCGATGGTACCGCCCACTCTCGTGCCAATCAAAATTGACAGGTAAACCTCTGTCGTCCCAGTTTCAACTGAAATGAGGTTAATTCAGACAATTTGAAATATAGCTTCACTTAAAATTTTATGCTTCCAAATTCATATCATATTCCATAATTAATGTAATGTGTCTTATCGGCTACTCTTTGCCCAGATTATCAATTTATTTTAAACTTTAATTTAGAATATTATAACAGCTTATAAGCAAAGCATGGACAATCAGACGAACAGAACTGGGAAGCAAAGTCGCATCCATCAGCACAGTTTTCACTGCATTTTCCACAATTTGGTACAACTTTATCACAAGGTTTACATAAAGTTGGAATTCAGTAACACCAGATAATGTATTATTGTGTAATCTATTATGTCATTTGACATAATACCATTTTAAGTATCTTTCATATATAATCATATTCCCTATATATCCTATATTAGTATTACTATGGTAATTAAAGCATTGCCAAGGGAAGCAACTGCTACTGTACTTAAATTTAGGCTTAGGCCTATGTAACTATATGACTCATCATTAATACTTTAACCCTGAATGCATTATTTGTTTTAACTGCATTTTCTCATAACAAGATGATATTTAAATAGTACTGTCTGAGAAATTAAGTGTATTCAGTTGAATCAGTAATCTTTTAAGGGACTATTTCTCATTGCTCAGGAACTACTTTCCTTTGTTCTATAGAGTAAGGATACAAAATTTGCTTTGTTTTATATGCATACTTAAAATACTTTGTTGTGCACATTTAACATTGATTTATGTATCTTATGTGTTATAAAATATTTTAATGTTATTTGTAGTACAAATAAGTGCACACATATGATTTAATGGATAATTGTTTAATCCAGTTAACTTTGTTAATAGATTATATTATTTTAGTGCATTTTGATTGGTTGATAATGGATTATTCCATTGGGAGATACCATTAGTGCTATAAAACCAGAATTTCTGTTGAATTTATCATTCTGGCCACAATTTTCTAAAATGTAACAACTAAAACTCAAGAGCTTGATCCTTAAGATCATAGCTATTTAAATGTAATTTCTAAATTCTAAAACTTAGATTAATAAGGGAATTTAGGGGAATATTTCTAAATTATTGTTTTATTTACATTAAAGCAGAAAAGAAGCTTTAACTTTGGCATTTAATTAGATAGATTGATTTAATTACAGACTTTTGGAACTTTGGCTTTTTTAGTAATTATTTATAACTAAATAGACCACCTTTCAACAAAGACTTTGTCTTTGTTTCTGTGTTATAGACTGGGTTTTTAATCCCTTTTGGTTTTAAACTCCTGGCTATATCATTATATGGGAACTTATGGTTGTTAGATCCTGACTGGTAGACCTGTGAGCTATCCGTTGGTCAACTGTACTTTCTTGAGCGCGTTTAAAGGTCTTTATTAAATTCCACATTTATTTTTAGGCCAGAATCACTCTATTTAAGTTTAAGGTTATTTTCTTTAAGACTTGGCTGGCACTTAATATATAATGTAAATACTTTGTATCATTTCATTTAATGTACATAATTATGTTCATGATTTAGATTTAGTTCTTTTTACATTACAATTCATCAAACAGACTGTTGTTTCTTTTTAATGTAGATTAAGTATTTGAGTTTTACATCTAAAAAGACCACTACCTTTTACTGAGTTTAGTTTCCTGGCTGGGCTTACCAGTACACATTTTACAGCCAGTGGTGTCATCCTGACAACGCATTTAAGTCTTACGGGTTCAAACACCGCCCGTATTATTTTAAAACCATTATTAAATTAAATTGACCTTACTTCAAATACATTTAAATTCTAAATTACATAACTCTACGTAAGGTCACCCCAAAATTACGCAACGACCGTAACTCCAAAAAGTAGCTTCACCACAAAATTGGCGTCAGAATCGGGATTCAGTTAGGCGGCTTATGTTAGGAAGTATATTCAGAATTTGTAAATAATTAAAGATAGGTATTGATTCTGACAACTTCGCGTTTAGTTAAATTTTTGATATTTCAAAGTGCCATTTATTTTTGTAATATTTTTGGCCAAGCAATTATTTTTGTAAATAATTAATTTATAAGGGAACTTAGGATTATTTAGAAGCACTGTATTATATATATGCTACTAATTCACTACTTGAGTTTCAGCATATTTCACTCCCAGTGAGATATATCGAACAGATTCAAAGTATTAACTGCTTTAGAATTGTTTGGCTAACATTTATTGTTAGTGAAGAGAATCCT
The DNA here is from genome assembly GCA_038501625.1 of Corbicula japonica. NCBI lineage: Eukaryota > Metazoa > Mollusca > Bivalvia > Venerida > Cyrenidae > Corbicula > Corbicula japonica. The sequence continues at coordinate 215,726 of JAZAYU010000460.1, forward strand.
GGTCCCAGCTACAAGCCATATCGAATACCTGAAGATTGTCAAACTACTAGAAAACACTCAGATTGTCAAACTACTAGAACACACTAAAGTTGTCAGAAAGAAGAGAAATCAACTCTACAACATAATATACACCTATTAAAGCCCCACTGATCGAACAACAACAAGCTACTTATGGAACCAGAGACTATAGAAGATTACTACCGACCAAGACAACTGTATAACCAACCAGAGCCAACATGGAGGCCAAGTCTGAAACTGCCAACATTCGATGGGAAAGCCGAAGAATGGGAATCGTTTTGGGTACAGTTCCAGACCTGTGCTAGATCATGCAACTTCGACAATGAAGAGTTTGCGAAGCATCTTCTGATCAGCCTGAAAGGAAGCGCCCTCTCTTTTGCAACCAGCCTAAGATATGAAGTACTTCAAGACGCGTACCAGTTTTCGACAGCCTTAAAATCCAGATACAGCTACATAGTTCCTGACGAAATACAGCGTACAGCACTTCATAGCCTGCAAAAGACTACACACTTAAATGACTTTACTCTTTCCAACTATAGTCCCAGAGACATAGAATACCTCCAGAGAGAAGACCCAGACTTATCAAACCTCCATCAGTGGATAGATGATAAGACATTTCTGACCAAAGAAGAAGCAGATCATCTCAGCACTTCTGTCAGGAAGTACTTGCAGATTGCGAAAAATCTAGTCAGGAAGAATGGCGTAATCTACAGAAAGACTAGCATGATAAGTGATAAACTACAGCTACTAGTACCAAAGTGTCTGAGGTTATCACTCATCCGAGACAACCACAACCAAATGAAGACAGAACACAGAGGATTGAGTAAAACATCCCAGAGACTACGAGAGAACTTCTACTGGTTTATGATGGATCGCGACATAAGAAACATTGTAAGGCATTGTGAAACATGCTGTAAGAACATACTACCAGAGAAGACATCAAGAAGATACCCGAAGAAGCTCTATGCTGAAACAAACTCCAATATTTCAGCAGAAAACACAACCAAGAAGAGGACAAGAAGACATGAGGAGATAAATCCAAAGAAGATGAGATACCCCTATCATAATGGTGCCATAGGACAGAAGACATGTTAAGCAGTAGCGCGCCATGCCACTGAAGCTGAGGAGGATGATCAGATAAAGACCATGACAATGTAAGACTTCATTTTCAGGCTGTGCTCCATCCACATTTTTAAGGCTTAAGTAAATGTTGATTGTGATGTTGTTTAAGTAATTAATGGTTTTCTAACAGAGATCTTTGTGGAGCATGGCAGTTAATCTCAATTTGACTTTACAACTTGCACATTGTTTATGTCATAGACTTGCTGAAAGCATGGAGTCAATCTTCATCTGTCTTTCATGCAAATGGCTTACTGTTAGAATGTTACATTTGGTTAGTGCATGGAGTCAATCTTCATTATGTACATTCTGATAGTTTGCCATCTATGTAATTGAAATATAACTGAGATGTGATTGCAATTCTTTGGCAGGGCTAGTTCCAGAGATTGTCTCATCTCTTCTTGACATTATATTTGTTAATTATTTTTCAATATTACATATGAACATTTACATTTAATTTGTAATTAACAGTTATGTTTGTTAAGCAAAAATGCAAGGATTTTATTTCTTTTATTTGCCGGAGCACGGTCTAGGTACAACTACTGAGGGATCCTGCCTATATGCTGATGTGACAGTGGTTATGGAGAAGGAGACAAAATGAAACAATTTTAAGTGACAATGAAACAGTGACCATAATGATCTAATCTGACAAGATGTGGCATGTGAAGTATGATAAAGTTAAATAAGTAAGATACATAGGAGAACATCGTGGAACTTTAAAGATAAACATTTTAGATGTTTTTTATTCATTTACATTTATAGCATTATAGTGATTTAAATGGTGATTTATGATACATTATGAGTATAATTATGTTGATTATTTTTATGTTTTAAATACTAGCCAAATATCATTTGTATGTGTTCTGTATTAAAACATAATCTGATGTTACCTCATGTAAGATTTCGAGGACGAAATCGGAAAAAATTTAGGGGTAAACTTTTTCTTTCAAAAGGGAGAGCTTTGTGGTAAAGTTGGAATTCATTAACACCAGATTATGTATTATTGTGTAATCTATTATGTCATTTGACATAATACCATTTTAAGTATCTTTCATATATAATCATATTCCCTATATATCCTATATTAGTATTACTATGGTAATTAAAGCATTGCCAAGGGAAGCAACTGCTACTGTACTTAAATTTAGGCTTAGGCCTATGTAACTATATGACTCATCATTAATACTTTAACCCTGAATGCATTATTTGTTTTAACTGCATTTTCTCATAACAAGATGATATTTAAATAGTACTGTCTGAGAAATTAAGTGTATTCAGTTGAATCAGTAATCTTTTAAGGGACTATTTCTCATTGCTCAGGAACTACTTTCCTTTGTTCTATAGAGTAAGGATACAAAATTTGCTTCGTTTTATATGCATACTTAAAATACTTTGTTGTGCACATTTAACATTGATTTATGTATCTTATGTGTTATAAAATATTTTAATGTTATTTGTAGTACAAATAAGTGCACACATATGATTTAATGGATAATTGTTTAATCCAGTTAACTTTGTTAATAGATTATATTATTTTAGTGCATTTTGATTGGTTGATAATGGATTATTCCATTGGGAGATACCATTAGTGCTATAAAACCAGAATTCCTGTTGAATTTATCATTCTGGCCACAATTTTCTAAAATGTAACAACTAAAACTCAAGAGCTTGATCCTTAAGATCATAGCTATTTAAATGTAATTTCTAAATTCTAAAACTAAGATTAATAAGGGAATTTAGGGGAATATTTCTAAATTATTGTTTTATTTACATTAAAGCAGAAAAGAAGCTTTAACTTTGGCATTTAATTAGATAGATTGATTTAATTACAGACTTTTGGAACTTTGGCTTTTTTAGTAATTATTTATAACTAAATAGACCACCTTTCAACAAAGACTTTGTCTTTGTTTCTGTGTTATAGACTGGGTTTTTAATCCCTTTTGGTTTTAAACTCCTGGCTATATCATTATATGGGAACTTATGGTTGTTAGATCCTGACTGGTAGACCTGTGAGCTATCCGTTGGTCAACTGTACTTTCTTGAGCGCGTTTAAAGGTCTTTATTAAATTCCACATTTATTTTTAGGCCAGAATCACTCTATTTAAGTTTAAGGTTATTTTCTCTAAGACTTGGCTGGCACTTATATAATGTAAATACTTTGTATCATTTCATTTAATGTACATAATTATGTTCATGATTTAGATTTAGTTCTTTTTACATTACAATTCATCAAACAGACTGTTGTTTCTTTTTAATGTAGATTAAGTCTTTGAGTTTTACATCTAAAAAGACTACTACTTTTTACTGAGTTTAGTTTCCTGGCTGGGCTTACCAGTACACATTTTACAGCCAGTGGTGTCATCCTGAAAACGCATTTAAGTCTTACGGGTTCAAAAACCGCCCGTATTATTTTAAAACCATTATTAAATTAAATTGACCTTACTTCAAATACATTTAAATTCTAAATTACATAACTCTACGTAAGGTCACCCCAAAATTACGCAACGACCGTAACACCAAAAAGTAGCTTCACTACACATTCATTACTATCGCTATACCGTCCATCTTTGCATCCATTAAGACAAAGTCCTGTTTCTGTGCTACAGAGATCATGGAGGCAACTTTTGGTGGAGCAGGATTTACAGATAGTTCCCGATTGGTCTGAAGTATATTATTAAAATGATGGATATTTTTTGTTTCTTGTTAAGAAATCTACTTAGAGATTAGGTTTGAAATTACAAATGGAATGAACAAATGTTGTAAAGATGATAGTCTTGAAGCTTATAGTGTTCGCTGGCATAAAGCTTTATAATATAATATGACAATGACAGAGCTTATACATGCCTGATTTTCAGCTCAGACACGTGAATTTTCCATTAGAAAACATCCAGATATCTCATATATGACATTTCCGCCTATATATCCAATATTAAAACACAAGGAATGCAACGCAAACTTACCCCACCTCACTAACCAGTTACAACAATGTTAAAGCTACATCATTTATACGGTTATTTCGCTGGTGAAAAATTTCAAAGAAACTAAAATCTACTGTTAACAACAGTTATACTCATAAACAATCCTTCTGGATTTACCAAAATTAATTTACTTACACTTATATCAATTATCATGATTATAAACGGTTTTATTTTTTAGTTTACACTGTCAAATAGTATTGTCATATAGAGATATTGTTTGAAGTCTCATGCTTACAAGAAAGCAGAGCGATGTTATTGAAAATTTGCCGCACATTGTATTGTGAGTCATGTTGTCTGAAGAAGTACACACTTATTAACAATAATTAACTGTTGTTTTTTTTTTCAAATTGTTGCTGTAATTTGTGGACACAATCAGAGATTCTAGTTCGTATTATGTCATAAAAAATTTGCATTATTTAAATTTAAATAATTGATTAAAATGGCGATGGCTCATTTCGAACGACGTGTCGATAAATGTAGCAAATATTTTATATGCCCTTATAAATATAATAGATTTGAAATACACACCTGGAAACATTCCATTGACACAAGATGAGCATGTACCATTCTATGACATACAACACAGTCGCTAATACTACAGACGAGTTTGCAGTCATTTCCATAATATCCCGGTTTACACTGTGTACATATACCAGTGTTCTCTTCACATTCAGCACAGGTATCCGGCCTGCATGGCAAACACTCACGCCGTTCTGACTGCCAGAAATTTACTTTTAAAGATGCATAAAGTTAAACCCCCATTTGGCAAATTATTTTTCCACTGACCGTTCCAAGACGGTCAACCCAAGGGTTCTCATTTTTCTTAATTGTTTGTGGTGTCTTATTTGAATATGACATAGATCTACTTAAAAGCTGAACGAATGCTCTCTTGTCCTTTCTTCTTTTTTCGCTGCTTGAGTGTGGCGATTCCTGATATGCATTTTTCATATTTTGGAAGTTTGGTCGATAAAAAGCTTGTATTATAAAACAAAGTAGTCTGCAAAGAACATATGGAGAATTTAAAAGTTTTAACCCCTACATTTAATTGCCACATACCGTTTCGAGGCCGTACCCAACCCGTGTTAAATGTGTATTGTCTGGTTCTTCCAAGTATCGTATGTGACGTCAAGTTTAGTTATGTCTCCCCCTCTCTTGGGGAGACATCTTGTTTTTTGCCCTGTCTGTCCGACTGTCCGTCCGTCCGTCAGTCCGTCTGTCACACTTGATTTCCGCTCAATAACTGGAGTACCGTTTGACCCACAGCATTCAAACTTCACAGGATGATGGCCCTTATTGAGTAGAAAAACTCCTATTGACTTTGGGGTTAGTAGATCAAAGGTTAAGGTCACAGGAGCCCGAAGAGTGAAAACCGTTTCCGCTCAATAACTCGATTATCCTTTGACCAAGAGCATTCGAATTTCATAGGGTGATAGCCCTTATTGAGTAGAAGGACCCTTTTGATTGGGGGTCAGTATGTCAAAGGTCAAGGTCACAGGGGCCTGAAGATTGAAAACATCTAGTTTACAATTGTTATTGTATTTAACTCTATGATTAATCTCTGTTAATGTACGATTATAAACTTATGATAGCATTTTCGTTATTTTTGTGGTGTCTATAATAATTTTGAAATTGATCATTTTAAAAAAGTGATCTCTTTTCCTCTCTCTGTGGGGAGGCAGTATCTTTTGGTTGTGGTCATTTCCGATATGCCTATTTCACTTTTGTATGATATACATATTAGGAAATAAAAAAAATAAATTCACATTTAGGATAACAGTAAGCTAGTTCGATATGTAGCTTATTTAATATCTTATTTGTAAAATTATGTACTGGAAAGTTTAATTCTTTTGATAATGAGAAGTTTGAAATAATTATGATAATGTATATTTTTTCTATAAATTATTATCTTTTTGTCCAATCTACTTCGCAGAGTTGTCATTCATTACACTCACTTAACATTTCTGCGAAAGGATCAATGTCAAAATGTTTGACATAACTCGACAGCCTTATTTTATACAGTTATAATTATGAATATGAAAGCTTGTGGATAAACAAATGACAGATATCTTCACTATCTTTCAAACCGCGGAAACCTATGAAATTTTAGATGTAATTGGTGAACTATTTTTTGAGTTCAAGGAAAAGTAGATGAAAGTAGTCCCAGCCTATACAGTCATGTAACAGATGTGAATGAAATGAGCCGACAGTGTCAATGAGTATTCGTTGTCTTGTCAAAGTTCTGTGTGTTAACTTTAAAACAACGTGCTAATCTGTGTGTCCATCAACAGTGTTTTATTGGCAAAAACGAACTTGCTGTTGCACAAAATCACATGTCTTGTTTTCCTGTCTAACGAAGGTGGCATCTTGTATTACCTTTGCACAATCTGTTCGGTCAAATAAATGATATAATCACAATGCACAAACAAAAACAAAACTCATATTAAAAACCATTTGCTTCAGAACTTTTAACGTCATTGACAACACTCATAAAACCCCATATATTTACCAGGAATAATCTAACATACGAGATGTAGTGGTGATCTGTTAAAATACTTTTCGTGAGTTGAAGCATGTTTGGGAAAACTGGCTTTATGTTCACTTTCTGTTTTAAAGGACAAATCCCTAAAATCAGTGTAATAAATGACCGCAAAATATTTTAGATAAGCATATATATATGCGATGTGTGTATCGGTCTGATACGAAAGCACTATTTCCTTTGTGTATCTGTGCTTTATATTAAATAAACAAATCTTTCATAGAACTCGCGCACCCAAACCTTTAATTCAGTTGAACAATACCGGTAATATGAAACGTAAGCTTGTTGCTTACGATTATTATCGCACGTAATGGACATACCGGTATATAATTACAATTTTGATAAAATATATCAGTTCACCATTGCTCAAAAATGGTATTCTCTTTGAAATTGTAATAGGCCTTATGTAACATGTAATTAATTGTAACAAGGCGTATGATTATATTTTTAAACTAATACTGAGACTAATACGAGACTGATATTACTTCCTGTGCAGGTTATTCAAAAATACCTTTCGTTGCACCAGGTCTTGTGTGTTGGTAGACAAAAAAACTACTATTAGAATTTAGATTGTGTATGGACGGTTTATTATTCTAAGTAAAAGAAAACATAATGTGTCATAGCTTAATACTGTTTTCATAGATATAACATATATATATGAGAGATTTGCGAAGAAAATTGCAAAACGCGTAAAATTGTATAGACCCCCAGACCTGTAAAATAACCAAAAAGGATTTTGTCTCGAACTCATGGCACAGTTCTTTCTAGGGGAGGAAGTTGTTCATCATTTAGGTAAGCAACATAATATATGCAGCATGTGAATATAATGAAGCCCATTACAATGACAAGTTATGATATAATATACATTCACAAAGCGAGTTATCTATGCACACATGATATGGGAACAACCAAGTGTTAATTGTAACAGACTTAAAAAATATCTAACAATGTCTGTTTTGAAACCATTCTTTAGACAACACCAAAATTAAGTCAACTCCTAAATTGGACAGCTATTTTGATATCCAATTTTATAGTTTTGTGCTCTATTTTATACGCCAGTGTTGAGACCTTTCCACAATTATGAGCACTTGTGTCACTTTGACCAGTTTTGCACCATGTTTAGCTCGTAATTAAGACCATCCAACTTTTATTCAGACCACCTAATCTAGTTGCAGAGGTGGTCGTTATAGAGGGTTTTCACTGCGATTTTATTTCTTGGTTATGTTCACTATCAATTTAAGTATTATAAAAAATATTGATGTTGAATTCCCATACTGAAAACGACAACAACTATTCGTGACACCCCTTCTGGAAATTGCCAATTATTAGTTTAGAGCTTTAGCGCATCGGATACGTTGCTGAGTACCAAATAGCAATGGTAACTATAGTGATATAGCAGTAACATATTTCTTCTCAAGCTAGTTTTGAATTTCAAACGCCGATCGATTTGGAAAAAACCCGGTAAAGAACTCATCAATTTTTGTTCGAAGTGCGTTTTTCTTTTCTTTGGTCAACTCCTTTTCAACTGAATCTCCAAACATAGCAAACTTGATATTTCTGAAAAAGCAAAACAAAACACATGTTTATCTTATCTCTCACTATGAAAATACAGAAATATTGATGACATAATCCGTCTGTGATCCCGCGCCACAAAGATAAGTCTTTCTTCATGTATTTCAAGCAATGTTGTTGAAAGGTACAATTTTAACATATTATTGAATGATATTATATTATATTATAAACATATTGTTGCACAAATTCATCCAGATATTTGCATTCGCTGGCACCTGAGATAACACTAGTTCCCCATGTTTTTTTCAAGATTTCATTTTGTCTCAGCGTGTTGGTCACATGTTAACACAATTGCATTTCCAAATTAAACTCAAATATATTAAAGACAATAAAGACTTACTTTTTAAGACTTTGTCGATACGAATTAAGGCTAGGAATGCTGTTGATATTTTCACTAATTCTTGTGTATATGTGATCGTGTTTCTTCAGCCTAAAATCGCAATGCACATTGTTTCGAAACTAAACGCAATATGTTTCTTCATGTAACATTAGCTTCTCTCTCAAAATTTAAAATTATAAATTACTTTATTTAATTGTTTGTGGGGACTATTGTATAACCATGCTGTCTTCTCCTCTATACGTTTTGGCTTTGTGGGCAGACTGTGTCTGCTGAATATGGCCATTCCTGACTTCTGTTAAGGTATGTTATAAATCACGATAAGTGAAATATCACATAATTTTTCAAAACATGATTTTACAAATTCACTTACTTTCTTATGCATTAGACTTTGCAGTTGTCGGTAAACCGCGATAATCTTTTGTTCTTACATTTTAATTTGACTTTTTATTTTCCAAAATATCTTTGCATACAATTGAATGAAATATGGTACAATATTGCAGTGTTTGACCTGTGTTAGTTAGTTATTTTTTAAACATTTTTAAATTGTTCAGATACATGTGTTAATTAAAATAAAATACTAGCTAAAGGTTTAAATCTTAACCTTTCATTGAGCTATGCCATTCCAAAAGCACAACGCACTATATCGAATAATAGCGAGCGGACAGATATAGAAACATATTCAATTGTTTAGTAGACAACAATTGTTGCATTAAGAACTAAGCTACTTTGACAAACAATCCAGAACAAAGTTTGTTCAGATCATCAAATTCGGCGTCGTTTATATTTGTCAAAATATATCAACTAAGTTGAATCAGAATCAAACAAAAAATTTTAACAAGCCGTTTAATCTTTAAGAAACGTTTATGTTATTACGAAATTAATAAATAACTTCAATTGCGGGTCGAAAGTTATTTCATCAAAACAATTTGAATGTTTCTGTTGGTTCATACGAGAAACTTTAGGAGACAAATGTGAGGCACAGTTATAAACCTGGTTTAAAACGCCCCCCCCCCCCCCCAACCCCAGTGGCAAATTGATGCCGCTAACCGTTCCGAGGCGGTAACCAATGAGTCCCTTTATTTTTTGTTGTTTTGGTATTATTTGACATTTATTATCTTGTACATTCATGTTTTCTTGTCCTCTCTACTTTCCTTTTACCTGCGTGGGGAGGCTGTTTTTTTTCTGGTTGTCGCTATTCGTTATGCATATCTAATTTTTATCTGTTTGAGGTTACAGGAAATTTATTTTGTATCGGCTTGTTTAAATTCTTTTGGTATACAATGTACAACATTTAATATGCTCAAAAGTTTTCAATATTTTATGGCATGCACTTTATTATAATACCGTTGTGTCTTGACTTTACTGCCTGGGAGGTACGATAGTTCTAGAAGATAATTAACATATGCAAATTGATACTGCATGTCATTGTACTGTCGGACTTGGTGAGATGATGTTTGCTCCCATTCCTCAGGTAAACTGTTAAAAATAAAGAGATACGTTTTGTTTGGTTTTCTTTTTAAATATTTAACCAATATAAACATATTTTCAACAGTTCCCTATATGCAATGGATAATAATATACCAATACATACAGTAATATTTTCTATAACAAGTTTGTTTGCAATATATTAAACAAAATATTCATACACTATATTAAGTATTGCCAGAAGATAAACGCCACATAAGAATCTCAATTCTAATAATAATTATGTTTAAATACAATTCTGAACCGCAAATACAAATGACCCGCTAATTTTGCCGCCATTGTGAAAATTTAAATGTAAGACATTTTGAATCTGCAATTAGTTAATTTAAAAAACAGCAATGAAACATACGAAACGTACCGTGTCTCTTATGATGTATTTAAAACGTTTTTAACTTTAATATAGTATTACATTATTAATATACCGAACAAAAATGAAAACTTACCAATTTTAAAATTCAAATATTGTGTTTAGTGATGATATATTTTATCTTTCATTTTATTTGTGGTATTTGCACATATCTGAACATTTGATAAAGCGGGAAGGTGTTGCTATTTTTTCACAGAGGTCAAAGTTATTGCCTCTTTCCTAAATAATGACGAAATAAAAAAAATAACATAAAAGTCTCAAACAGATTATTTGACTGTCAACTTTATTGTATGACATGTAGAGAAGGAAAAACACAATCATAAAATACCACTGATGCAAAGAAAAAAGAAACAGTTATTTAAAAATCCGTTTTTGCAAATTATCTCCCTTTTAATTAAAATCAGAACAAACTCCTTAAGCTTATTATTCCACAACCCTGTTATGTTTTTCTTTGTTTCTTTTTCTTAACCAAAAGATACTGAACCAACAACTTCCAAAATAAACATATTGATTATCAAATATCACCAGATATTTGTATTCACTGGCATTATTAAAGTAATAGGAGTTTTCCATGTTATTTTCGTCAAGTTTTTATTTTGGATCAGTATATATATTAAACGCAAATAGAAAATGTTACGGTAACGACGGTCACGTTAAATTTATCACGGTAATCCGAGCTATTTTTATCATGGGGATCACGGTAAACCGTGCTATTTTTATCATGACGACCACGGTAATCCGTGCTATTTTTGTCATAGGGATTTCCCTGTTTACTTAGCTCATCCGGTTTCGTTCTCGGATTTATTTTGTCCGGCGCTTTCTAAAGTCGTGTCATTTACCATATGATCAGTTTTAAATACCTATTTTGCAGCTGGATAAGAATATCCTTGTCGATTAACACCGGAGCGTGGGTTGCAGGACATCTTCTTCTTGGACTAAATAGCTTATTCAATTGGTAGGAAGTATGCAACATTGAAACAAGCCACATGCCGGTATCATCTGAAAAGAGAATTGTACATATACCTGGAGAGATGAGCAACAGCTTACAAACAAATATATGTCAATTGAAGGCCGTGATGTAATCGGGGTAACGGACTAGCGGTGTAGCAGTGTGAACTAAGCGGGCATCCTGACATCACATGATCTAATTAACATTTATTAAACAATCTTCTGAAAATTTCCCCTTACATGAAATAGAAACTGAGACAAATAAACATAATAATAGTTATATCAGTTCAACACCCACTCTTCAAACAGACAACAATGGTGAGATATATTTCTCGTGGAAAAAAATGAAAATAGTTTAAAAGATAAAATAACCACTGAATACCTAGCTCTGTTGCATAATCTCCCTTTTTAATTCTACCAACGCAATCCTCGCCGTCCCACTCGCATCGTCCTGTGAAACAGTGGTCATCACATACTCCGTTATTAACATCGGTTTGGTTGCAATCTTTTGAACAGTCGTAAATCTCAAACCCCTCAAGTCTTATCTGAAAAGATTTCAGATTTACGAGGGGTGATCGGGAAGTTCGTAGACTGACGCTATAAAATAACAAATATTCTCTATGTACCTTGATATCAATTCAATGTATGAAGGTTGTTCTATTTTGCACATGTTGTATAAATACTATGGAAATACATAAAACAATAAAAAAAGTTAAAGCTTATAACACAACCACAGTAAGGTGAACCCGGAGCACGCCAGCGTTATACAAATGACGTCATGATAACGTCAGAGATTCGTTCACACATTTTCAACGTAATCACCACGGATCTGAATGCATTTCCTATGTCTGTAACCATTTAGTGTACGTATCACTGAACCAGTCACTTTTGTATGACGAAACAACAGTTTGTGTGTACATACGAAGCTCGTTCGCGTTCTCAAAGTGCAGACCTCGTAGAGCAGCTTTGATCTCTGGGAAAACTCTGAAGTCCAACGGGGCTTGATCTGGACTGTAGGGTGGATGCTGGAGAATTTCGAAAACACGTAAGCTGATTTCTAAGAGAGTTGAGTTAGCCCTATATCCAGGGGCGTTAACTTGGTGAAATTTTATACGTTCAGGATCAAGATCGGGGCGTTTTTTTTTCAATGCCTTCATTAAGTACACCCTGATAACCTGAAAGGAAAACGATATGTCAAACCTTTCCCCCGTAAATAATGATATTAAGGTGAAACAAATTACTTTTAATTGGTTCAATTATTTTATTAATGATAGTAAAATAATGCTTATACAATATTAAGCTGCGTACCTTCGAATAATAACTAGCGGTCACTGTCTGGCCAATGGATACTTGATGCTGTAGGATCATGCCCTTCCTCTCCATGAAAAACATGAACATGTGTTTCCCACCGCTCTTCTGTACTCAAGCCTTCTTTGGGGGAGGAGTCCCGGATGTTTTCCAAACACATGACTGTGCTTTCGTCTCCGGGTCGAAATGCCATAACCAAGTCTCGTTAGTCGTAATTATGCGGTCAAGGAATTCTTCGCCCTCACGCTCATACCGGCGGACGAACTCGATCGAGCCGCGAACCCTGGTTTCCCGCTCATGATCCTTTAAAAGTCTCGACACCCATTGCGCGCACACCTTAGACATTCCTAGCTCTTTTTTCAAAATGTCGTGTACTGTGTGTACTGTAGATGTAGAAACATCCAATTCAGAAGCTAAACTTCTCAGCGTATGTCGTCTGTCACTGTAAACAATATCTTTCACCTTTTCTAAAATCGTGCATTTCACCTTAGACGGGCGACCACATCGCTGATCGTCATCTATAGAGCATCTTCCTTCTCGAAACCGTCGGTGCCACGTAAAGACAAGCGCTCTTCTGCATTTCTGGGTAGTACCGGAACTCTGTAGCATTTAAAACGTTTCACTTGGTGTCTTCTCTAATCCGACACAAAATTTAATGGCTGCCCTTAACTCGACGTCGCCCGTTGACGTCATGATTTTGAAATTTTGGTTAATCACGACGCTTTGAACAACTGATTAAAATATTCAAACAGAAACACCGATAAACATCAAAATTTACAGATATGACGTCATAAACGTCAAAAGGCAGCAGACGTTTTCGCAGAGTTATACGTAAAAGAAATTGCCTTCAAACAAGATGCTAATCAATTATAAAATGTTTTTGACGTGCTCCAGGTTCGCTGATGCGCGTTGCCATGGACACAGACTATTAAGCGAATGATAAAATTGATATGTTTTGCAAATGAATGTTCGTTAGAAGATGTTAATCAATATTTATTTAAAGTTTCATTGTAATGCGACATATAGTAATTACTCTATACTAAAAGTCTAGTAGTACGAACTTCCCGATCACCCCTCGTATTTTATTCGAAATAACTCGTTAGTTGGCTGTTGTTAAATTTGAAATTAAACAACAGAAGATACACATGGTGATAGTTATACATAATTATTACGACTTGCAAATTTTCACATTATCTTTTGCATTTATAGAGACAAAACAAAAGAAAAGGAAGCGTTTTCACTGTATATAAACCGATTGTATCATCTACCGGATATAGCGCACTGATTGTCACAAAAACATAGTAAACAGTTAAAAAATGAGAAGATGTTGTATCTATTGTAATGAGAAATCCAATCGACAAATACATGTTCAACAGGCGATTCTCGTAGCACTAGTTTTGAAAGACGTTATTACCTTTTTTATGCAATATACTTTTAAAAAATCGCTTAAATCACTCACACAAAGTACCGTTTGCACTGTGTACTGTTATTAAATCCGCGTAAATGTTTATGTTGAAACAGGTTTTGAGAGGTATTCTCATGCTAGCGATGATGAAAATTATCATTTTTATACTTTCAATAATAATAATACCATAGCTGATTAATTAAACATCAAAACATTAGACCAAACATGCATGTAGCTTCGACCCAGACTGTATCATTTATTGAACATGTTAACTCAATCATTTGTATGTTTCTAGTGATCTATGTGCATCAGTTCTGGCGATTTTTTAAAGATGATTTTAGTATATTTTTCGGATTTAAGAACAACGGCTTGATGTAAAAACATGAATATTAAAAGTGCTTCGTACAGAGATATGTAATACGTTATGAAATAAAAGGGCCTAGGTGCCTTTATATACTGCGGCGACACGAAACAATTGGATCTACCTGACTTCAATAGTTAACACCCAGGTCGCTCTGAGAACTACAATTAACAACAAGCAATAATTAATGTCGTTGCAAAAAATGTTTTGGATTTGATAAACATAGTCTGAGGTTTTTTTAAAAGTAATGGTTTCGAAACTGAAGGTTCACGATTATAAATACCTTCGCAGGTATGCGTGACATACACATTCACATTCTGGGGCAAAGCAAGTTATTTAAATACGGATATTTTAAGCTAATGATAAACCTTTTACTCAATGTGCGACCAATGTAGATCATCGTCAGCTGAAACATCCATGTCATTTGATCGGAATATATATACTATGGTCACTTGTTTACAGAAATATTCTTATAAATGTAATAGCAAACAGTGTACAGCAAAAACAACGTACTACATATCCCATGGAGTAAAGGGTCAGATGGAACTTTAGCAAAGGAATCAATGTGACAGTCTTGTTTTCCGCCCGAGGATTGACTATCACAAAGGTCTTCCCTTGAGAGTCAGGTATATTCCCATGCTGATTTCAGTTAAAAAAATTAACGAATTCGCTTTCTAACATATTCTCATAATACATTTATACTAGCCATTAAAATACTGTTTTGTCAACTGATTTGTGTAAACTGTGTGTATGCCAATTTATCAGTTACAAAACAGTTTATAGTTTATTTCGAGGTTTGTATGAAAAATTAAACGGTCGCCCAGATGCATTGGGCCTGACAGTTTAATATTTATACAAGCCTCCAAACTAACAATAACATATAGTCACTGCTGTTGCGTCATTCTGTTTTATTATTTTAAAGTTCTTCTCTTCGTGTTTTTGTACGCCATGATATATTATTTCTTCAAATACCCGATTTGTATAGACAATATATGTAGACGAACTCCTCCATCTTACCTAAAAGCATACTCTTGATATAATCAGCAAATACCCATCGCCATAAGTGATACAGATTATTGGATAATCATTCAACGAAGATCTCACTACATGATACAACAAAAATAGGTGTTTGCTATAAATGATAGTATGATAATTGCTATAGATGATACAGTCATTACGAAACACACCCCTCAAACATTTTAATAATTTGCACTATCTATACATTTAAAGCAATATTGCAATGTAATAATCTTTATACTAATGTCATAGAGTCATATAACTAGTATCAAGTCGTGCATCAGAGCGTTTTTCTGTAGAGAATAACAGTATTTTGATACAATCATGAGGGTCATTTGCCAGACCTTCTTGTTATTAAATGCATTTTGAAAGTTTTTATCACTATATATGCGCAAAACAAATTGTATTACAACCAATAATGACTATACAATATATAACTTACTTGTTTTTGTTGAAGGTACTTAAAATGATCCTAAAAATTCCATTTTCACTGTGTTATTTACGAATTGTTTATATCGCAGCCATGCAATCACCTCGCTTTATCCGGCAGATGATACAATCGGTTTATATACAGTGGTTTTGATTTTTAAAATTAAATTTTGACGATTACTTAGTTTCCAATATCACATATTTTAAAATATCAGTAAAATTGTTTTTAAACATAAATAAATATATGACTGTTCACCTTATATTCAGTTTCGTTAATGAAAAAGTCCTCTTTTGATATCGGGGCTGTGAAGAACAAATCATCATTCAGATATATAAAGCGTCTGGAGAGCCCGTTGATTCTATGAATATTACTCTCTATCGCAGGGGAAGAAAACGTCGGCAAGTGGCTTTTATTCAAGAATATTTCCTGTAATCAAAAATCGCTTGAATGACACATGGCATTGATTGTATACATCAATGATCCTGACAATTATCAAACAAAACAAACTCGAATCGAAAAGTGATTTAAAACCTTCAAATGATATACTACTAGATTTATTTGGAAAAAAAACAGCACGTTTTTTGGACAAATGATGTGAACTATGCATTTCAGGTGTGGCCTCCCAACATAAACAAAAAGTAGAAAGTAAACGAAATCATTGGTTAATGAAACAACCAGGTTTTAAACAGCAGGATCCATGGTAAACCAACTTCACACCTGCCCGTAAAGGTTCCCACATTAACTAATAAGCGGAAGTTTCCTCAGTGAAAAAATAACCAACTCACCCATAAAGTCGACTATATGCATGCAAAAGCACACAAACATATAAAACATAAAAAGCTTATGGTCTGTCAAGCGATTAGAGTCAAGTATTAACTAGATCTCATCAATATTCCATATAATAATATTGTTATACATGTATAACTTAGCAAATATGTTTTCCGTACATTACAGACAACATTTCAGCGAAAATAATTGAACTCCAGTCGAATCATTTTGCACATAAAAAATACTTAAATGTAATAAATGCATAATAGTTACCTCGTGTGTTACTATGGAAACTCTGGGGTTGTTAAGGTTGAGCCAGCTCGGGACTTGCCCATTCGTCACAATGAAAATATGCCGCGACCAGTTTGCATATTTTTCTACGGACCTCAGCGAATATTTCAGGGTATTCCAGTCTTCAAAACGGTTAGGTTTTAAACTACAAAATACAGTGAAAACAAATTATAAACTTTGAAACATTCCGTGACACTATGATAATGCAAACATAAAGATAAATTAATGAAAACGCTTATTGGGACCAAAAATTTTTGAACAGCGTTTTGCCGTTAGAAAGAGTTTTTTGGGGTTTTTTTTAGGACAGCGAAGTGATGAAAGGTAATGAAAGGTTCTGATAAAATAATGCGCTTATGGTTCACCTTCATATGTACACAATCATTTGGGGTGAATAAGATTTGGTACTATTTACCTGTGTGAAAATTAAGTTGCGCTCAACCCAGGGCTCTGCGTTTTGGACAGAAATATGTGTTTCCCTGCTTTCCATAAACAGGTCAATCAAAGAGTCTGCAATGTTTTCAAATTTTTCATGGTTTTAGGCTTATATTTTTTTCATATTCTCGTTAACACCCAAGTTTTGTTTTAAAACGGACAAAATAAGCAGATAGATCCTTTGCGGTTGTTGGTCTCAAATTCTGAAATGAATTACCGAGAGACTTGAAAAAAAAACAACATTTGTTTTGAACCTGAATTTAGAAGAAAACTTAAAACTCATTTGTTTACACAGTTTTACAATCAATAGCAAACTCAAGGTGTTATTTTCTTTGCCGAACTGATAACTGTACATAGTATATACTGGAACTAGCATACATGTTTGTTTTAATGTAAAGCGCAATAGAAAATCTATTTTTGCGCTATATACGAGTAAATGCATAGTATTTGTATTAGTATAAAAACAATAACAACAACAATTTCGTATTTAACTTGTTACGTCAGTTAGCTTTATGGTTTATTAGACATTAAGCATTTAGCATTTAGAGCTATAAATAACTTTATTTTCGAAAAGACGACAAAAACAGACCAAAGATGTTTTCCTCGATCTCATTCACTTTCTGAATAGATGAAAAGGGAACTTGAAAAGCCACTGACCCTGACAAATATTAAAATATTTCAGACTTGGTTTTTATTGAGCTTGCCCATATTTAGTTATTAAAATCCCCACTACCTTTCACGCCTTTAGCCCAAGTTTGGCGCAACTCAACATTTACACAAATATATGTAATGTGCTTACCGGTCTGACAAAGGGCTATATAATTAATAACTAAACTCAAACTTCAAAACTGATCTGAGATAGTAGCTGCAAAATTGTGGGGTTTTTTTGTTGTTTTTTTTTAATTGTGTTAACAAATGACATTGCAAAGTCATTATCTGTTCAAAACGAAGACCATATGCTTGTTCCGATATAACGACTTTGAATTAATCTGCTAGTGCGTACTTGTAAAATTTTTTACTAGTTTGTAATTAATTGCTGGCGCCAAAACTTTTGATATATTTTATATCACGATCACGATACCACGTGACGTTTTGGATGTCGTGCACACACAAAATCACTCGCTTCAGGTAGGATTTAGCTAATTTCTCAGTAATTTCTAGACCTATTTCGATCAGATAAAGAGCACCGTACTCCTGTTAAACATTTTCATCGACATTCAACCTCCATTATCAAACGGCTGCCATTTTATCAATCATTCAAAGACAACTTTTGTTTGAAAGCGTTAATTTGTTTTTGATAGTTTGAGAAAACGACAGCTGATTGATAATGGCGGTTGAATGTCCATGAATTTTTTTTAAACAAAAGTACGGTGCACTTTATCTGATCGAAATCGCCCTGAGAAATAAGCAAAAACCTACATGAAGCGGCTAAAATTGTGTGTGCACGACATCCAAACAGTCACGTGGTATAGTCACCCTGATACTGCCTTATGATTAATTAAATGTTTTAAGGAAAGAAATACTTTCAAATGATAAGTGTACTGTGATATATTTAATTTTAAAGCAGTTCCTATTCAGGAAAGTTGGGGATTCCCTTTTCACTTTCCCGATCAGGAATTATTGGTTGAAAAATTTCTCGTTCGGGACAGAAAACGCATATTTTTATATTATATTCGGGTATGATCTCCGGGCATTACAGAATACGTTGGAGCCACAAATTAATTGCTTGTATCTGTTCTAAAAATTGTTCAATCAATATTTATTGATCGGGAAAGCAAGAAAGGGGACACCCCAACTTCCCGAACAGGAAAGTTCTTGAATGTAAAATGATAGTGCCTCTACATGTAGCTGGGAGCGAACCCGCACCGTAACGGCGACAGCGCCTAGCCCTGCAATTCCTGCGACGAGAGATTAAACAAACATGCGTGCGTTATTTTACTATTCGCGTATGCGCACTATTAAAAATATCTGGTTGTATGTCTCCCCTTTTGTAATTTTCATATACCGGGTATGACAGATGTTTAATTGCGTATGTGCATTAGACTTTTTATCGAAAAAGCTAGCTATTATGCACCTTCTGAGCACTATTAGAGTCAGTATTAATGATTAATCACCACTTACAGATGGCGCACATTCGCTACGCAATGAAACCCTGTTATAAAAATTACCTATTTGACTAGATACATTTAAAAATGGTCTTAAATTAAGTTAGTAGTGAGCTGGTTTTTATTTCGGGTGGCAAGTTGTGAAAACATGTAAACAAGGATATTAAAATTGTGTTCTTATTATCAATGCTATCTCAATTTCGGAGTTGTCGTAGGGGTTTAACTGCAGTGATTAAAGTGTTTGGAGCATGGTATAAGCTTGGAGATTTTGGGTAATACACACCGATAAGTCGACATCCGTTTATAGGTTCTATTAAGGATAATAAACAAAAATATCGATTTATGACTGATAAATATGGTTAATCATGTTGCTTTCAAATATGAGAATAAAATGATGCTACGTTTAAAATTGTGCGAGGAAAAAAACGTTTAATAAAAATCAAATTCAAAGCGTTTGTATGCTCATTAATAAAATTCGATGTCAATCATTTTAGTAAGCATTCAACTGTTATATTTTCATTTATTTTAAAGATGTGTCGGTACATATATTTCGCATACCGTTGCGAAGATCCCAACTTTGACCGTTGAAATGCACGCACTAAAGCTTCATGTGCTGGATCCGATCCATTCACCCAAGTATACACCATATCGATTGGCTCTTCCTCTATTTTTCTGAAATGTGTGGTTAAACTGTCAAATAAAGACATGCCTTATCAACAAAACTTGATGTTGTTTTTAATCAGACGCAAGTGTTTGCTAAAACTCAAATTTCTACTCAATAAATTTATTTAAATTCAGAGTAATTTTCGGTTGTTTACATGGAATACCACATAAAATGAAATAAAATCTTCCTATTATCATGGATTTTTTTTTCAAATATGATATTTGTCCGAGGGCAGTCGTATTGGCCCGAGGCCGAAGGCCGAGGGCTAATACGGGTTTCCCGAGTACAATTAACAGGGCCAATATCAAATCACTTATTAATTGACAATTTTATTTAATAACTACAAGTACTTGTAACTTGATCCAAGTCAGATAATGCTTGTGTTTTTGTGAAATCTTCACGTTGTAAATTTATAACACGTTCGTTTTAAGACTCGTACATGTGTACTCAGTCGCTAAATGTGTAACGTCTAGTACCAATTCATGCCGTGAATGTTTGAAAACTGATTATAATTTATTACGCAAAATGTCTGCGTCGACACAAAGACCGAGTTAAAACAAAATGGCTGCCATTTCCTTTAGTTTCTTGCTGAAATCTATATCACATTTACGCCCTGCTCTAGCAGCCAATCCCATTGCTTTAAATGCGGGCTTTATATCTAAAAGACGTTTTGGCCCCGGGCCCGGAAGTGATATAGATATTGGCCAGCTTATTTGAAATGCCACTGCATTATAATGCCAGGCAGAAAACAAGTTACATGGCTTATAATAAATAGTTATTTAGTAATGTTCCTTTATAGTATTCCATCTAAGTTTACATTTTTCTACCTTCCAAACGCGAAAATTCCCGAAAAGATTTTTAAGGTTGTCTTATCACTTTCTAGTCGTAAATGTGTTTAATTCAACGAAAGTGAGCTGAAAACAGTAACAATTAAACCTACTAAAAGCAAAATTATTAGGCTCCCGTACAGGATATGACTATTTTGAAGATGCTTTTGGATAAAAACCGGTATCACCGTTCAAAGACGTGTTAGTGTGAAATATGTGTATTTGTACGTTAAATTTATGACATAACAATAAATTTTATGTTACTTACCGCTGCTTTGACAATCGAAATTCAAGTGTTCCACTGTTCAAACTATGCCATTTTGTTTGAAACTGTAGTGAGATGGAACGAGAAAAAATAAGTCATAATTTCGAAAAGATTTATTCGCTAAATGTGATTAATACGTTGTATTGAACAATTTCTTGATATTACGATATAATGGACTCGTTATAATCACTCAACGAAAAAAGTATTAACAACTGATTTCCTAAGCACAAATGTTTAACTATTTTTGTAAGAGAACATTCTCTTTTTTACGGCATTTTTGTTCTAGTAATTGCGGTATTTATTTTTTTTATTTTAAGGGAAAACATCTCCCTATGACAGTGACTATTTATGGTTGCTTGTTGAACACTTTTAAATGTACATAAAATGGATACCATTTCTGTCACTAAGAGACGTACGAATTAATATTAATATCTACTTTCTATAAGGTCAAGTTTTTTTTTTGCTCTAAACGCAACCAGGATTTTATACAAAATATCTTTATGTTTGGCAGATATTTATTTTAACAATTAAAACAATAATTATCATATTAAATGTATACAAACATTGTTACTTAAAACATAAAATAAAATTATCTCTGTTTTAAATTACGGCAAGTTTAAGCTCACATATCTGTGTAAACAGGTCGACAATATTTAAATCATCAATAACCTGAAACTTACTAAACTTCCAATACTGGATATAAAAAATAAAAACGTTGATGAAGAAATTAAGAGGAAACACAGTTTAAAAGCTAACGAACGTTTCCTGATAACCATCTTTGCATGTACCGCATTTGTATGAAGAACGACATTTGAAAGATTATGTATATAAAGTGAAGACTAGACAAAAACCTATCCCTCATTTGCAGTTAACCTACATCTCGATTCAACGCGTTTAATGATTTCTTTTGTAAATTCAAAAGAAGAAACATATGGCAAAGGATGTGAACGTGTTTTCTGTTTTAAAAAATTTCTGCTTGCGTGTCATTAAAATGATTTTTTTTCGTGTTTTATTGAAAGCCGCACCACAAGGTTTTGATTTTGGAACGATTTCAGAAATTAATTGAATGCGTGAAGGATACCAGATATCACCTAGCAATTATTTTTAACTTGGTGGCGCATTGAGGTATTTGCCACGTTCAAAGAGATAAATGTAACGAAATTAAGCGGAAATGTCATAGTTGTATATTCAATACATATTAATTAGGAAAATCAAAACACATTTCTGTTGATTGCATTTTACGACAAAGCTGCATGGCTGCAACTTTCTATAAATAAACATGATAAAGGGCATGGCTGACTGCATTTGTCACAGCTTGTCTAAGATAAATGTCGGTTACTACCTACTTTTCCAAAAGGGTTGAATTTTATGATGAAGATGTATTTTCATATAAGATATTAGTTAAGTTTATCTATACGTAATGCCTATGGTTCCTCGCGCTTTAATTTTCAACTCGCTTGCAAAGAAAACTAATCATGACTTCACGTATGTAGCGTCTTATTAAATGAATTGGGGCACGCCACGGGAAAAGGTACCTTCGGTCATATTTTGTGACATTTTAGTTCTTACTATATTTAGAAAGAACTTATTATTCTTTATTATTTTTCCATAACTAAAAGGTGATTTTGTTACATCTGTTGACGATAAATTGTTAATTTTACCGCAAATTGCATAATAATCAATGTCGTCCGTTCAACTTTATGACGTCAAGAAGTTACGTCAACTGTCAGAAGGTACCTTTTCCCGTGACGTGCCCCAAATAGTTTGTTGTCTTGTCTGTGTTTTGTGTGTTAACTTAAAACAACGTGTTATTATTTGTCTCCATCAACAGTGTTTTGGATGGGTGGGTTGGAGTTATTTCACCAAGACAACTTGTACTTGTTTTGTGATACGAGAACCAGTTGGGGCAAGTGTGAGGTTGGTGCACCCTAGAACCTGGTTGGCAATTTGTTTTGCCACTGACCGTTCCAAGGCAGTATCCCCAAAGGTTCTCTTTTTCGTTAATTATTTGTGGCGTCCTATTTGAATTGACATACTTATGACAAACATCCTCTCTTCTTCTTCCTCTCTTCCTTTTCGCTGCGTGGGGAGGCTGTGTTTTTGAGTGTGGCGATTCCTGATATACATATAATAATTGTTTATTAGCTTATGTAATGGTGGTCCGTTAAAATACTTTTCGTGAGATTAAGCAATTTAAAAAAGGCTGGTTTTGTGTTCACTTTCTGTTTAAAGGACAAACCGGTTTGGTTTATTATTCAAAAACCTAAAATCATTGTGATAAGTGACCGTTAAATATTTGAGATAAGTATATATGCGATGTGTGTACGGTCTGATACGAAGACATCATTTCCTGTGTGTGCCTGTGCTATGTTCAAAATGTAGGGGAGACCGGTGCTAGTATGGCCCCATTTGTAAATCCATGCAAATTTTTAAATAATTCAAAATGCAATTTTTATAAATAATAAAGAAATTCTATGGGCTTGTTTACCCCTGAACTTTTAATGAAGTTTCTCTTTTAAAGAAATGGTAATTGGTTTTCGAATTACATGTTGTAATAAGGTCAAAGTGGCCAAACTTGCCCGGACATTGGGGCAAGTTTGGCTAACCCCTGGGGTATGTTCGGCCTTCGAGCAGATTTTTTAAAATTATTTTCTTGTTGACTTAAAAACTATAAGAAGCATAATGTACAAATATGTAGGCTCAAAAATCAACTTGTAATAACAATAATTTTAAACATGTTTTATATATAATTGTTGTGTTATATACGTATATAAGTCCGCGTGGGTGCATGTGCATTTAGTGTGTACGAGCACAGAATCCTGGATTTCGATCAAACATTCAGACACCACATAAACGACATTTCATCCTATATGCCTATATATTTGTAGGTAGGCATATAGTTTAAATGTCGTATAAGTGATGTCAGGATGTTTTCTGTTAGAAATTACGGTTTCTGTGGTATGAGAACATACATGTATATGTGTCCGTGTTGGTTGTTGTTGTAATGTTCCAACTCCTTTCTATAGACGTCTGGTGTCTAGGAATAACTAATATGTATTCTTTAGTAACTTCGCACTACTGTTAGGTATGTTCCAAAATATAAAAAACCAATCGTGATAATTCTTTAAAAATACATTGAATATGTCAGTGTTAATCTCAGAATGAGAATCCGACCTCTCATAATATACCGATCAGCTCAAACATGTAATTTGCTGCATATAATGGTACATGTATAACTTAAATAAGAAAGGATGTTTGTCGAACCAAAACATGTTTTATCAATGAAGTGATAGTAAAAACACTTCATTTTATAAAATACACGTAGTTTTCATCAAGAAAATAAAACTATGCTGGAGCAAAGGGGTTATTCAGCTACTAGCCGAACATGCCCCTGTCCCGATGGCCGCACTAGCCCCTTGCTAACTGTTTATAAACATCACGTGATACCTGCGTGTATAGTTTTGATGGTGAAAAGAACAAGCCGTGACTTAACTGAGGGATGTTTTCACATCTTGCATATGTAAAATTAATGTTCTTATTATGAAGCAACTCATGGCGAATAAAAACTCAAATATTTGTGAAAAATTTATTTAACAGTCAAAAACGCCAATTTTCCTTCACAAAATCGAAAATTTTATTAATATAGTCGCCATTATGTACAACATTAATTTCGTTACAAGAGACATTACATTATCAACGCGCGCTCTGAATTTTAATTTTTGTACTTAAAATGATAATGTGCCGAACATACCCCGGGCCGAACTAACCCCGGTCTCCCATATTAAATAAAAAAAATTATGTCGTAGAACTCGCGCACCCAAACCTTTAATTCAGTTAGGCTATACGAGACTGATATTACTTTCCGATACAGGTGATTCAAATATATCTTTCGTTGCAAGAGGTCTTCTGTATTGGTAGACATAAATAGACATAAACTACTATTAGAATTTAGATTGTGGACGGTTTATTATTTTAAGTAAAAGAAAACATAATGTGTCATAGTTTATTACTGTTTTCACAAGTATAACATGTGTGAGAGCTTAACGAAGAAAATTGCAAAACGCTTAAAATTGTATAGACCCTCAAACCGTAAAAATTACCAAAAAAAAGGATTGTGACTGGAACCCATGGCACAGTTCACTCTAGGGGAGGAGGTCGTTTATCATTACAATGACAATTATGTTTTATACCTCCACAAAGCGAGTTACCTATGCACACCTGATAAGAGTAACAGACTTCAAAAAAAATCGATGACTCTAGGTCTGTTTAAGACCACACCAAAATTAAGTCTAAGTCTAAATTAGACAGCTATTTTAATGTCCAATTTAATAGTTTTGTGCTCTATTTAATACGCCAGAGTTGAGACCACTCCACTATTATGACCACTAGTGTCACTTTTAACAGTTTTGCACCATGTTTAGCCCGTAAATAAGACCATCCCACTTTTATTCAGACCACTAATATCTAGTTGTTGATGAGGTCATAATAGAGAGTTCTCACTGCTTTTATTTCTTGGTTATGTTCGCCAGAAATTTAAATATTATACAGAGTATCGATGCTTAATTCCGTTACTGAAAACGACAACAAGTATTCGTGAAAAAACCTTCTGGAAATTGCCAGTTATTAGTTTAGAGCTTTATACCGCATTAGATATAATATTATGTTGAGTACCAATTATCTATGGTAACTATTGTTACATAGCAGTAAAATATTTCTTTTCAAGCTAGCTTTGAATTTCAAACGCCGATCGATTTGGAAACACCCCGGTAAAGAACTCATCAATTTTTGTTCGAAGTGCATTTTTCTTTTCTTTGGTCAACTCCTTTTCAACTGAATCTCCAAACATAGCAAACTTGATATTGCTGAAAAACAAAAAAAAGTTTACTTTACGGAAATATAAACAAGTGACGTCGCAGACGTCAAAACATGGTAAAATATATTGCGCGTTTCTTAACGTGACGCCGATAATGGCGCGACTTCAAAGTCAATGTAACTCTACGTAACAACATGTTTATCTTATTCCTCAATATGAAAATACAGAAATATTTGATGACATAATCCGTTTGCGATCCCGCGCCACAAAGTTAAGTCCTTCTTATGTATTTCTGGCAATGTTGTTGAAAGGTATAATTTTTCACATATTGAATGACAGAATGTGGTATATACTTGTTTTTATTGCGCAAATGAGCAATGCGGTTTTCTCACACATATATTGGTGATTGTATCAGTTGGTGTGATGGCATGATGGTTTAGGCCCAGGCAATTTACAAATTACTCTTGACCAAATCAGTTAGTGTTGTCCATTTAATGTTATGAGGTGTTTTGCGTTGCACATGTCTTTCGATCGGGTGGCAGGTCGTTCGGTTGGTCGGATGGTCAGTCGTAAGACCAAATCTTGTTCGATCAATTAACTAGAAAACACTGTGACCTAGGTTCCTGATATTTAGCAGAGTGGATGGTTAGGACAAGTAAATGAACTACTGTTAATCGATTTTGAGGTCCGTCCCTGCGAATGGTATGCCGACCTTTTATGCAAAAAAAATGTTTGATTTTAGCTTTATTTCTGAGGCATAGTGTTCTCAAATTCTGTAGGATGTTTTTTCTATAATTATTATAACATAATTATCGTGCCAAATAAAAAATTTAAACGATGAATGAAATATGTATCTTTATGTGTGCAATAAAGAAAATAAAAATCATCTACATGCCAAAAACAATACTGAGCCACATTCAAATCTTAAATATATATATTGAAAACTTTTAATCAGTGATGTTATATTTTAACCTCAATTTAAGTTGTGGTATTTGAACATATTTGGTGTTTTAAAAGCTGGAAGATATTGTTATTTTCAGGTTTCATTTATAGGTCAAGTTTTATCCCTTGTTTCCTTTACAATAGTGTTTATATCATAGTCCCAAACAGATAAGTTTACTGTCAAATTAAGAAGTTAATAGCAAGTCCATAATTTTAAAAAATATTTTATATACACTGATGCAAAGAAGTATTACATGTAATAAACAGTTATTTAAATATCCTTTTTACCAATAACCTCCCTTTAAATTAAATAAGAACAAAATCAAACTGTATATTTGCCTAAGTCAAATATTTTGCTTTTTAATTTTTTTTTATTAATTTAATTACACCCTTAAAATACTGAACGGACAATTTCCAAGATAATATAAACATATTGGTGAACAAATTCATCCAGATATTTGCATTCACTGGCATTTGAGATAACACTAGTTTCACGTGTTATTTTGTCGAGATTTTATTTTGTCTCAGCGTATTGGTCACATTTTAACACCATTGTTTTTCCAAATTAAACTCAAATAGCTACATTAAAGGCAATAAAGACTTACTTTTTAAGACTTTGTAGATACGAATTCAGGCTAGGAATGCTGTTGATATTTTCATAAACTCTTGTGTATATGTGATCGTGTTTCTTCAGCCTAAAATCGCAACTCATGTATTTGCAAGTATGTTTCTTCACGTAACGGTAGCTTTTCTCTCAAAAATTTAAAATAGTTTACTTTTGTTTATTGTTTGTGGCGTATATTTGTAACTGATAATTGTTTTTATAATCGTGCTCTCTTCTCCTCACTACCCTTTGGCCATGTGGACAGGCTGTGTTTGCTGAATTCTGCCATTCCTGATGTGCATAGTTCAGTTTTTGCATGAACATTATATTTTATATAGTTGGTAGTTATTTAACTTCAGTAAAGGTATGTTATAAATAATGATATGTAAAATATTATATCATGCGTTATATTTTTAAAACAAGATTTTACAAATTCATATCCTTTCGTTTGCATAATAGCTTCGTAATTATCTTTTGTTCTGACATTCGTGAATTTTAATTTTCCATAATATCTTTGCATAGTTACAATTTAATGTAATATGATAAAATATGGCAGTTTTTGCTCAGTGTTTATATAGTTATTTTTTAAATATATGTAAATTGTTCAGATCATTGTGTTAATTAAAATAAAATACTATCCAAAGGTTTAAGTCTTAACCTTTCATTGAGCTATGCCACTTGAAACGTCTTTCCAAAATCAAAACGCAACATATCGAATATAAGCGAGCGGATAGATGTAGATACTTATATAATTGTTTAGTCGACAACAGTTGTTGCAATAACAACTAAACTACAAACAATAAAGAACAGTTGTTTTTTTTCAGATGGTCAAATTCGGCGTCCTTTATATTTTTGGAAATATATCAACTTCTAATTTTGATTTCGACCTCAGGTTGAATCCAAATCAAACATAAAATTTGAACAAGTCGTTTAATTTTTAAGAACGTTTACGTTATTACAAAATTATAAAATAACTTCAACTCAGTTGGTTGCGTCGCAGGAATTGCAGGGCTAGGCGCTGTCGCTGTGACGTTGCGGGTTCGCTCCCAGCTAGATGCACTATCATTTGAAATTCACAGTAGCTCTATTTGTGCAGTGTACATATAGTTAGTACTGTTATCAGTAAAATAACCCGTTACCGATTTCATGCAGAGATTGTTACGTATATCAGGGCTATCCGATCAACCTTTTTATGGGGTTGTACCGGTTAGCTCAATTGGTTGCGTCGCAGGAATTGCAGAAGTAGGCGCTGTCGCCGTGACGGTGCAGGTTCGCTCCCAGCTAGAGGCACTATCATTTCAATGGCGGGTCGACAGTTATTTTATCAAGACAAGTTGTTCTTGTTTGTTCATAGGAGAACCTTTACGAGGAAAATGTGAAGCACATCTAAGAACCTGGTTTAAACCCCGAGTGGCAAATTGGGTTGTCACAAACCGTTCCATGGCGGTAACATAATTATTCTCTTTATCGTTAATTGTTTGTGTTATTATTGGACATTGATTCTCATGTAAACTCAATGCTTTCATTTCCTCTCTACTTTCTTTTAGCTACGTGGGGAGGCTGCTTTTTCTGGTTATAGCTATTCATGATATGCATTTGTTTGAGGTTAGAGGAAATTTACTACTCAGAACCAACAGCTTGTTTCAATCCTTATATGCATACAATATTTAATATGTTCAAAAGTTTGATAATATTTAACGGCATGCAATTTATTATTATAATACCGTTGTGTCTTGACTTTACTTCCTGGGAGGTACGATAGTTCTAGTAGATGCAAATTGATACTGCATGTCATTGTACTGTCTGACTTGGTGAGACGATGTTTGCTCCCATTCCTCGGGTAAACTGTTAGATACAAAGATATGCTTTCTTTGGTCTTCTTTTTTATATTTAAACAATCCTTATAAACAATATGAACTTATTTTCAACAGTTTCCTATATATAATGGATAATAATATAACAATACATAAAGTAATATTTTCTATAACAAATTGTTCGCAATATATTAAACAAAATATTCATACGCTATAAACGCCTTCTAATAATTCGATGAATGTTTTCGTTACCTCCCCCGTTCAGTCACGTGACTGCTCTACAGAAAAATGATTGCTCGCTGTAACGTAATAGGGAATATGTACATACAACGTTCTTTTTTGAAAAATATATTTTCTCGTTGAATAAGTGATAATACATCAGCGTCATGATATTGTTGAATATCATTTATAAAACAATCAAGTTTCTTTGACTAAAAGTGTCAAGTCATTATTCCTCGCGTTTAACATTAAACGACTTTAACTAAGAGCCGGTGTTCTCTCCACCGCTAAATTGATAAATTGAGTCTCGTTTCCGGAATAGCGTGACTAATCAACTACTGACATCATGTTGTGAATATTGTTGTATTTAGTTTTATTTATCCTGGATGTGTCTGATTGTATATGATTTAGCAATTGTATGGATTCTTAATCCACATTTCCACACGTTATAGAAACAAAAGACGTCAATATGAAACAAATCTTGACAAACATTTTATATATGTTTAGGCTTTTACGCCAAAATAACAAACTGTTTAACCTAAGTAATCTAAATTGGATATGCAACCATATTGTGATATCGATATTCCCTTCTTTATTATCTGAATCCTTGAATTTTATCCTACGAATGATTCTTCTACTGTAACAACAATCAGATTACCGATCCTTTTATATTTCAAGACACAATCAATCATTTTAGGTTGTGGAGTATATGTAACATTTAAAAAAAATCAAATTATTTATTCGTTTAACATAAACGCCATAAATTATTAAGACAATTTTGTAGTTCAAATGTGTACGTATCAACAAATTTAGATTGTAATTTTATATGTCTACAAATTATGTAACCAGATGTTGACATATCACGATTTCCGGATTATAGCGCATTACCAGTCCAGGCAATTTGCAACTTTCGCATTATTAAAATATAATTTTCAGCAGAAAAGACATTAAGATGAAAATGTTGTACAGAAATTCGTAAATTAATGCTATGTTTGTCCAAATTGCGTTTCATATGGCCTACTATCAACAAGAATGGAATGGAACATGTTCTTAAAACATTAAAAATCTAAATATCTAACAAATAGTGAAAATCGAAAAGTCTGGCTAGAAAAACAGACAAGCAACTTATTTGTTCACCGCCGGCGACGAACCATTACTGCAATATAGTGGACAATGTTAGCTATAATGTGCTTAAGCCATAGTCCGATCGTTCAGCTTTCCCGCAGAGCTTCGTTTTTGATTGATTTCCGGTCACGGATAGTAACTCGTACAGGACTGTGAAACTGATTATTGGAAATGCGTATATTAAGTATTGCCAGAAGATAAACGCAACACAAGAATCTCAATTCTAATAATTATGTTTAAATACCATTCTGAACCGCAAATACAAATGATCGCTAATTTAAATGTTTGCGATATTGACTCTGCAAAAAGTTAATTAAAGAAGAATGTGTCCTCGGACACTGATGCCCCCACTGCTGCAACATACTTTTTAATAACAAAGGGCCATAACTCTGGAAAAAATGGTCGCAGGAAAAAAATATTTACGATCATCTACACATCCTGCTTGATCATCTGTGCCAGTTTGAAAGAAATCCACCTTATAGTTAAGGAGGAGTTGATGCCACAAGATTTGGGGACGTATGGACGGACATTCGTATGGACGGACGAATGCAACTCTATATTCCTCCCACTTTTAGTGGCATAAAACAGCATTGAAACATAAGAAACGTACCGTGTCATGTATATTATAATTTTTTAATTTTAGGGTAACTGCAGATAAACGCAAACAGACAATGTCGCCGTTCGGTACCTGCTTCACGTGTATCACGGTAATCCGTGCTATTTTTATCATGGGGATCACGGTAATCCGTGCTATTTTTATCATGGGGATCACTGTAATCCGTGCTATTTTTATCATGGGGATCACGGTAATCCGTGCTATTTTTTATCATGGGGATAATGTTTATCCGTGCTAATGTTACCATGGGGATCACGGTAATCCGTGCTATTTTTATCACGGGGATCACGGT
This sequence comes from Corbicula japonica, assembly GCA_038501625.1. Classification (NCBI taxonomy): domain Eukaryota; kingdom Metazoa; phylum Mollusca; class Bivalvia; order Venerida; family Cyrenidae; genus Corbicula; species Corbicula japonica. The sequence goes on from JAZAYU010000460.1 coordinate 247,387, forward strand.
AATCCGTGTTTTTTTAACATAGGGTTGCCCCGGCTAGCTTATCCGTTATCGTTCTCGGATTTATGTCGAAACGCGCTTTCTAACGTTGTGTCGTTTATCATTTGATCTGTTTTAAATACCTATTTTGCAGCTGGATAAGAATATCCTTGTCGAGTAACACTGGAGCGTGGGTTGGAGGATATCTTCTTCTTGGACTAAAAAGCTTATTCAATTGGTAGGAAGTATGCAACATTGAAGCAAGCCAAATTCCGGTATCATCTGAAAATAGAATAATACATATAACTGGATAGATAGGCAGTAGTTTACAAACAAATATAAATGTCGGACGATGGCCGTGAAGTACGCGGGGTAAAGGGCAAGCGGTGTAGCGGGCTAACAGTGTGAACTGGGCGGGCTAGCTACATGTACCAGTCTAGCAGGCTAACAGTGTGAACTGGGCAGCCTAGCAGTCTAGCAGGTTAACAGTGTGATCTGGGCGGACTATCAGTCTAGCAGGCTATCAGTGTGAACTGGGCGGGCTAGCAGTCTAGCGTGCTAAAGTTAAATACTTGATTTTATCAATACTAAAACCTTATGATGCATTTCCTAGAAGTGTGAACTCGGAGGGCTAACAGTGTAACGTTCTAGCGGTGTTATCCGTTATCGTTCTCGGATTTATGTCGAAACGCGCTTTCTAACGTTGTGTCGTTTATCATTTGATCTGTTATAAATACCTATTTTGCAGCTGGATAAGAATATCCTTGTCGAGTAACACTGGAGCGTGGGTTGGAGGATATCTTCTTCTTGGACTAAAAAGCTTATTCAATTGGTAGGAAGTATGCAACATTGAAGCAAGCCAAATTCCGGTATCATCTGAAAATAGAATAATACATATAACTGGATAGATAGGCAGTAGTTTACAAACAAATATAAATGTCGGACGATGGCCGTGAAGTACGCGGGGTAAAGGGCAAGCGGTGTAGCGGGCTAACAGTGTGAACTGGGCGGGCTAGCTACATGTACCAGTCTAGCAGGCTAACAGTGTGAACTGGGCAGCCTAGCAGTCTAGCAGGTTAGCAGTGTGATCTGGGCGGACTATCAGTCTAGCAGGCTATCAGTGTGAACTGGGCGGGCTAGCAGTCTAGCGTGCTAAAGTTAAATACTTGATTTTATCAATACTAAAACCTTATGATGCATTTCCTAGAAGTGTGAACTCGGAGGGCTAACAGTGTAACGTTCTAGCGGTGTTTACTGTTCGGACTGGCAGGCCAGCTGACTAAAATTTAATACTTAAATGAATTACAATTAAAATCTTATTAAACATTTCCTAGCAGTGTGAACACGGCGGGCTACATGTAACAGTGTAGCGGTCTAGCGGTGTAAATTGGGCGGGCTGGTGGGCTAGCATGTTATACTTTAATACTGGAAGTGTGAACTCGGCGGGCTAACAGTATAACGGTCTAGCGGTGTGAACTGTGCGGGTTGGCGGGCCAGCGGACTAAACTTTAATACTTAACAGAATCAGCGTACATTATGATGCATAAGCTAGCTGTGTGAACTCGGCGGACTAATAGTGTAGCGGTCATGTGGTGTGAACTGGGCAGGCTGGCGGGCCGTCGGGTTAGATTTAATACTTATTAATTGAATCATCAAAAAAACCTTATGATGCATTTCCTAGCAGTCTGAACTCGGAGGGCTCACAGTGTTGCAGGAAAGCGGCGAAACTTCAGCGGGCTAGCATTCTAGCTAAAATTCTATACATAGGGTGGGTGGACATGTTGCTCACCGTGTTGACGTCAGAAATTAAATATTGTCTAAATCTTATGAAATCAGGTCATAATAATTTGTGACGATCACTTTATTGAACTATGCACAATATTTCCACATTCCACAACGGTTATTAAAACAACGCCCTCTTTGAAAGCATCCTGGTTTCCTCCATGTTTTCCTAAACTTAAAGATGTAACTATTTAAGTAGTTTTTGCCAAAATGACACGAAATTTGCCTTAATTATGCAACTGTTCAAGTAAAATATGAATTTAGTAAAATATCTGAATTTAGACATTCTATGTAGTACTACTTGATCATAACAATCCATTATAACGCGAGCTATTTTGGCTATTTTTAGCGTACCCCTATTGTCTTCGACGCTATATAAGCGCAAAAGCAGACGGTGAACTATCGTATTTTAACATGTTATTGCCAGATGTCTATTTCTTTTTTTTTTGAAATATGAAACACAACATTGGTGTTTTCGGTTTAATTTTTGCGTAAAAACATAAAAAAAGAACATATTAAATTCAAAGTTTGCGTTCGGATCAACGCTAAACTGCTAGCCCACCCAGTTCACACTGTTAGCAAGCTTGTCAAACAGACAATAATGATGAGATATATTTCTCGTAGAAAAAAATGAAAACCGTTTAAAAGCTAAACAAAACCGCTGAATACCTCGCTCTATTGCATTATCCCCCTTTTTAATTCTACCAACGCAATCATCGCCGTCCCACTCGCACATTTCTGTGAAACAACGGTCATCACATACTCCGTTATTAACATCAGTTTGATTGCAATCTTTTGAACAGTCGTAAAGCTCATACCCTTCAAGTCGTAGCTGAAAGTTTTAGAATATTTTATTCGAAATTACTCGTTATTTGGCTGTTGTTATACTCGAAATCCAACAATCAATAGAAGATACATATGGTGATAGTAGTATATATTACGACTTGCAAATTTAAACATTATCATTTGCATTTATAATGACAAAACAAAAGAAAATGAAGTGTTTGGATTTTTACATTTAATTTTGACGATAACTTATTCGCCAATATCCCATTCTTAAAATAGCACTAAAATTGTATTTAAACAGAAATAAATACATGTTTACCTTATATTCATTGTCGTTTGTGAAAAAGTCCTCTTTTGATATCGGGGCTGTGAAGAACAAATCATCATTCAGATAAATAAAGCGTCTGGAAAGCCCGTTGATTCTATGAATATTACTCTCTATCGCAGGGGAAGAAAACGTCGGCAAGTGGCTTTTATTCAAGAATATTTCCTGTAAAATATTGCTTGTTAATAACACATGATTTCTTACAACAATAATGATCATGACAAAATTAAATATCGAACAAGACAAAATGTTTAATTGAAAAACCCTTGTTCAGTATTTGTTTCGACCCGATGGCATATATCCCAAAATGTTTAAAAGAAAACAGATTAAGACCTTATGTTTGGATTTATTCTTTTCTTATGTTTGTTATATATCTATGAAGGAAGAGCCGAATAGTTTACACTGCCTAACAAAAACGTAAAATCGGCGGTGGGCAGCTGTTTGGCTATAAACATGGACGCGTTATGGCCAGATCTGAAGATAGAGAAACGGTATATATCTGAGATACATGCACAAGGTTTTAGAATGTATTTGTTTCTGAATACAGAACAAATGCGGTTTTCGCATTAACGTAGACGTAACAAAAAATGTAATATCAGACTCAGACACAGACACAACATTCTGCAAGTTACCGGCATTACAACTATTGTAAAAATTCGTGTGTTCACGTAACATCCTGCACGCTTTTCAAACTAAAGAACAAAACATTATTAGAAAATAAATACTGATAATCGCACGCTTGTTAGTAGGATTATTTTCTGACCGTTCATTCTCAGTAACAAGACTTAAGACATTTTAAACCCGTTTGTTATCGTCATTCATTGTAATTTGATTAAAACGTCACTATTTTACAATGTTATGGCATGACGGTAACTTAGTTTAAACTTATTTATGTTACCGGCATGTCATAACATTGTAAAACAGTGACATTTAAATCAAATTACAATGAATGACGATATCAAATGGTTTAAAATGTCTTAAGTACCGTTGCTGAAAATAGACGGTCAGCACAATTCCTACTAACAAGCGTGCGATTACATGTATCAGTATTTATTTTCTAACAATGTTTGTTATTTCGTTTCTAAAGCGTGCAGGGTGTTAGTTCAACACACGTATTTGTACAATAATTATAAATGTTATTTTGTACCAGTTGAATATTAATATATTTATGCGAAAAATGGCTTACGTCATATGGGAAATATACTTAGCAGCTGTCGCAACTGTAATATAAAGTGCAATGATTACTTGAACAAAAGCTTTTAATAAAATGATTGCAACTTGTGCATAATTTTGTCATAACTTCTGCTGCAGCTTGTGATGGCAGTGGGTGGACATTTTCTCTCAATTCAAATTCTGTTAACGTCTTTATTTTTTCATCGCATTTATAAATCATGTATAAGAGGTTATGGGTTGTTTAACATGTTAAAGCTGGGAAAGCATGACAGTTTAAAATTATGAATTATTTTACTGTTTTAACTTGCAAATGTTGATATCTATGGGATTTAGCAAATGATCCATTAAAATGTTGTTCTATAAAACGTCCGTTTCAAATAAAAGTAACACGGATCAAGTTAAGTAAAATTCTTCATTTCTGAAGAAATCGTTTCTTAAAAGTGTGAGGTTGGTGCACCCTAGAACCTGGTTTAAACCCCCAGTGGCAATTTGTTTTGCCACTGACCGTTCCAAGGCGGTAACCCCTCAGGTTCTCACTTCCGTTATTTGTTTGTGGCGTCCAGTTTGAAACTGATTTTTGTAATACCATGCTCTCTTTTCCTCTCTACTTTTTGGCTGTGTGGGGAGGCTGTGTATGCTGGATGTGGCCATTCCTGATATGCATATTTCATTTTTTTTAATTCACGAGATCATTGAGGGTCAAGGTAACTCTGAGAGGAGAACAAAATGGTATTTATTGACAAATAAAGCACAATCTCGGTAATAAGATACAGGAATCATTCTTGCAGCAAGACCAAACATGGTAAATGTAAATCGACAGTTTCAACTAAAAGTTAAATGATCAAGTCAAGTAAAATCTGTAAATCATTCTGTTTTTACTTATTTATTTACAAGTACCAGATACCACTCAGTTTTTTGCAGCTATTAGAAACATAACTGTTTTTAGCATCCGCAGTATTTGGCATGTAGGGTTTGTTAGTATGATGTGTTTGCAGAACTTAGATTGATTATAATTTGGTTATTACCAACTAACATCGGGAAACTACTTCGGCCAGGCCTGAAGGTAATAAAGCTGAGATTGGAAACCAGTCTCAAATCTCAGCCAATCAGATGCTTGAGATTTGAGACTGGTTTCCATGCTCAGTTTTAAACCTTGGGCACTGATTGATGGCTATTATAGCAATTGCCTAAATAACGCTTGAAATGTGAAAGCAATATCGAAGCTTACAATAAAACTTTAATCAGTTGATTTTTACATATTTTCAACACATTTAAAGAAAAAAACTTAAATGTAAGTTAGAGATAATAGTCACCTCGTGTGTTACTATGGAAACTCTGTGGTTGTTAAGGTTGAGCCAGCTCGGGACTTGCCCATTCGTCACAATGAAAATATGCCGAGACCAGTTTACATATTTTTCTACGGACCTCAGCGAATATTTCAGAGTATTCCAGTCTTCAAAACGGTTGGGTTTCAAACTAAAAAGAACAATGACAACAAAATACCAAAACATTTGGGATGGATACAAATTACTTGACAAGTGTTAATATTACTATAGTTGCGCTCAAACTTGTGTCATGGCTATACATAACAGTAAAGCTGGAAATGAGTCTGCCTTTTCCATTGTTTGGAGCAAGGTCTAAGATTGGTATTTTGGGGAAGACCCACCCATAAGTTGACACCCCGTATGAAGGTTCGATTGTGAAGAACGAAACAACCGACTTTTGACTGAGACAAATGGTAATCAGGTTGCTTTCAGGTATGATAATAAAATGATGCTACGTATAAAATTGTAAATAACACAACCCTCTTTAAACATCAGATTTAAAGAGTACAGGTAGGCCTGCGAATGATCAAATCTGAAATTCTCGACAAATGACCACTAATCGATAAGAAATTATTTGAAATCAAAATAGTGAAATATGTAAATAAGGAATCGCCAAACTCATAAGACACAGCCTACCCACGCAGCGAGAAAGAAGAGAGGAAGATAGAGCGTATTTGTTATAAGTATTTCAATTTCACTATAATACTATTAAAATATTATTAACTTTAAAGATATTTCGGTATATTTTTGTGTCTGTTCTGCATACCGTAGGAAAGAGACCACCGTTGACCGTTGAAATGCCAGCACTAAAGCTTCATGTGCCGGATCCGATCCATTTACCCAAGTATACACAATATCGATTGGCTCTTTCTCTATCGTTCTGAAATGTGGGGTTGAAAGTAATGTATCAAGTTTTCATAAAAACACAACTAAGTACAAAATATTTTCAACCAGAAACAGTTTTTAAACAATAAAGATCTCCCTGAAGAACATTTAACTAATACAAGCAAACATCGCATCAAGACTTTCGGTCTTTTGACTATTTCGTTCGTAGTATTCTTTAAGTTTAGTTGATATTTACTACCTTTCAAATACGAAAATTGTAGATAAGATTCTTAAGGCTTTTAAAGGCATATTTATTAGGCTCTTATGCAGGATGTTCCATATTAAAGAAACCAGTATCATCGTTCAAAGACGTGTTAGTGTAAAATGCGTGAATATGTAGTCTATAGATAAAAGACATTATATTGATGTTACTTACCGCGAGGTCAAGCTAAATCCAAGTGTTGCGTCGTCCAATCTATGCCTTGTTGTTTTAAACTGTAGGGAGAAAGAACACGAAAAAATGAGTTGTAATGACGAAAACAAAAATCATAAGATGTGATCATTAAGTTGTATTGAACAATTTATTTTATTAACGAGAGTGGTCTTGTTATAATTACTACAAAAACCAGTACATAACTGAATTTCCTCAAATAAAATGAGAATTTAACTATTTATGGGTATCATTTCTGCCAAATAACTAAAATGATTAAGAGAGAAAAAATATCTACATTTGCTCTTATGGCATCCTAGCTTTTATACAAACGATCTTTATGTTTAGTAGACATTTATTTGAACAATTAAAACAAGGATAATACTAAATGTTTACAAATCGTGTTACCTCAAACATAAAATTGAAATTAATTAAGGTCGATCAGAATTGTACACCATAGTGTGCAAAAGGTGATGAGGTGTGAAAATAAAATTATCGTTTATTAAACAAATTTTAAAAATACTGTTATTATAATGTTATAAACAGATGAATATTGATAATTACAGGAGACAATTGTTGAAAAAATGACTTTTGTTAGAAAAGTAATAAAATGTGGTACCTGCTATGTTGTCTAATCCGGGTGTCAAAATAAAGTATAACAATGTAAATCTTGTGTGATGGTTTTTGTGCAGTGTTTTGAAATTCATTATAGTCAATGTTTATAAAGTGATTTTGAAAAAATAACACTGGTTGACCCTAGAAGGAACATTGAACTGGATATTGTAATTATTTTTTTAGATTTATTTGAGTGGAAAATGCTTTATTTTGACACCCGGATTAGACAACATACCAGGTACCACATTTTATTACTTTTCTAACAAAATTCTTTTTTTTCAAATTTTGTCTCCTGTTATTATCAATATTCATCTGTTTGTAACAATAAAATAACAGTTTGTTTGGAAATTGCTGAAAAAATGATAATTTTATTTTCACAGCTCATCATTAGTAAAACTGTATTATCAGCAAGTATGAATTACCTTAAATTATGGCAAGTTTTATAAGGGCTTGACGATATTAAACACCATTACACTTAAACTTAGTAAAATTTATTCTGAACTTGCATTTAATGTATATAATAAACAGAAACGTTGCTGAAAAATTAAAAGAAAACAAATGTTGAAAACTAACGAAAGATTCCTGATCTTTGCATGTACCACATTTGCATGAAGACCATAATTCGAAAGAAAATGTATATATTAATATGAAAAATCCTAGACACAGACCTAATAAGCATTTATACGCATTTATAATTAACCTGCATTTCAATTTAACGAGTTCATTGATTTCTATTTATAACTTGAAAAGAAGAAACATATGGCAAAGTTTGTAAACATGTTGACTGTTTTAAACATCACCGCTTGCGTCTCTTTAATTTTTTATTGTTTTTGTATTCATTAAAGCCGCACCACACGGTAACGATTGTGGACATTTTTCAGGAATGAAGTGCAGACGTGAAGGACACCACATGTCACCTAGCAATTATTTTCAGCTCAGTGGTGTATTGATGACTAACCACCCGTGTCTGATGACTTGTTTGATATAGATAATTACCATTTTCCATCTCTTCTTAATGAAATATATCCGAATAAACTACAGCTCAATAAAGCACACACTTCGGAAGAGGCAAGCAAGCTTTCTTGTTATAAATCTTTCCACTGAAAAATGATTTATTCATACTAAAATATAATAATTAAAAGGGGTAAATTTAAATTTTAGTATTGTAGATTTTCTGTTTTAGACGGTGATGATCATCGTGCAACATCTAACGAGGTTATATTTCATAGCTTGTTCGCTTTTCTAGAGCTTTTAGCAATGTAAATTATTTTAATGAACATAATTTTTGCATAACAAAATTAAATGTAAAAGGATTATCGGTACCACAAAATAAGGAAAACTTATTGCTTGCAAGTTTTGACGCCGATACCCATATTTAATTATAAAAAAACAGGTGCAGTTTTAAAATCCCTTTTGCAACAAGTTATTTCACAAACAGTATTGATTTAATTTATAAACTCAAGAAATAAAAGACAATGTTAACTTCTTCACGTTATTCGTAAAAAGAAACATCTGTATATTCAAAAACAAAGGTTACTAACATGAAATTCTACAGCGCTTTGCAGGCCTGGTGATTAACCTATCTACAGTTGATCGTTATGCTTACCTCTTTGTATGCACGACGTTGGTAGGGTTTTAAGAGTAAAATTTAATGAAGGTTTATGTGGAAATCTTGTCAAAGAACCGAGAAGCTCGATTTGTTACGTTTATCCCTGTCATCGTATTCTTGAAGAATTTAACTCCAGGGCTCTTGTCTCGGTAAGGGCATTGAGTGTCCGCCTTTTATTTTACATTCTTTTATCTTCTTATGTATTAAATATTTGTTTGCTTTTGCATACAACATTGTGGAAATAATGGTAGAATTCGTGTTATAACTTGTTCTTGTTCTCGTTTTCGTTAATTGTTTGTGGTGTCTTATTTGAAATTAATATTCTTACATACCCATGCTCTCTTGTTCTATCTACTTTGTGGATGCGTAGAAAGGCTGTGTTTTCTGAGTGTTGCAATTCCTAAATTAAATAAGCATATTTCACTTTTTCCAAATTCTCGGACACTTATCCTTTATCAAGAAAAATACCGAATTTATATTAACTTAAGGTGCATTCATATTAATATCGTTTATTTTGTGTGTGTTTGTGATCGTACATTTGTTATAGTAACGTTTTGATATTTAACAGGCCAAAAATTTGTTTTTCAATTAAATAGCAAAACATCTATAAATGCTGTCAGATTTGTCTCGTAACACGATTTTGTAACGCCCATAAAATACTCTTTTTTGATTTAAAAAATTCCATCGAAATAAAAATAAACTTAAATCTTCTCTGTTGTTTAGATAGGATCGAATAGTCACAAAGATTTAGACTTACTGAATTTTCATTCCCACATCAAAAAGGGGCATTGATAAATAGTAAGCGAATATCCCAAATATAAATAAATCATTCGTAACCTGACCTAGGTTCCAATCGTACCTTGCATAACAAACTTACGTAGTCCGCTGTTGTTCAAGTAGCAAGTCAAGAACTATATGTAAGTCAGTGATAATGTTGTTTTTTTACAAAACCTGACCAAATCTAATAAGTATGCATGAGGAACATTATTGTAACGTGTTAGAACTTTGATATGTCAAACGTTTAATGCAAAAACCACAAGTTATTAATGGAAAAATCATTTTGACATCTAGCACAAGCAAGGACACTCCTAAAAACCTTTCAAGTGTTTTGGCACGGGTATACCACAAAGAGTGGAACACAATCCATAGGTAGGTTTTAAACTGCGCCAATATATAGTCCAATTGAGTTATAACATTTTAATATTGTGAAAAATCTTTTCCCCTTAAGATTTCGCTTAAGCGGACATAATACTCATCGGACAAGGTCCCCACATGAAATGTGCAATATTCTATGAATGCACTAGTGTATGCATGATAATATAGTTATTTCTTGGTTGCTGTTATATTGGTAATTTTCTTCTCACAACAATTTACTGTAAACAGCTGGGAAATATATATATATATATATATATATATATATATATATATATATATATATATATATATATATATATATATATATATATATATTAAGTAACTTTATTTTATTTCTTTGCATCAGTGGACTTAAAAGAATGTGTTTTTCATTACATAAACTTCTAATTTGACAATTTGACTTTTAAAGACTTTCATGTTAAAAATGATCAATCTCATCATTTTCTAGAAGAGAGGAGATAACCTTTAAGTTAATCTTTGTGAAAAATAATCGTTCCGCTTTTTCAAATTCCGATATGTGCAAATAACATATTAAATGAAATACAAAATATAGCATCACTCAACTAAACATTTGAATTAAAAAAAATGGGAAATTTTCATTTTTGCTCTGTATATTATTAACCCGACTTAGAAGGTCGAACTCACGTGCTAATGAGACAGTTTTTTTAGAAATATAAAACTAGTTTGTTATTCCTCATAATTGGGGCGCGTCATGGGAAAAGGTGCATTCGGTCATATTTTTAGACATTTTAGTTGTTACTATATTTGGAAAGATCTTACAATTATCTATTATTTCCTCATAATATATTCATTGGCAATTTTATCTTTACCCAGAAATGCATAATGAGTAATGTCATCTGCTCAACTTAATGACGTCATTCCAAGAATTAACGTTAATTGCCCGAATTTACCTTTTCCCGGGACGCGCCCCATTATTATGTGGTTGTACCAAGCAGGCATGCATCTGTTGAATATTTCTTCACAAACTGTCGGCTCATGTAAAGATTTCTGATTGGTTTGAACAAATAACACCTGAAATTACTGAATGATCGATATATTTAAATTATTTCCCAGCTGTTTACAGTAAATTGTTGTGAGAAGAAAATTATCAACATAACAGCAACCAAGAAATAACTGTATTATCATGCATACGCTTGTGCATTCATAGAATTGCACATTTCATGTTGGGATCTTGTCCGATGAGTATTATGTCCGACTAAGCGAAACCTTAAGGGAAAGAGATTTTTCACAATATTAAAATGTTAAAAATAATTTGGACTAAATACTGGTGCACTTTAAAACCTACCTACCTATGGATTGTATTACACTCTTTGTGGTATTCCCGTGTCAAAACACTTGAAAGATTTTTACGAGTGTCCTTGCTTGTGCTAGATTTTAAAATGATTTTTCCATTAATTACTTGTGGTTTTTGCATTAAACGTTCAACATATCAAAGTTCTTACACTATACAATAATGTACCCCATGCATAGTTGTTAGATTTGGTCAGGTTTTGTAAAAAAAAACAACGTTATCACTGACTTACATATAGGTATTGACTTGCTACTTTAACAACAGCGGATCACGTAAGTTTGTTATGTAAGGTACGATTAAAGCCTAGGTCAGGTTACGAATGATTCATTCATATTTGGGATATTCGCTTACTATTTATCAATGCCCCTATTTGATGTGAGAATGAAAATTCAGTAAGTCTAAATCTTTGTGACCAATCGATCCTATCTAAAAAACAGTAGTAATTGGAGAATATTTAATTTTATTTTTGTTTCGATGGAGTTTTTATTTTAAACAAAAAAGATCATTTTATGGGCGTTACAAAATCGTGTTACGAGACAAATCTGACAGCATTTAAAGATGTTTTGCCATTTTATTGAAACGCAACTTTTGGCCTCTTTACTATCAAAACTACCTAGAATTGTAAATCGCAAACACACACGAAATAAATGATATTAACATGAATTCACACTAAGTTAATATAAATTCGGTATTTTTCTTGATAAAGGATAAGTGTCCGAGAATTTGGAAAAAGTGAAATATGCTTATTTAATTTAGGAATTGCAACACTCAGAAAACACAGCCTTTCTACGCATCCACAAAGTAGAAAGAAAGAGAGAGCATGGGTATGTAAGAATATTAATTTCAAATAAGACACCACAAACAATTAACGAAAACGAGAACAAGAACAAGTTATAACACCAATTCTACCATCATTTCCACAATGTTGTATGCAAAAGCAAACAAATATTTAATACATAAGAAGATAAAAGAATGTAAAATAAAAGGCGGACACTCAATGCCCTTACCGAGACAAGAGCCCTGGAGTTAAATTCTTCAAGAATACGATGACAGGGATAAACGTAACAAATCGAGCTTCTCGGTTCTTTGACAAGATTTCCACATAAACCTTCATTAAATTTTACTCTTAAAACCCTACCAACGTCGTGCAACCAAAGAGGTAAGCGTAACGATCAACTGTAGATAGATTAATCGCCAGGCCTGCAGAGCGCTTTAGAATATAATGTTGGTAACCTTTCTTTTTAAATATACAGATGTTTCTTTTTACGAATAACGTGAAGAAATTAACATTGCATTTTTTCTTGAGTTTATAAATTAAATTAATAATGTTTGTGAAATAACTTGTTGCAAAAAGGATTTTAAAACTGCACCTGTTTTTTTTAATTAAATATGGGTATCGGCGTTTAAATTTGCAAACAATAAGTTTCCCTTATTTTGTGGTACCGATAATCCTTTAACATTTATAAAGGAAATTTTGTTATGCAAAGATTATGTTAATAAAAATCATTAACTTTACTAAAAGCTCTAGAAAACCGAACAAACTTTGAAATATAACCGCTTTAGATGTTGCACGATGAAAATCACCGTCTAAAACAGAAAATATACAATACTAAAATTTAAATTGACCCCCTTTCAATTATATATTTTAGAAGTGACTAAACCATTTTTCAGTGTAAAGATTTATATCAAGAAAGCTTGCTTGCCTTTTCCGAAGTGTGTGCTTTATTAAGCTGTAGTTCATTTGGATATATTTTAATAAGAAGAGATGGAAAATGGTGATTATCTAGTCATCAGACACTGGCGGTTAGTCATCAATGCACCATCGAGCTGAAAATAATTGCTAAGTGACATGTGGTGTCCTTCACGTCTGCACTTCATTCCTGAAAAATTTCCACAATCATAACCTTGTGGTGCGGCTTACCAAAACAAAAAAACATCATGTTGATGACACGCAAGCGGTTATCTTAAAAACAGTCAACGTGTTTACAAACATTGCCATATGTTTCTTCTTTTCAAGTTGCAAAAGAAATTATTGAACGCGTTAAATTGAAATACAGTTTAATTAATATGCGTATAAATGCGAATTAGGTTTGTGTCTAGGATTTTTCATATATTAATAAATACATTTTCTTTCGAATTTCGGTCTTCATGCAAATGTAGTACATGCAAAGATCAGGAATCTTTCATTAGTTTTCAACCTTTGTTTTCTTTTAATTTCTTCAGCAACGTTTCTGTTCATTATATCCATTAAAATTTACTATGTTTTAGTGTAATGGTGTTTAAATATTGTCAAGCCCTTATAAAACGTACCATAGTTTAAAACAGAGATTTATTTTATGTTTGAAGTAACACGATTTATAAACATTTAGTATTGTCCTTTTTTAATTGTTCACATAAATGTCTGCTAAACATAAAGATTGTTTGTATAAAAGCCAGAATGCCATAACAGCAAATGCAGATATTTTTTCTCTCTTAAGCATTTTAGATATTTGATAGAAATGATATCCATAAATAGTTTAATTCTCGTTTTATTTGAGGAAATTCAGTAATGTACTGGTTTTTGTGAGTTATTATAACAAGACCACTCTCTCGTAAATAAAATAAATTGTTCAATAATAATATTCACATCTTATGATTTTTGTTTTCGTCATAACAACTCATTTTTGTCGTGTTCTTTCTCCTCCCTACAGTTTAAAACAACAAGGCATAGATTGGACGACGCAAAACTTGGATTTAGCTTGACCTCGCGGTAAGTAACATCAAGATAATGTTTTACTCTATACACTACATATCCACACATTTTACACTTACACGTCTTTGAACGGTGATACCGGTATCTTTAATATGGAACATCCTGCACAAGAGCCTAAGAAATATGCTTTTAAAAGCCTTAAGAGTCTTCTCTAGAATGTTCGTATTTGAAAGGTAGTAAATGTCAACTAAACTTAAAGAATACTACGAACGAAATAGTCAAAAGACCGAAAGTCTTAATTCGATTTTTGCTTGTATTAGTTAAATGTTCTTCAGGGAGATCTTTATTGTTTAAAACTGTTTCTGGTTAAAAAAAGTTTTTTGGAAGTTGTGTCTTCATGAAAACTTGTTACATTACTTTAACCCCACATTTCAGAACGATAGAGGAAGAGCCAATCGATATTGTGTATACTTGGGTAAATGGATCGGATCCGGCACATGAAGCTTTAGTGCTGGCACATCAACGGTCAACGCTGGTCTCTTTCCAACGGTATGCAGAACAGTTACAAAAATGTACCGAAATATATTTTAAATAAATAATAATTTAATAGTATAATAGTGAAATTGAAATACTTATAACAAATACGCTCTATCTTCCTCTCTTCTTTTTTGCTGCGTGGACACGCTGTGTTTTGTGAGTGTGGCGATTCCTTAAAGACATATTTCACTATAATTTTGATTTCAAATAATTTCTTATCGATAAGATAGTTGTCATTTGTCGGAAATTTCAGATTTCACAATTTGCAGGCATACCTGTACTCTTTGAAACTGATCTTTAAAAAGGGTTGATTTTTTACAATTTTAAACGTAGCATCAATTTATTATCATACCTGAAAGCAACCTGATTACCATTTGTCTCAGTCAAAAGTCGGTTGTTTCGTTCTTCACAATCGAACCTTCATACGGGGTGTCAACTTATGGGTGGGTCTTCCCCAAAATACCAAGCTTAGACCTTGCTCCAAACAATGGAAAAGGCAGACTCATTTCCAGCTTTACTCTTATGCATAGCCATGGCATATAGTTTGAGCGCAACTAGATTAATATAAACACTTGTCAAGTAATTTGTATCCATCCCAAATGTTTTGGTATTTTGTTGTCATTGTTCTTTTTAGTTTGAAACCCAACCGTTTTGAGGACTGGAATACTCTAAAATATTCGCTGAGGTCCGTAGAAAAATATGCAAACTGGTCACGGCATATTTTCATTGTAACGAATGGGCAAGTTCCGAGCTGGCTCAACCTAAACAACCACAGAGTTTCCAAAGTAACACACGAGGTGACTATTATCTCTAACTAACATTTAAGTTTTTTCTTTAAATGTGTTGAAAATATGTAAATATCAACTGATTAAAGTTTTTTTAAGCTTCGATATTGCTTTCAAATTTCAAGCGTTATTTGGGCAATTGCTATAATAGCCATCAATCAGTGCCCAAGGTTATAAAACTGAGCATGGAAACCAGTCTCAAATCTCAAGCATCTGATTGGCTGAAATGGCGACTGGTCGCCATTTCAGCCTATCAGATGCTTGAGATTTGAGACTGGCCTATCAGATGCTTGAGATTTGAGACTGGTTTCCAATCTTAGTTTTATAACCTTGGGACCAGGCCGAAGTAGTTTCCCGATGTTAGTTGGAAATAACCAAATTATAATCAATGAAAGTTCTGCAAACACATCATACTAACAAACCCTACATGCCAAATACTGCGGATGCTAGAAACAGTTATGTTTCTAATAGCTGCAAAATACTGAGTAGTAACTGGTACTTGTAAATAAATAAGTAAAACCAGATTAAACAGAATGATTTACAGATTTTACTTGACTTGATCATTTAACTTTAAATTGAAACGGTCGATTTACATGTACCATTTTTGGTCTTGCTGCAAGAATGATTCCTGTATCTTATTGCCGAGATTGTGCTTTATTTGTCAATAAATACCATTTTGTTCTCGTCTCAGAGTTATCTTGACCCTCAATGATCTCGTGAATTAAGAAACGATTTCTTCAGAAATGAAGAATTTTACTTAACTTGATCTGTGTTACTTTTATTTGAAACGGACGTTTTATAGAACAACATTTTAATGGATCATTTGCTAAATCCCATAGATATCAACATTTTCAAGTTAAAACAGTAAAATAATTTATAATTTTAAACTGTCATGCTTTCCCAGCTTTAACATGTTAAACAACCCATTACCTCTTATACATGATTGATAAATGCGATGAAAAAATAAAGACGTTAACATAAGTTGAATTGAGAGAAAATGTCCACCCACTGCCATCACAAGCTGCAGCAGAATTTATGACAAAATTATGCACAAGTTGCAATCATTTTATTAAAAGCTTTTGTTCAAGTAATCATTGCACTTTATATTACAGTTGCGACAGCTGCTAAATATATTTCCCATATGACGTAAGCCATTTTTTTGCATAAATATATTAATATTCAACTGGTACAAAATAACATTTATAATTATTGTACGAATACGTGTGTTGAACTAACACCCTGCACGCTTTACAAACGAAATAACAAACATTGTTAGAAAATAAATACTGATACATGTAATCGCACGCTTGTTAGTAGGAATTGTTCTGACCGTCTATTCTCAGCAACGGTACTTAAGACGTTTTAAACCGTTTTGATATCGTCATTCATTGTAATTTGATTTAAATGTCACTGTTTTACAATGTTATGACATGCCGGTAACATAAATAAGTTTAAACTAAGTTACCGTCATGCCATAACATTGTAAAATAGTGACGTTTTAATAAAATTACAATGAATGACGATAACAAACTGGTTTAAAATGTCTTAAGTACTGTTACTGAGAATGAACGGTCAGAAAATAATCCTACTAACAAGCGTGCGATTATCAGTATTTATTTTCTAACAATGTTTTGTTCTTTTGTTTGAAAAGCGTGCAGGATGTTCCGTGAACACACGAATTTTTACAATAGTTGTAATGCCGGTAACTTGCAGAATGTTGTGTCTGTGTCTGATATTACATTTATTGTTACGTCTACGTTGATGCGAAAACCGCATTTGTTCTGTATTCAGCAACAAATACATTCTAAAACCTTGTGCATGTATCTCAGATATATACCGTTTCTCTATCTTCAGATCTGGCCATAACGCGTCCATGTTTATAGCCAAACAGTTGCCCACCGCCGATTTTACGTTTTTGTTAGGCAGTGTAAACTATTCGGCTCTTCCTTCATAGATATATAACAAACATAAGAAAAGAATAAATCCAAACATAAGTTCTTAATCTGTTTTCTTTTAAACATTTTGGGATATATGCCATCGGGTCGAAACAAATACTGAACAAGGGTTTTTCAATTGAACATTTTGTCTTGTTCGATATTTAATTTTGTCATGATCATTATTGTTGTAAGCAATCATGTGTTATTAACAAGCAATGTTTTACAGGAAATATTCTTGAATAAAAGCCACTTGCCGACGTTTTCTTCCCCTGTGATAGAGAGTAATATTCATAGAATCAACGGGCTTTCCAGACGCTTTATTTATCTGAATGATGATTTGTTCTTCACAGCCCCGATATCAAAAGAGGACTTTTTCACAAACGACAATGAATATAAGGTAAACATGTATTTATTTCTGTTTAAATACAATTTTAGTGCTATTTTAAGAATGGGATATTGGCGAATAAGTTATCGTCAAAATTAAATGTAAAAATCCAAACGCTTCATTTTCTTTTGTTTTGTCATTATAAATGCAAATGATAATGTGAAAATTTGCAAGTCGTAATATATACTACTATCACCATATGTATCTTCTATTGATTGTTGGATTTCGAGTATAACAACAGCCAAATAACGAGTAATTTCGAATAAAATATTCTAAAAATTTCAGCTACGACTTGAAGGGTATGAGCTTTACGACTGTTCAAAAGATTGCAATCAAACTGATGTTAATAACGGAGTATGTGATGACCGTTGTTTCACAGAAATGTGCGAGTGGGACGTCGATGATTGCGTTGGTAGAATTAAAAAGGGGGATAATGCAATAGAGCGAGGTATTCAGCGTTTTTTTTTAGCTTTTAAACGGTTTTCATTTTTTCTACGAGAAATATATCTCATCATTATTGTCTGTTTGACAAGCTTGCTAACAGTGTGAACTGGGTGGGCTAGCAGTTTAGCGTTGATCCGAACGCAAACTTTGAATTTAATATGTTCTTTTTTATGTTTTTACGCAAAAATTAAACCGAAAACACCAATGTTGTGTTTCATATTTCAAAAAAAAGAAATAGACATCTGGCAATAACATGTTAAAATACGATAGTTCACCGTCTGCTTTTGCGCTTATATAGCGTCGAAGACAATAGGGGTACGCTAAAAATAGCCAAAATAGCTCGCGTTATAATGGATTGTTATGATCAAGTAGTACTACATAGAATGTCTAAATTCAGATATTTTACTAAATTCATATTTTAACACGATCCTGTGAATTTTCGGAATATTATATTTTCCGAAAACTTTTTTTTCATTTTAAAAGCAAGGCAGCTTTATTATACATCATTCGAAAGCGTGTAACTTCAACTCTTAATTTGGAAATTTTGATGGTGGAAATTTGAAAATTAACAGAAATATTGCAAAAAAACATGGTTAAAAAACATGCGATTCCGACCGGAACGAAAATTCTTCCGATAGGAAAACATGTTTTTCCCGTCGGAATTTCACGGTTCCGATCGGAATCAGTCCTGTCGGCAAATTCCGATAGGAAACATTCCGACAAAACATTTTCCGATCGGAATTTTTCTATATACACTAATTCCGATCGGAATCATTCCGAATGGAATTTGTTGATTATTTTCCGATAGGACTCATTCCATTCGGAAATTCCACTTAATAAGTTATGAAACAATGCAGACTTCTTTCGATCATTCAGTCTTACCTGACATTCATCATTATACGTTCATTTTATTATAATATTCAATAAGGTCGTATGAAATCGTCATCGCACTGTTCAATTTAAAAGTCCAAATAATATGATATGATACTGACAAAAACATAATAATAATAATAATAATAATAATAATAATAATAATAATAATAATAATAATAATAATTATAATAATAATAATAATAATAATAATAATAATAATAATAATAATAATAATGTTTTTACTAAGTATTAGTTTGACATCTATTTACCGGACCCAATAATTCCAAGTGATCCAATTAAATGGTACTAGATTTTAGCACTTTATTTACAATTAAGGAATGATTCTTATTTTGGTGCGGTTCATGCAGATTGGACGTGCACGCGAGAGCTGGCAAATCCATAAAGCGCGCTAGCGCTTTATGGTAAATTTGCCAGCTCTCGCGTGCACGTCCAATCTGCATGAACCGCACCAAAATAAGAATCATTCCTTATATTTACATTTTATTCATTTTTTTCTTTAAATAAACTTAAGTCGAACGCTTTCAAAAATTAGTATTAAGTGGAAAGGGGGAGTAATACGTGGGATTTTTTAATAGTAACAGCCATTACGTCATTACGGGTCATGCGGTTCATGCAAAATGAACCGAATTTCTTTAAACGAAAAAATCATTAGGAATGTAAATATATGCAAATGGCGCATCTGTATAGGTAGCATGCAGAGTGCGCAAAACTATTGCCATGTGCTTTCTCAACCGTTCAAACCCATTTATGTGACAAGAAGTTTAACTTAACTAGACCGTTTTACTACAATTATCACGAGAATTTGCAGTTGTTGCATGAACATCTATTTTTTGTATCTCTTAAGCAATGTTTGCCACCCACGTTTAGACCACGGTCCATTTCTATATAGCAGTTCATACAATGAAAATAAATCTGAGCGGGCGACTCAAGTTGGGGAGTCCCTTGGCAGCGTGCGCAACCAGTTCGCAACCGGATGATACATGGTTTAGTTTCAGATATAGCGGTGTGCGCATGAAGTTGTATTCATGCGAATTCAAGGTCACAAACCTATATATCTCACCAAGAGAGAAATCGGTTCAGGAAAATAGAATAAAAGTTTAATTATTTGTTATGGTTCTCTTTTGATTTTGTCTCGGAGTAGTCCTTTACACCAGTTTTGATATTCTTGGCTAGTAAGATCATTTATGGGTCAATAGAGACCTGTTATGCTAACGACAACTAATTTGCATTAAAAGTAGTGCTACATGTCTGAATATGCTAGCAGTTTAATCCTTTTCATTGCTTATTTTGACATCATATATTTAAGATCGAACAAAGACAGTCCTATATTTGTCCTGTCAACATTAACCGTAATTTCGTCAGTAATTTCTGCTATAAAAATTGTGTTCAACTTAATGTAAAAGCCTTATTTTCGGGGGTTTTTGGTAAAGTTACACTTATGTGGATCGACCTGCACACGAAATTTAGAATCCATAGAAAATACATGAATTCACTGAATTATTAATTATAGAACTAATGGCTGTGGTGTGCAGTTAAATCATTCTATTTCGCGCGGGTTTAATTTTCGCGTATTTCGCGCTGTGACAAGAGCGCGAAATTCAACCCCAGCAAAATCAAACCATGTAACAGTGTTTCTTTATAGGAAAACACAGTTGCGTGAATTCATGCCCCCGCGACTTTGTTTTTACGGGGTTTGCGCGAAAATTCGTCCCCGCGAAATATAATGATACTGCAGTTATTTGTTTTGACCAGCAATTGTAGTACCCGTATCAAAGCTTGAATGATCACTACAGTGAAGGTCTCATAAAGATCACACAGAAATTGAGAACACAAATGTAGACCACCTAATATTTTTTTACCAATTTTACCCAGTACCAATTCCAATCTTATTAGCGGTGTTTCGCTGTACGTAGTTCTGAGAAATGTTGATTTTCAGATTTTCCAAGCTCTAACCTCTACTTTTAAATAAAATAATGCTAAGCCCATCAACACTTTTTATCACTGATTTCATAGTAGAAACGTCTTAACTGTAGAAACTGGTCATGGTAGAGTTATGCGACATGCATGTGTTTAAAATAATGATCAATTGTTGGCATGTTAGTGGCCAATTTAAAACAAAAACAAGGTTTAATTATTCTTGTAAGAATGCGAGACAACATTTTGATTGACAGAAATGTTATAATTATATTATGTGTTTTTCATTGTAAATAACATATATGAGAAAAGTTAACTACTTCTAACTTCATTATTCATGGCTATTTCGAGTGAATTTTTAATTGGTTCAATTTCCGTTTTGATAGTAAAGATTGTAGCGATTTTCGCTCGCTTTATGTAATACGGTTTTACATAAATAATATTAAAAATAGGCCTAAAAATGTAAAAGTAAAATGTATAAAAAAATCTTTCTGAAAACGTTTCCGTAAAATATCAAACGTTGTTTGAAATAAAACTTCGCTGCACTTTTTTCTGAGGTTGCTTTTCTTAACGTGATTTAGATTAAGTTTTCTGTGTATTATAGTTGGATGAAATATTTATACAACGAATAAAAATACATTTCAACGCTTATATCTGACAAAACAAACAGATCCCATACATTTTAATAAAAACGAGTGAAGAAATAAAACCTCACGGAGCAGTTGTGCTGCTTATATAAACTAAACTTACAACATTCATTAAAAAAGACATTGAAATGTACATATCGAATGCATAAATTTGAATTAATTGGTCCTGAAGTAACATAACCTTGGGAAGATATGGCAGAAAACAATTCTATATCGGCAATGCATTGATATCATCCTATTTCACATTTTCGCTCAGTATATAAATCTTCCTTATAATCTTGAGATTTTCAGTAACATTTTATTTAGCGCATATTATCGCATATTATCGTTAAACTGACCTGGGAACGTTATCTTTCACGCATGCGCATTAAATGTTGCAGGCGGAGTTTCACTTATCGCTTGATAAGCGATCGCTGGGAAGGTGTTCTTTACATTCTTTGAATTAAAATGTCCTTATTAAAAAAAATAACGCTTTAAAATGCGTTTTTTCTTAAATTATTGTAATGATGTAGATAAGTTTATTTTAGTCTGAAGATTAGATTCCCCGTTAAAATTAAAAATGTTTTCATGGAGAATATAACCCAGCATTAAACCATTGTTCGGGGCTAAAATATTACGTATGCTAATAAAACTTAAAAAAATGGCGGTCTCAAACAATTCAGAGATTAGATTATTTGCACAAATGTAGCTACATGTAATAAGTGTCAACTTATAAACGTGTTTCGTAACACTAACTTTCTTAATAAGTTTCATTTTTAAAACAGCTTTTAATGGACATATATGTGTGATTAACATGCGAGCTGTTCTAAATTACCATGGCGCAATAAGGAACAAATTTTATTTTTATTTAGACTGCTCATAAGTCATTTGAATGTCAATGTAAAGGTTAAAAAATTATTTTGTTCAATGGAAATCCAGTATTTTTCAATTTTGGGGGAAATTTATTTCTTTATTTCTCTACTAACGCGTCATTGAATGATTTCCCAGTATTACTAAGTAAATATGCTACCATGCTGAAATAAGGTAGCTAGCTGAAATGTTGAATACATGTTATTATATTAACAAGGGGTCTAACCTAAAGTAAGAAGATCGATGCTTTAAGACGGGCATTTCATGGAGAGTGGTGTCAATTGGTGATAAAACAGCATTGTTTTGTTTACATCGACCACTAATTCAGTAAAGTAAGTACATTTTCTTGTATTATAGGTATTGTGTATGAGATAACCACCTGGCCGCTTGTTTCAGACATCTGCTTCTGGTCCGTTTTTGTCTGTCCATGCAGTGGTTGAAGCGTGAAAGAAGGGATAGCAACATAGGGGTCCAAACTCTGCAATGTCTGCAGACTGATTTTGGGAGCTTTAGAGAATTAGATTTCGCCTTGCTGTGTTTGCGGGGTGCGGCATACATTATTTAACACTTTAGAACGTTTCCTGTGCTAATAGGAGCCTCTGTGTTCATTTTTTTTACATTTAAGACGATTTCATGGAGAACTGTCTCACTTTAGGACAATTTCATGGAGAGCTATAAATTTTGGAGAGGTTAAACACTGATTAGTTTATAATGAACAGAAGTATATCTGTAATTTTTATTGTAATTGTACCATGTATTGAACATGATTATATTGGCAAGTCAAGAACTGCACCCATTAACTGCAATGAGCACAATTAAGACCAGTATATCATTGCTTGTTAGGTATCCATGACTGTACTATACTTTAGTGCTTAAAACGGATTACGCGACACAATTACACCTTAAGACATCCCATTTTAACGTATGCACCAGTCGAAAAGTCATATGAATCCACTCTCCCACCCCCACCCCCTTGCCGGAAGTACGGGCGGGAAAAGCCATGTTTAACCATTCGGATGTCTCGGCACTGCGAGGCAAGTGTGATGGTTTTGATTTAGCGCCAAAGTGTCCTTGATTTTTATTATTTATTTAGCGGTAATTTTACCATCAGGCTGTTCCCACATGGTGGGTATTTTACAAGGTATCTGCTTGGGCCAAAAGCAAAGTGTCTGCTAGTCTGCAGGGTTACGATCCCCTGCCTTTAATACCATCTTCAGATATAATCAAGTTCTGATTAAAATCAATTTAATCAGATATTTTTTAGTAGGTGCACTTAATCCCTACTGTTCCCAGTGTTATTGGCTTTTTTGCTGAAACTTTCAAAGTTTATACTATTTCCAATCGACCAGTATTTCGACATTGTGTTTAATTGACCATGTTGACTACATGCAAAACATATTTATTATGATGATTTTAGTACATGCATTTATTCTCCTCACCTTTTTTATTTTTAGGTGGATGTATTCTTTTTAGGGATGGCAACGAATAGCAAAATTGTCATTAGAATATTTGGATATACAAGTATTGTAATATTCGATAGTTATTTGTATTTGCGATCTCTTTGCTGGAGTATACCGTATGTGTCTCTCAAACAACACTTCCGGCTTAATAACGACTTTCCAATTAAAATAACGTTTCACATCAGGTCATGCTAAAGTAAGATCAAATCTCGATTTCTAACATTTCATGTTCGTGTGCTGTCCACTTACTGATAAATAACATTAAGTTACTATAAAAGAAGTCAGTGTACTTTCGTCGTCTTTTGTACGTGCTTTTAAGGGACATAGTAATTTTATGGTCCTAAAGTAAGGCGGTTCTCCATGAAATTGTCCTAAAGTGAGACAGTTCTCCATGAAATCGTCTTAATTGTAAAAAAATGAACACAGAGGCTCCTATTAGCACAGGAAACGTTCTAAAGTGTTAAATAATGTATGCCGCACCCCGCAAACACAGCAAGGTGAAATCTAATTCTCTAAAGCTCCCAAAATCAGTCTGCAGACATTGCAGAGTTTGGACCCCTATGTTGCTATCCCTTCTTTCACGCTTCAACCACTGCATGGACAGACAAAAACGGACCAGAAGCAGATGTCTGAAACAAGCGGCTAGGTGGTTATCTCATACACAATACCTATAATACAAGAAAATGTACTTACTTTACTGAATTAGTGGTCGATGTAAACAAAACAATGCTGTTTTATCACCAATTGACACCACTCTCCATGAAATGGCCGTCTTAAAGCATCGATCTTCTTACTTTAGGTTAGACCCCTTGATTAAAGTAAAAGAAAACAACTTACAGCTAAATTCAAATATCTATTTTGTTTCATAATTCTACAGTTTATTGTCAAAATCATATTGATATTTAATTTTATAATTGACTATGTATAATATACATGGGACATGATAAAATAAATAACTACAAAGAGTTTTTATTTAAATACGGCTCTTCATTCATATAAAAAAATCGCCAGGCTATTGGATATGTATATAGGTTAATGAATTTACGGACTATAATCAGCATAGCGCAGTGCAGCCGCGCGACCAGCTAAAGTTTTAGATTGCTCTGTCATGAATAAGCACTTACCGACTTAGTGGTTGAAATTATAATTGGTAAAATACTTGTATTCATTTTATAACAGGTTTCAATCCGTCGGATTTCAGTCGACAGTAAAGAACGCGAATACACCTTCTGTATTTATTTCTGTAGTTCAATTTGATTATTAAAAAATAGATAACTAAGTCTACTTAATTCTGTAAACAACATTTGTGTCATGGTTTTCACATGCTTAGTAAATGTTCAATATAAAGCTTTATTTCCAAAAATAATAATGCAGTTCAGATAATCCTGTAATGAGCGTTTTTCTGCTAATTTTTAAATTTAGTTCTAAGTTGAATGTATTATTACGCATGTAAAATCCCTCAAATTCCGGTAATTTAAAATTATCTGCCTCGAGCAAACATTACCATGACAACTTTAAGGCATATGGCCATCTTATCAGTTATAAAATTATCAAACCGCTTACAAAGTATGTGCAGCAATTTATTCTGCCTTTAAATGGTAATAATGGTTGAAATTATTTTTAAGCCAATGACAATGCAGTATTTTTCAAATATTTCGAACCTTAATTCTCATAAAGTCGCGCGTCGGAAATGTGTTTAATAAAGGTCGATTTCCTCTATATCATCTAGTGAATCTAACAGCGAGAAGTGTCGATCGTGATCAGACTACACGGATGAGAACGTCACAAAACTACTTTCAGTTTGACTATTGATCGTTTGCACACCCGTACATGGTAATTTAGGCGGCGACTGTTTTGTCAGTTACAAAAATAATTTCGACCATTATATACGTTTGTTTAGAGGCTTGTATGAAATTTAAACGGTCGCCCAGCTGCGCTGGGCCTGACCGTTTAATTTTCATACAAGCCTCCAAATAAACTATAACCTATACTTATTTTCACATCTACATGTAAAATATTGATCGATTTCAAACCGAATTGCGAATATATCATTAATTACAAATGTCCATAGTTCCATATCTTTTTAGTAACTGATATATACTCGTATCACTGCTTCTTCTCTGTGAATGAACCAGAGACCTATGTATAATATAGGTCTTTGAATGAACCATAAAGCCTGGCTACAAAGATCATTGCCAGTGTGGGTGCCAGTTGCAAGAATGCCACTGCAAGAGAGCAACAGCTTAACGAGCGGTTCCTGGCGTGTTTGTTTTTTGTAAAACGCATTATTTAGACCCGAAAAAGATCAACCAGAAATGATGAACAAATAACTTCCTCTGTTAAAATTCTACCCCTCTTTTTCTTAAATTCTTTTATCTTATTATCTATTTTCTATGATTATTTTTAATCACTTCTATAATCTGCACTATCCTAATTATTTATTTCGACTATAACGTGTATAAGGCTAGAACAGCCACTGGTCTGATAAAAAGTTTGTTTGTCTTTTTATAGTTTTATGCATCCTAACAAAATGTTATAATAGCCAATCTATTTTCTGCCCTACTGCATTGAGAGTGATGTTTGTATGGAAGGATGTAGACTGGCTTAAGATCCTGTTTTTAAATCAAATAAATTGACTTTAAATTGACTCTTAAAGTGTCACATTACGATGTATATCGGTATTCCCTCAAATCGTGATGTTTAGAATTTTGTGGATACGTGTATTAAGTAAACTTATAAATACTAAATTAATTGCAATTGTTGATTTGTTAATACCTATCGTGTTTATTTGAAGTTGGAATAGGACTTTATTTGTTCAGAAATGGCTTGATTGAGTATATTACATTACGTAATTGTGTAAGCTTAAGAGATAGTTAATCTGAATAACGTGGTAAACTTGAATTCATAAAACTAAGACTCGGCATAAAATTACTTGTAAAATCGAATTTACTTAAGGTTGGAAATTCAGTAACCGGTTAGCAATCGTCGAGTTGAAACATCTTTTCGCGTGATAATATTTGCGCGAGCTCTCGCTCGTTTCTGGAGAGATCTCAACTCTGCGATACCTGCAAATACAGTATTGTGACGACGCAGACAACACGCGCATTAAAATATAGAACACATTTTTGAAGTATACTGCGATATTCTGTTTTGAGATTAAAAGTTTACTACCTCAGCATCATACATATTCAAGCTCGGATGTAGGATTTCTGGAAATGGGGTTCGTTTGCGAGTCGTTGGTCGTTGGTTCGAATCCCGATAAAATCATAATTTTTCTTTAATCTCAAACGTGTAAATTTCTTCGTTTTTATCGAAATAAGTTAACAAGAGAGGATCTTTAACACCCAATATTAAAATTTACATATAACCATTGTATTAATCATGTTAAACAAAACACATCGTCTGTACACAGTCAGTTATGGGATTCGGATTAATAGAAAAATCAACTGCTTTGAAAATATTTTTCAATTATGAGTATGTTAAAGGTGGTTGATTCTCATTCCCCGTCGTTATCAAACACACTTTAACGATTTATTATTAACTTTGATTAACATAAATTTAAGATACAATCAAAATATATGAATTTACCGACGACCACATTTCTGTGTAGTTGGCATTTCTTTACTTTTTGCCCGAATCGCGTGGTCAATCACGCGAAACACAGCCGGTATTATGTCCTATTAAAACACGTGCATTTTTCTAACTACTCGTACACTCGAATACGTGACTAAACACTTAAAACAACTTTCAATCATCTGTGGTTATACAGTCTTAATGTCGTTTGAAATACAGTTGTACCTGTTTAATAATTTCCACAACTTCAGGTCTAATATCGCTTTAATATTGATTTGTTTTATGATTGTTTTTGTTTTTCGTAATAACCAGTTATGCGAAACATTTGAAACCAATCTTGTTGATTATTTAGTATCAATAAATAAATAAATAAATAAAACACTTTAACTGAATGAATACTGTATTTCAAACAAAATGACGCATTCAATTATATTATAGTTATGTTAATATTTTCCGATCAGGCATATGTTTTAAACATAAATTTTACACAATAACATGCAAGCGAAAATAAAACTTATTTCGGACATTTCGTTATAACTTATCATTTGACTTGTAGATTACTTGTAGATATGAATGTGCTTGTACAGTGCAGAATGTGAAAGAATTTTTCTAGTAGTCTAATCGTA
Organism: Corbicula japonica; assembly: GCA_038501625.1. Classification (NCBI taxonomy): domain Eukaryota; kingdom Metazoa; phylum Mollusca; class Bivalvia; order Venerida; family Cyrenidae; genus Corbicula; species Corbicula japonica. The sequence continues at coordinate 275,443 of JAZAYU010000460.1, forward strand.
AAATACGTAAAATAGAGAAATATTTTACTTATCGATTTGAAGAAAGCTGTGTGCCTGACATGTGTTTTATAGAATTTTTGCCAAAGGTATAAACTCTATTATAATTGTAATAGATCGTTTGTATCACTAAGACCAAGTTAATAACATACATCGAAGGAAAGAAAAGTAACTTATTTTACACTCTGTATGCGTCAATCTGATTACAATCATTTCCTGAAATCAGTTACGCTATCAGGATCTGACTACGAGAAACTAAAACATGCTTTTATCACTAACCCGTTGAACCAATCAGATTGTCGCCTGTAAAATCGCAAAAGTGAAAGGAAAAATAGTATTTTAACTCATGGAAAGTGTTGACAGCTTGCGTAAGACATATTTTACTGGAGATATATATGTGTGTTTATGTAGTATTGCATGCATTTCTAATGTAATGACATCTTCAGATCATTTTGCGAGCGTTATAAATACGCTTCCTGTGTTGGCAATTTCTAAAAATAGTAATCGGAGGAAAACCGCTATTACTTATGTACAGTGACTGCGGGCCGTCATCAGATCTAACATTTTGTTAGATCTGACTTTAGTGAGATTGTATATGCGTCTATGAAAAATATACCAGGACTACGTTCTACAAATTCTGAACGTGAAATACAGTCAGTTTCTAGAATTGTTTACTCTTGAGTTTCTTTTATGTTTGCTTAAAAAATAATAAATTGCATTTCTAGCATTGGAGAAACGAAGCGCAATTCAGTAAGGATCGCCACCACAGAGAATAAGAAACACAGTGACGGATGAAGTAAAAACATTAATTTGATATATTTTCGATCTAAAATCAATAGCGCACCGAACACTTATAAATGTATTAAATACATGCACAATTATTGTTCATCTCTGACAGCATAGCTTCGTATAAGCTTAAGCATGCTGAAAGTGGAATCAAAATTTAACTAAGGGGAATACTTCAAGCTGGAGATCCTTATTTAAAGAAATATCTTATTCCACATTCAAGCCTATACGTTGAAAATGCGGTACTGTTAGCTTTATGGGTGCTTTTTGTGCCAAATAAAACAAACTCGTATACACAACTGAATAAGGAAATGCCGCAATAAAGTTTTATGTTACTCTCTTCTTGTTATTCAAACAGTTAAAGAACTTAACATGTAACGGTTCATGAAAACTTGGTTTTGATCAATATCATTTCAATTGGAAATTTCATCAAAAGCAAATATTCCAGTCGGATTCATTCCTATCGGATATACTCAATTCTGTCGGAATTCAAAATAGATCAGATCAGAAAATATGGTGAATATTCTAGTAAGACAACAGTTAAACAAATCGTTTTTTATTATAATACAATAACCAAGTATTATGACGATAAAAGTCAGAGATATAAGGATAATTATCTATATATATGTAATGAGTCATTTTGACGAAAACATTAAACGATGTTGACGATTACAACAATGTCAAGTTGTCAATCATGACCACGAGAGTCAGATTTTGTCAACAAAATATAATAAAAATAACTTACTTACAGAATAGTGAGTGTATTATATTATTTAAAATGCTATTTACATTTTGTTTTTCTTTAATCACAATCTTTTTTTTTCATTTTCACAAGAAAACACAACAACTGACTTTACTGACTGGAAATTATAAATACGACATAAGTTGCGATTAAAATAAATGTTCGGAATAACTTTTCCCACAGGACTGATTCCGCTCGGAAAGATAAATACAACATGAATTCCGATAGGAATTAAATAAACACAGGAAACATTCCGATCGGAATTTTTTTCAAACTAACAGTTCTATTATGTGTATCCATAATCGTGCGAGACCATACGACTATCCTAATTTCATACAGATTTTAACCGAATTATTATTCTTGTATTAAACCGATCTTTTTTTGGTTTAATATCATTATCTTGTAAATAATTTAAGTTAAAACGTAACTTTTACATCAAATCTGAGATGATGGTAATTAAAACACACTACTGTATACTATAACTTGTTCACAATTTTTTTCCAGAAATATATTGATTATTCTTGAATTACATGTTTCTCTCTTTTTTGAATACAATAGTTATTGTAAAATTTAGATGAAATAACAACAATAACTCTATGAATTTAAAGGTTTCATATTAAGTTTCGTCGTCTTATCGGTACATCAAAATGGGTTCCTATGTTTACTTACTGGTGTTAATTTTGATCTCAACTATGTTCTAATCGTTGTGGTTCCGTTTCTGAGCATTAACCGGCTAAAACCCGAGACTGCAATATTTCATGTCAAAAAATAAATATTTCAAAACTTTTCTATCCTTTTTTATTTTAATAAGCAATAAGTTTTTGTTAGTCAATTACATTTGCATAACGCACGGATACATGTATAACTTCTATATCACCGGCAGAATATGATCTCTTGGTCAGCAGACCTGCAATCGGTTGAGAACTCATTTTAGAAGAGAACATGTTTTATCGACAAACATAATTTGCTTATTGATGAACTCTGATGTAGTTCGGATAGAATTACTAGAACATTAAACTGCAATTTAAGCAAAAGTATGATTGTTGATGTGAAACAAAAACGTGTACAAAACTATAATTTTAATATGTTTAATTATAACAACATTATTAAAGTGCTTAAGTATGAACGCGCAATGGAAAGGTTTTATTGTGTCGTTAAAATTACGGGGATAGGGGTAAAGGTGAGCGTAATAACGCAAAAACGAAGTCGGTGACCCCCTTTTTTTATTTGTCAAACATATTCAAAATAAAATTTACAAACGAATTATGCAAAAAAATCAAAATTTTATTGATCATATTTTTCGCAATTCCGAAACAAGCGACGAAATTTTAGTAAAACTCCATGTCCATTTTCAGGTCGAAACGGCGCTTTTCGGCGACGTCACGCGTACATCTTGGGTGAAAACTCATGAAAGTTACATCAGTGGAAAGAGAATTTAATTCTGTACAATATTATTAAAACATAAAACAGAACATTCGAAAGATATTACAGATACAGCAGAAAACATTCAGTAACGGTTCTTTTGACGTCATGTCCAAAAACTGCCGTTAGTAGACATCTTTAAAGATCTGTATCTTTGAGACTAATAAAATAGTTTTACAAGATATTCTGTTCCATATCGGAAATATGATCAATTAACTGCATGAACATTTTCATGAAAAAACTTGAACGTTGAAAAATCGGCGCATTTCACCTTAACTCGGTATTTAACGCGTTATTTTCAAATCAATAACATTCCATAATCTGCATTGTATGGTCTCAACATGAAAGAATGAGATTGACCTTTAACGAGAAAAAAACCGACAGGACTGAAAAGAATCAGTAAGTCTGACAAGTCTTCTTAGAATATAAATCAAGAAGTACGTCAAGTTACAAAATAAAAGCAGGATTGAGAAATTTAATAAAGAATTTCACCTCCTCAATGATTCATATTGGAGATAACTTCATATAATAAATGCAATATATATATTACACACATACAAGTACAACATGTATTATGTGACGGCTGTGTTAGTTCATGCGTCAGTGTCTGTGTGAGCACAAGAAAGGCCTTCAATCTATATCAGTTTGCTGTATTTCTTGATCAGCAATATAGTATTAAAACGGATAAATACTGGAGATATATGGATAATTATCTATATTTATGTAATGCGTCATTTTGACGAAAACATTAAACGATGTTGACGATTACAACAATGTCAAGTTGTCAGTCATGACCACGAGAGTCAGATTTTGTCAACAAAATATAATACAAATAACTTACTTACAGAATAGTGAGTGTATATTTTGAATAATATTTGCATTTTGTTTTTCTTTAATCGCAATCTATTTTTTTATTTTTTTCTTCATTTTCATAAGAAAACACAACAGCTGACCTTACTAACTGGATATTATAAATACGACATAAGTTGCGATTAAAATAAATGTTCGAAATAACTTTTCCCATAGGACTGATTCCGCTCGGAAAGATAAAAGCAACACAAATTCCGATAGGAATTCAACGAACGCAGGAAACATTCCGATCGGAATCACCTCTTTCGATCGGAATTTTTCCGAATGGAAAAAATTCCGACCGGAAAATTCCGATCGGAAAATTTTCCGATAGGAAAATTCAGGATTCCGATCGGAAAATGTCGATTCCGATCGGAATCGAAGTTTGACATTGAATTTATTTTCCAATTTTCTCGAAAACTAAACAAGATAGGGCATTGAAACATTCCAGTTTTTCTATTTAATTCACGTGTAATCACCCGATAAAAAAAAAACCCGCAAGAAAATAGATAAAATAAAAAAAAAGTTTTCGGAAAATATAATATTCCGAAAATTCACAGGATCGAGTTTTTTACTTGAACAGTTGCATAATTAAGGCAAATTTCGTGTCATTTTGGCAAAAACTACTTAAATAGTTACATCTTTAAGTTTAGGAAAACATGGAGGAAACCAGGATGCTTTCAAAGAGGGCGTTGTTTTAATAACCGTTGTGGAATGTGGAAATATTGTGCATAGTTCAATAAAGTGATCGTCACAAATTATTATGACCTGATTTCATAAGATTTAGACAATATTTAATTTCTGACGTCAACACGGTGAGCAACATGTCCACCCACCCTATGTATAGAATTTTAGCTAGAATGCTAGCCCGCTGAAGTTTCGCCGCTTTCCTGCTACACTGTGAGCCCTCCGAGTTCAGACTGCTAGGAAATGCATCATAAGGTTTTTTTGATGATTCAATTAATAAGTATTAAATCTAACCCGACGGCCCGCCAGCCTGCCCAGTTCACACCACATGACCGCTACACTATTAGTCCGCCGAGTTCACACAGCTAGCTTATGCATCATAATGTACGCTGATTCTGTTAAGTATTAAAGTTTAGTCCGCTGGCCCGCTAACCCGCACAGTTCACACCGCTAGACCGTTATACTGTTAGCCCGCCGAGTTCACACTTCCAGTATTAAAGTATAACCTGCTAGCCCACCAGCCCGCCCAATTTACACCGCTAGACCGCTACACTGTTACATGTAGCCCGCCGTGTTCACACTGCTAGGAAATGTTTAATAAGATTTTAATTGTAATTCATTTAAGTATTAAATTTTAGTCAGCTGGCCTGCCAGTCCGAACAGTAAACACCGCTAGAACGTTACACTGTTAGCCCTCCGAGTTCACACTTCTAGGAAATGCATCATAAGGTTTTAGTATTGATAAAATCAAGTATTTAACTTTAGCACGCCGAATTATCGCGTTTCGAGTTATCGCAACTTTTTTTAGTTGAATATATAAGGAAAATTGACGGGACCGTCGGCCGACTTCGAGTTAAACCGTCATTTCGAGTTATCGGGTTTCGAGTTATCGCGATTCCACTGTAGTTACTTTTCTTGACTGTTCTAACGTGCGTTAATAAATGCAAAATGAAGATACATTTATGTGTGCAAAGGTTCATAAAACGGCATTTTGCCGTTACAGAGATTCTGATATTTTTATTTTGCTGATGTCCGTGCAATAACAACTCCAGACGGCCCTTGATTCAGAAAACATTTCAAACGGAAAACTGGAGAAGGTGTACATTGATAATTAAATAAACACGGAAGGCAAAGAATTAAACATTTAATTAATATACCAAAAGTTTAATGATGAACAAAAATATATTAAAGTAAAGATTTAACTATTAGCATTAGTTGCTTCTATACACCACAATTAACAGACCAACTGGGCAAGTGACAATCTTGTAGAATTTAACACAGTTCGCACACGTGTTAAAAAGAGTCCTTCACAAATATTCAACATGACACCATTTTTTTGGGACAGACTGGCAAGTGAGAATATATGTCAATTACTGGCAATTAACAGTATAGGGGTGTTCAAAACTATATTACACAGTGTGATTTTGAGTTCTTAAACAAATTGATGATGATTAAAATGAACAGTACTATTTAGATCCATCCCAAACGATGGTCTGCATATGGCGGTGAACATGGAACGAACAAACCGCGAATTTAACGAATTGACATGTACTTATCAAGAGTATTAAAGCATTTTAAAAGATACCTATTTTTTTGCTAATATAATATTTAAAATTTATTTTAAAATTGAGGCCGTTTTAACCAAAAAGTGAGGCCGTTTTAGCTAAAAGTGAGGCCGTTTTGACTAAAAGTGAGGTCGTTTTAACCAAAAAATAAAAATGTGAGGCCGTTTTGACCAAATAGTGAGGCCGTTTTAACCAAAATGAGGCCGTTTTAACTTGAGGCCGTTTTTACCTGAGGCCGTTTTAACCAGCACCCGCATACTGTACCATACCACGCTAAATCTATGAAAGCAAAGCTAAACAAACGCAACTTCTGTCGTAATTTTATATTATACAGCTTTTGCAGTAGACAGTCATGTCCAGAAGTGCTCTCGTTATATTCTGAGCACTAAGGTACCAGTACACATTACCCTTAAAAGCAGTTGGATATCTGTTCGAAAATTTAATTGCTGCTGTTCACCTTTATGTATTGCAGAACTATGTTTTGATATTAAATTTGGTAAGAAAGAACCATAAAATATGCCAGTGATCTAACCATTTTGACAAATGTTATTGTCATTTCTTTTCATATTCTAACAAAAGATATTACGGCAACAATGAATTGTTTCCGATTAACATTTGTGGTGTTGACCTGGGAACTTGAAGGATTCTGTAGATTAGCCAAAGAAGTTGCAAATGTTCCGGCTAGTATTACCTTGTGATATTTAAATACACTTGTGATTACCTCATGATTGTCAGTGGACTGGTCATACTGGACAATTTTTCGGCAGTGCCGGATGCAATAATTACAGAGAGCCGATCTGTTGGGGACAGTCGTAAGGTTATCTTGAAGCCCCTGTTTGGTAATAGGAAACGATTGGTCATTTATTTAAATTAATAAATATGGTATACAAACAGTTTAATATTTATAATTTAAAACTTGTTTGGTTTTTTTTTCAGAAAAAGAGCAGAGGAGAAAAAGAAAGTGACAGATGGCCATAAGCAGTTCATAAATATGTGGATGCGACACAATCCAGAAACTACTGCTAGATGTTTACGAGATAGACTGAAATCAGTTTTTAATTTAAGTGTTAGTGTTTCGTGTGTCAGTAGAATTCGCAAGAATATGGGATGGACAGTAAAACACACTGGATATTGTCAGTTGATATCAGCTGCAAATTGTTTAAAGAGAGAACAATGGTGTCTCAATGCTTTGAAAAGCAAAGATACATTTGAAAATGTAATATTTGTTGATGAAACGACGATTGAAATGAGTTCTGCTGGCAGATTGCAGTTCTATCAGGCCCAGTCCACTACCGACAAGCTACCTAACAAAGCACCTAAGCCTAAGCATGCTTACAAGGTAAATTTTAATAAATTTATAGTGGTACCTTAAATAGAGCTTCATGACAGAAAATTCTTGTTGTAAGTTTAGTTAAGGATTTCAGAATATGAAGTGGTGAACCGTTCAAATTTCTTTTAAAACTATTTTAAAGATTAAAGTAAATATCAGAATATCCTGATATAAGGATACTTTGTCAGCATTCTGATATCAAAATGCATACCTAAATATCCATTCAGATATCTGAATCTCATCTTATAGAATAATAAGTTTGCTCTTGATGATCATATTTTGATCTTACTTCTATGAAATACTTAAATGTCTTTTTACTTGTTATTTTTTTCAGGTCCATCTGTGGGGAGGGATTTCATACAGAGGGAGAACTGACTTATGTGTGTTTACAGGAATCATGGATTCTGTTATCTACCAGCAAATTCTAGAAAGAAATTTCCTGCCATTTGTGGAGAAAAAGTTCCCAGATGGATTCAGATTGTACCAGGTAATTTAACCAAGCCCATTGAATGTAACTGACGATTTCTATCACTATCACATTGTATCATTATATTCAGTGTAGATCCAGACTAGCCGGCACTGTCATGATTTACACTGATCACATGTGATGTAACCAGTAATATCAAGGTTAAGATGAAAATAACATTTTCTGGGTGTTTTATTTATATTTCTCAAACTCGTCAAAATTGAATCATACGGCCACCATTTACATAATTTACATTATATTATATAATATAGCAATGTTTGATTATATCAAGGTAAATACATTTATTATATATATACAATTAGACTGGATTCAATCTTTTTTTACATTAATCATATAATTAGACTGGATTCAATCTTAAATAAAATTCAGATTAAGCTTTAATATTTAAACACAGTGACTAAGGTATAAAATGATTTGGTCTTTGAACTGGCCTTTGAAACAAATAAAAGCTGAAACTGTCATTTTCTTTTATGCAAAATTGCCAGGGCAAATGTCCCATTTTCAGATAATTATCCTCTCAATTATAATACAAAATTGTATTTTCTCAGGTATTTGTTATAAGAAAGGGTTCTTAAAAGTCAATCCGTTTCCACTAAGTATCTCAAGAACTTTAGTCCCAGAGGTTTGATTAGACTGAGACCCAGAGTCTTCCATCTTCACATGATGATGTCTACTCATACTGAAACTTATCGCTGGGTGATTTCAAACTTTGTTGTACATCCAGGTTCACTTGTGCATTATAAATTTTTTTCTAAAAAGCAGCATATCATAGTACACAAGATGAAACATATGAATACATTGAAAATATAGAGCTGAAACACAAAAATTAAGTTTAACCCAACCACATCCTTAAAATTGCCCATGCTATGGGTCTGATGGTTTAACCATCCATGATGATGTTTATTGCATATAGACATTCCCCAATGTTTTGGTTGGCTTGACAAATTGACAAAATTAACTTGCCATTCATAAAATATATATATTCTTTCAGTGGAAATAAATAGCGTTTGATTGTGACTTGAAGACACTTTTTCAAAATAAATAGTTTACAATTATTTTGAGTTCACACTTTTCATATTTTTCAGGATAATGATAGCAAGCACGTAAGCAAGTCAACTAAAGACTGGATGGCACAGAAGAATATAGCTCACTGTGTGATGGAAGTTCCAGCTTCCTCGCCTGATTTAAATCCTATTGAGAACTTGTGGCCCACATTAAAAGATTATCTGCAGAGAATTATTAAACCTAGAAAAAAGGATGAACTTGTAAATGGGATTAAAGTATTTTGGAACAGTCTCACTGCAGAACAATGCTGTTCATACATTGACCACATACATAAAGTCATACCAGAAGTGGCTATAAACAGAGGTGGTCCAACTCAGTACTAACTGATTAATATGCTTGAAAAATGTAAACAAACTGTAACAAAGGACTAAATTAAGATCTTTGTGTAAGCATTGCATATGAAAAGTACTTTCATTTAAGAGGTAGTTCTTGTTCACCCCTCAACTGTAAGTGATCTGGTTGCTATCCATCAGCAAACAGCGTATATCTAGATTAGCTGGGAAATCTGTGCCATCTGATCAGTATTTACACTGTTAACATGTTTGATTCATTAGGATATTCATTACAAAAAAGAGAAAGTGTAGATCCTGATCAGGTAGCACTTGTGTGCTGGCTGGTCTGGATCTACACCATTTGCACATGCAACAAAACCTGTACATATGTAATAAAAGGTCAACAGTGTTTAATTTCAGTACTGAAAATCATTATATCGACAATAATCCAATTTAACCCTTTCCTCCATCTATACATGTACACATGTGTGATCAGTGTAGATCCAGATCAGCCGGCACATCCGTGCCGTCTGATCAGGATCTGCACTGGTTGCATTTTGGTCAGAAATAACCTAACAAATCAAAACACGAACAGTTTAGATCCAGATCAGACGGCACAGATGTGCTAGCTGATCTGGATCTAATCTGATTACCCTCCCAATTAATGTGTATCTATGGAGGAAATTGTTAGTTCTATTGATCAGATCTGATTTGCCTATTACCAGTAATTACCAATCTGCTTGTTATCCTCTCCCCTAGTTGTCACTGTCGTGATATTCAGTACAATATAATCGAATGAGCATGTTTAAATTTTATTCTTGTATATTTTTTAAGGCAAGAATTCTAATTCACAGAAGTGAAAAAATAAATCTGAACTATCTGAATTGCCTTGAATATGGGAAAACATAATTATATTGAAGCCTGAATGTCATAACACACAAATGTTGATTATGGTGATGATTACGCATAACAAGTCACTTCATTTTGAGTATTTTTGATTTGCTTATTTCTACCAATAGATTGGCAAGATTAGAAATAATATCTGTTTGCATATTTATTATTTCTTTTTTGTGAAATTGCAAGGATACACATCATTTTGTGCTTTTGATGTGGAAAAAAGTTAATTATCATTGCTTGTGAAAAAAATAAAATTAAGAGGTCTCTTGATTGTTGCTTGTACATGTATTATTATTTAAATAAGTTTACAAATTGTCTAGCTTTGCAGTACAGTACAGAAATTATGCTCCAGCGACAATTTTGCTAGCATAGTAAAACTGTTATTTTCATTCCTGGCCTAACCATAAGGTTAAATGACACATACATGTTGTTATCCTAGAAACTATACAAGTATATTTACACTTCAACTTCGTCCTCTACGATGAAGTCTTACTCATTTAAGGAATCATAATTTCCAATGGTAAACAGTGTGAAGTAATAATTTAAAAGGCGTGGCTATAGTAGAACCGTTCACAATTTATTGGACATCGCACAATGTTTTGATGTGTGACGTCGCCCAGCACGCACGTTTTGCCACGAGTTGCTGCGAAAAAGCGTGCCGTCATTCACTTTGTCGTCAATGTGGCTGTTCCAACAGCAATTTGAAAAAGCCGCACTATCACAAATTCTTCTCAATAATTTCTGAATTGATGAGATTATTTATGTGTATAAATATAAGAATTGAATCGATATGTGATAGTTTTCATTTGTGTATGAAAAACAGTTGGATTGTTTAAAGTAAGAGAGAAGCCCTTCAGGCTTCACGCACTTTAAACAACTCAACTGTTTTCCATACCCAAATGAAAACCATCAAATATTGATTCAATCCTTAAATATAATCCTAGAAACTTTACAAGTATATGATCTTAGAAATTCACAAGGATTCACAAACAAAATAAGTTCTCATCTGCTTTCAAATTTGACCTTTCTTGTCAAGATTTTGATAACCTTAATTTTAAAAAGAGAAATTCTAAAACACTGACAAAAGTTAGAAGTCACCCTACATTTGTAGCCAATTAGAGGTATGAAAGTTATATTCCTGTGATTTATTTCATAGAATTCCTTTCTATTTTCTGTCTTACAATGAACAAAATAGTTCAGTAAATATTCAACTGCACATGTACATGGCTTCAAATGTGGACAACCTCTAAGTCATATAGTCTAATATGAACTAAGGCACTGCCTCTTATCGAGCTCTAGCTTTGTTAATCTCAGATAATGATTTATATTAAAAAATAATTTGTTTCTAACATTTGTTAGCCTACTCATGCACGATAAAATTATGTGATTTTTGGAAAGAATTTAAGTCTACATCAACTTAATACAGCTGGACAACTGGCAATCTGACTTTTACTAAACATTTGGGTTTTTAATGTGTAAACACAAAGGCTACTTGCTTAAATTTACAACCCAAATGTGTTCCATTACCTCACTTAATGCAATATTGAATATTGATAAATTCTTCATTGATACATAAAAATATTACATTGTCACATGTGCATGAAAATAAATATATTATTGTCTGAAAAATAAATTTTATTTTTTAAAATGTTATCTTGATTACACTTGCATTTGTAACTTGCAATTGCACAAAATTATTCCATGCTATTCAAAAAATATATATGCATATAAATGAATAAAGTTATAATATAGACCTAAAAAGTACTGTTTTATGATACATGTACATCACATTAACACCACATTGAGACTCAATATGTAGTGTGATACATCACCTAGATTTGGGGGCATATTTGTGCAAAGTCATTTGAAAATATCTCCAGGAATGACAATGCCATAGAAATTTTCAGTTATTAACAACAGTAATTTGAAGCTATAGATGCTGTGTGAAAAATATTGTGACAATATGGTACATATTTGGTGACAATAAGGTACATATTTGAACCAAGTTACTTAAATGTGCATGATAGAATTACTTATTTAAGTTGAAAAATAGTTCAGCTATTGGGCCAAAATAGATGAAATAATCTCAATCAATTAAACATAAACATGTACAATATCATGTAGTCTGATTATCCATATGTAACACTCCTTTACAGGTCTTAGTAACTGATTTGAAACAAAATGCTTCTTTATATCTATTTTCATTACATGAATGAATTGCGCTTGCCAATCAAATCATGCATTAAAAATGTATAATAACAATTTTAAGAGATTGTTTGCAAAAAAATGTAAACCCATGAACACATCAACATGCCATTATTCATAACCACTTTTGGATCTCTGTCTGGTAAGTATTTTATAAATGTAATATATATACTGGAAAGTGTGAATTTCAAAATTCTGAAGCTCATTCCAGTTGGTATTTTCTTGATTTTGTATTTTTCGTTGCAGAAATTTAGGCACAACTACTTTAAAATACGGTAGGTAAATTTCTCTTTAAAAAGTACCATATATTAAAAATGTGTAAATTTCTCTACTTTTACATTGCAAAAACATAAACATACAAAAGAAAAAAATCATTGGTTTTATTATGAGTGCAATTTCCAGTTTTTTGTGTTAAAGTCCAGCTTAAGCAGATCCAAGTACCGGTATATTCAGATTTTTACATGTATTTAAAGAGGCCAAATCCCCACTGACATGGCAAGAAATTTTCTCTTCCTCTTCACAGCAATCTACTTTTTTTTTCAACAATTTAAATGATTATGAAAGCTCTGATTTTTTTATTTTCTAAACCACAACTTTTTGATGCTGAGCAAATTTAGTGATACCATGAATATTTAACAAAATTTGCAAAAATAAAACAAAACAAAACAGACAACTTGTAAATAGTGTATTTGATTATACATGTACCTCACATACATATTTTGATTATGAAATCATGTTGAAATGTGCACATGACAGAAAATATGGTAATAATAGAACACTTTTAATTCCCAAAATGAGCATTAACTTGATATTTGATGCTATTCTTGGAACACATGTATTCTGCTTTCTGGTCAAACTTTTTGGTCCCAACTGATGATAATATATTGGAGATTAACCATTTCCTCCATGTAAACACCTTTATGACATGGAAAAACTGTGTAGATTCAGATCAGCCAGCACATCCATGATTTCTGATCAGGATCTGCAATGTTCACTTGTTTAAATCATTAGGTTATTTCTGACCAAAAAGTGAACAGTGCAGATCCTGATTAGATGTGCCAGCTAATCTGGATCTACACCGGTCTCACACGGGTAAAAAGGCATGTCTGTAGAGTAAAAAGGTAAATTTCTCTTTTATTTAAAATGTCATACTACAGTACTGTGTATTTAAATTAAAAAGGTAATACTCAGTAGTTACTTTGAGAAAATTATTGTCTATACAATTTATAAAACCTGAAATTTCATACATTTAGGACAATCTGTCATGTATTTGGCCAAAATATAAAAAAAAACATAAATTGTTTCTGGAGGTACCATGTCAAATAGGCCACAAGTCAATTCAGGCAGTGCTTGTAAGTCTATTGTATATGGCAAATCACTGTAAAGAGTTAGTTTTGTTTTTAGATTTACACAAGCTTTTAAAAAAATAGTATAATTGCTTAATTGATATCTAAAATTGTGCTTGTCATCCTGAAACCCAAGAACAAATTAAAACATCATCTGATTGTCATTTCTGCTTCAAAATTGGACTGTCATCATAAAGTAAGTAATTTATGTTACAGTCATAATCTCTTCTCTACACCTACCCAAGGTGTTGATTCAATCAGTTTTGTCTGGGTGTCACACTGTTATATAAGATACAATTTACAACACTTGCAGTAAAAGTCAGAGGTGCTAATGCAATCAAAGGTGTCATATTTAATAAATAAATAAATTTATTTCTAAACCAAATCCATGTTGGACAATGCAAAATACACAGCTTATGTTGCAACCATCACTATTTGATTCTGTGTAGACAGAGTGACTTTTGTAGACTAAGGTCATTGATCAAAAGAGCATATTGACATATAAATGATTTCTTTTGTTGCAACATTTTGTTAATTGTTTTCCCACCTGTTTAGTCATGATAGTCTTGGACAAAAATCCAGAAAAAGTACATGTTGCTTTGTACAAAATGTGTGTGAATAGACTGATAATGATCCCAATCTAGTCAAGTCAAGTCAAGTCAAGTAATTTTTATTTTGAAAGTCGGAGCATATAACAAATACAATAAACATTATGTTTATGCAGTGTAGACCCAGTGTAGACCCTCATTTTTTAGGGGGAGGGGCGGCGGCCAGTTTCTTTTTTTTTTAGAAAACAGGGTCAGTGTTCAACGCCCCTGTGGTGTAGATTTGCTCTTGTGCCATGTGTTTTATAGGAAAAAATAAAAGAAATCTCATACCTCGTGTTCAGTACTCTCACAAACAACATCTTCGACTGCCATGAGCTCACGTGTCTGAATGACGAACATGACCAGTGACAAAAAACTCTTATACAAAACTGAATTGTGGCGCTGGTCTACGCTAAGCTCAGTGTGTCTCACAATGTGACTGAGTGACTGTTGCGAGGTCCAGTTCACAATTCAACTTCACATAAAAGTTGGTTCTCACCAGCCTTACATCTTGTTTTCAAGAAAAACTCCATGCATCTGATTGTTCCGTCAATGGGCCTTATGCTCCTTTGAATTTAAAGGCCTAATAATCCACTGACAAGCTACCATTCAGTAGTTTTCAACTTGACTTCTTCAGTCTAATTTCTCAAAATGGCCGATTGCAATTGGTAACAACGAACGACAACCTACTCTCTAAACAGACGATTTAGTTTGTTTAGCTTTCCAAAATGCTAGTCCGATAACAATGCTACCGAATAATAAGTTTTAATTTTTAAAGATATTTTGCCATTAGCAATTTATAAAAATAAAGCCAATAACAAAATTTGTAAAAATAAAGCCAATAACAAAATTTGTAAAAACAATACTTTGCCGTAAGTTTTTACCGGTCAGGTTTTTTCCCGTGTTTACATTGCCTTATGCTGTGCACAACCGGAAACCAGCGCAAACGGAAGTGGACATCGTTTTTTTCTCCTTAGTGAATGGGCATTCCTGCGACCTTAAGACGAGCTTAAGCTCGATATTAAGAGATTTCTAAAGAAAGTAGAAGCATGCACTCTTTCGGCTTCTATTTTCTATAGTTATCTCTTAATAGACTCCCATACACAGAGAGGGATAATCATCTTTGTTGTACTCTGGAAGTAATAATAAAATAATAAAGACAATTTCCAACAGGAGAAATTTAATGAAACAATTGATCACACAATATGAATTTATTTCAAAATTTCATATTTAAAGTTAAATAAAACAGTACATTTATAACAACTAGTTCAACAATTTCTGGTGCATTTTAAATGTGTGTAGTGTGTTTTAAATGTGTGTAGTGCTATTAGCATATTTTAACCCTTTCCTCCATTTATATGCATATTATGCATGTGCATCCAGTGTAGATCCAGATCAGGTTGCTGCTAAGACAGGTTTCACTGTACGCATTTTTACATATGTGTGACCAGCGTAGATCCAGATCAGCCGGCACACCTGTGTCATCTGATCAGGATCTGCACTGTCACATGTTGGCAGAAATAACCTAACATATCAAAAGTGAACAGTTACATGTAAGATCCTGATCAGACAGCACAGATGTGCCAGCTGATATGGGTCTAAACTGTTTTCCCATGCAATTTAGGTGTATCTATGGAGGAAAGGGATAAATTTTTCTTATTATAATAATCCAGTAGCTTTCTGACACAATATCCTAGAAAATATATGTGATTAATTGCTAACACTTCATTCTGAATTTGTAAATATATTAAGAATTGAACTCATATCTACTAAATAATGGCTGCAATCTCAATTCTTTTGTGTGGCAGGCATATTGTTTTAAAAAATTATTAGGTGTCAAATTAAATAATATAAGTTTTTCTTGCATTTTGAATAATAAAGCTTTTATAATTTTATTAAAATCAGGCATTTTTGGAGAAGATGAGAAAATGAACATTTACAGCCATTCAAAATAGCCGTAATACCAAAAATATTTCTCCAAATTTCTAAAATATGAGAGTATAATTATACATGTACGAGGGGTTTCCCAAAATAGCGTGTTATTTATAAATAAAACGAAAACTACAGCACACGTGTTCATGCAAATTTCACAGTTGTTACTAAAAATAGAAAAATCTTGCCTTGGCTGTAAAATTGTTATTTCTCATCGGATTTCAAAATAACTTGGCACAAATGTTCAACATGACAAGGCAGTGTGTAGAGTACAATACCAATGCCTGTTGGTCCAAGGTCAAGGTCACTGTATCAAAACATAGAATGTTCTTGTTAACACTTTTAATTAGTGGTCACATTTTTGCTCTGATTGTTCGATTGTAAAGAAACTTTGTCAGGATGTCTGTCCCAGTTATTAATTGGACGAGTTTGAATATGGGTCATCTGGGGTCAAAAACTAGGTCACCGTTACTAAAAATAGAAAAATCTTGTCCAGGCTTTAAATTTGTTATTTCTCATTGGATTTTAAAATAACTTGGTTCAAATGTTTACCATGACAAGTTGTTATTTCGCGTACAATACCCATGTCTGTTTGTACAAGGTCAAGGTCACTGTTGCTAAAAATTAAATTTTCTTGTCTGGGCTGTAACTTCCTAATGAATGGAGTGTTTTCAAAATAACTTACATATATGTTCACCATGACAAGGGGGTGTGTTGCGAAATATACCCATGCCTGTAGGTCCAAGGTCAAGGTCACTGTTACTGAAAATAGCATTTTCTTTTCCGAGCTGTAAATGTGTTGTTTCTTATTGGATTTTAAAATAACTTGGTGAGACCCAATAGATTCAGATACAGGGGCATTGTCATTGGTCAGAATATAATTCGGGGAGCATACATCATTTACAATGAAATCTGGTTTATACACGTACTGAATTCAATGTTGAGGTATGCAAATATTGTTTTCCTATTTAATAGTGTCCATTGAACTATTGAATGCGCACGATTATTACAGTATTAAGTTGGTTCATTTAAAGCAGGCTTAATAATGTGATCAATTAAAACCGGAACACATTTCAAATAATACTTAAAACATTGCTAAACAGCTTATTAATAAATGATTGAAATTAACAAAACAAAAAAAGTCATGCTGGGAGTATCTCGCTTATTTGAACATGTTTAAACATCTTGGTTTTTACTAACCATATAATGGTTTAGTCAAGGATGCAATCTTATTTTAATAGGCTGACAGACATAGACTACAAAATAAGAAGAATTACAGAAGATATCGAATGCCTTCCAAGCATAAATGCATATCAACAAAACGATGAAAGGTAGCGCTTTAATGTGTTACTTTTTCCTCCTGTGTATGTTTAAGACAGACACAAGACGTTATGCATGTATTACATAATTTATAATAAAAACAGTCAGGTGACAGACACGTGATTTTAAATATGATTTATTAGCAGAATGCTTTTCATTTATATGATATTCATTTAACACAATGTCTTTTCCTCGTCTTTTTTCTGCGCGGTAGGCTATGTAATTGAGTGTGGCGATTTCTGGTACATGTATGGATATTTCATGCTTTTCAAATTTAATCTAATGTCACCGTCTTAATCCAGAATAATGTATTAGTCCACTTTGCATACGCCAGATTTGCTAAAAATCTTATTGAAGGAAGTACTTAACATTAATTAAACATTTGTATGTCTGATATTTCAGCAATATCAAGTTCGCTATGTTAGGAGATGCCGTGGAGAAAAAGTTGACAAAAGATAGGAAAATGGAGCTTCAAACGAAAATTGACGAGTTTTTTGCAGACTTGTTTCCAAATCCATCTGAATTTGAAATCCGGAATTAAACATTTATTTACGTTTAACAAGTTTTTAAATCCTCTTTTAGTTGAACTACTTTATATGGAATCTCGCTTTAGTCTGACCTAACAAAATGTTAGATCTGATGGCGACCAACAAATACCATATATAAGCTATAATAGTGGTTTTCCCAAATAACCATGAAAACTTTATTTAGAAACCGTCCACATTTGAAGCGCAATTCACAATGCTATCGGAATGGGACGCAAAATGCTCTGAAAATGACATTTCTGTGGAAATGAATGCAATAATACATTTATATAAAATACACCAATCTTCCGTTAAATATGTCTTACGCGGATTGTCAACATTTTGCTGGGTATAAAACACTTTGTATACATAGATAACATATACACTCAACAAAAGTTATAATTTGTCATTAATTGTATATGTTTACAATGTATTCTAGTTTCGTTTCTTCCCTACGTCAAGAGAGGTTGTGGAAAGAACTGTTTTGTCTTGAAATCAATTATCCAATGTCTTTTTAATATTTATTGATTGTTTTCTTAAATGAACCCAATACCATTTACTTACACCGCAGTGTCAAAATTAGAACAGTCTTTAATTGAAAGGGAGGTAATTTTAAAATTAGATACTTTGAAATGGGTTTATTTAAACAAATGTGCTATTGATTAATCATGGTTTCAGTTTTTCCTACTAATCAGGGGACCTATTAAAACAAATCAAGGAATTAAGAGCAAATTTCAGTTTGCTTGACATTTTTATGCAAGAAGTGCATTTTTAGCAAAATTATAAATAACTCTTTCCAAACTGTTTCAAAGTCAATTATTACAAGATTAAAGATTAAGTTGAAGACTGTTGTTGGAATATGATCATAAATAAAGAGTGAATTCAATGTCTTTCTAATAAAAAATGACAGACAAAAAGTGACCAATTAGAACTTTTGTTGTGTGTATACATTATAATAACGTTCGGAACGCGTCGACATTTACGGCCATCATCGTGTACTTTGTAGGCGACAATGGGATTGGTTAAGAGGGTGATGATTAACAACACGTTAATGTGACTCGTCGTCATATCCTGATAGCGTGGCGGTTTTAAGGAGACGATTAAATCAGTCTGAGATTGCTTGTTGCTTATATGAATAAATATAGGACTCCTTTAGTTTATACGAAACATTATAGAGGTTGTTTGCATTTAAACTATTAGGGCGGATATCGTTAAAAACTAGAATACTTTACAAAAGGTACGTTATTATCGTTTTAAATCCCGCGAGTTGCAAATATAAAACAGTTTTGTTTCTTTGTTTTTCCTTTTCCTTGAATTTACTGATGGCTCGTTATTAACAATGCAGAGGCTGACTAAGTGATCATTAAATTATTTTCTTTGATCAAATAATGTTTTCGATTGGTTCAATTAAAGCAGACTAGACGCTGGTGATTGACATTTACTATACCTGGTGATGAAATCCGTCAAAGCGTGTGAATATTACGCGCCAACCAAAACCAATTAGAACCTGTGAAAAATGTATCGTTCATCGATCGCTCGATGTTTCCAATGGAAACATAGAAAAATTCTTCAAATTTACTTTTTGTTTTTAATATTTCGGCCAGTTTAAAGATGGGTGGTTTCAATATCCCAGTCAATATAAATTTGGATATTGTTCAATCACCCCCAAGGATAATACTTCCTGCTTTTTAAATTTTGCCTTTGGCGTTGTCTGTGATATGCAGGATTTATCTAAGATCCCCTCTCAAAATTCTATTCTGTTTATTTCCGCCCATTGTTTTCTCGTTTAGGGCAAACCCATTCTTTTATCTGGGGACCATACGCCGCTGAAAATGGAATGGTATTAATCTGAAGGTTCCATGTTCACCGCCTTATGCATACCATCGTTTGGGATGGATCAAAATTGTACTGTTCATTGGTGTAAATATTGAGTTGCGCTCAACCCGGGGCTAGGCGGCGTGGACAGTAATAAGCATTTCCATTACTGCCCATGAACAGGCTCAATCAAACCGAGCCTGCAATATTTTCATATTTGTCGTGGTCGAGGGTCTTCAAAGTTCCCTTTTCATCTATTTCAACATCTGTCCTTAAGGTTTTGATGTTTCTAAGTTTGTTCTTTCCGTGCTATTTTTATCTATAATATTAAGGAATGTTGAATATTGGTGTAAACAACAACACTGTTTCCTGAGTTCTCGAGTTTCCCGAGTTCTCGAGGTTTCCTGAGTTCTCGAGTTTTCCCGAGTTCTCGAGGTTTTCTGAGGAACTCGAGGTTTCCTGAGTTCTCGAGGTTTCCTGAGGTTCTCGAGCCTTCCTGAGTTCTCGAGGTTTCACTGAACTTTATTTTTGGCTACTAATCTTGAAGAAGTCTAAACCGTATTTTGGCGATGTTAATTACCTGCAAGACGTCAATACTATAGAGTTTCAGTGGACTATCGGTTTGATATTAATTTTGAAAAATTAAGAATAATCTGATTGTTTGTTAACTTTATAAACGGACACAATTATCACAAAAATTTGGGTAATCCATAAGAATACAGCTTTTTAATTTAGATAGGGCTAACATTATGATTTTCAACAAAAATTAAAAACAAAATTGCAGACGATAACCAATAGGTGGGAGATCAGAGGGGGGAATTAACTTTAAAGGCAAGTGCAGTTAATATGTACGGCTGATGCGTAAATATGGGCATACATCAACGCAAATTATCAAATCAAAACAAGGAAATTTAATTTGCAGGTTAATGAAATAAACCGATTTAATTGCACCTTACTACCATCATTATATGTTTCATGCATGTGTTGCTGGTACTTAATTTTTCTAACTGCATTGAAGCATACTTTAGATAATTCGAAACATAAGAACTTTACAAAAGGGATATTGTCAGAAGATTTAAAGATATAGATGCTGCGTTTAATATTAAGTGACACATGTTGCAATATTATATTGCCGATCAATGTATCGTGTACTATTATATGTGTCTCAAGCCTTGCAATATTTTTGTATAACAAAATATGTATTCAGTGCGACAAAATATTCATTCAATAATTAAAAATGTTCATTCAATCCCAGAACTTGTTTCTGTAAATCACCAATAAGTTTGTATAAAGCATGTTTGTAAAACAAAACATATATTCATTTTATCACCTCAACCCCACCATCTCATAAAACAAAAATCAACTATGTTAATCAATACGGTATTTTATCAAAAAAATAAAGTTAACGCTTCATAACATTTTAATTTTTTTTATCCTTTAAAAATAACTGTTCAACTGTGTGCATTCGCGTTTTTGTTACAAAGGTTGTCATAGGTTACATTAAAAACAATACAGCGGCAGGCAAGAGCGAAGTGAAAATACTAATCGAATAAAACCTATCCCCCCCCCGCGACAGACGTGCTATGTGAAACGTCGAGACTTTATAGACGTCAGACATTCTCTTACATGACGCGGTACGTACACAATGTCATATACCATGTAGTCAATTACCAATAATTAGCAACATGTTCGTGTTGATAGTTGGATAGGAGCTAGAGACACCAAGACATGTTTTACTTGCTTATTCATATGAGAACCTGTTGGGGCAAGTTTGAAGTTTGTGCACCCTAGAACCTGGTTTAAACTCTCAGGGGCAAATTGCTTTGCAACAGATCGTATCGTTCCAAGGCGGTAACCCAACGGGGTTATTTTCAAAAATTGTTCATGGTGTCTTGTTGTATAAATTTATCATTTTATTACACTGCCATGCCCCCTTTTTCTTTTCTTCATTTTGGCTGTGTTAGGATACTGTGTCTTCTGGACGCGGACATTCCTGATATGAATAGTTCACTTAAAAAAAAAAAAAAAAAAAATGATTAGTTATTTTAAGCTGGGCTACAGAAATAAACGTCTTAATGACATGAAATTTAGATTATAAAAATAACATACATGCATGTAGCAGTCTATTTTCTTCAGGTTAATTTCTGTACGTAAAAGATGGCTATTATGTATACATTCTCCTTTTATAATTAAATATAGAAGTGGCCTTTGTTTAAATTAGTTTTGTGGCACAAATTTAAGCTTATTATGTCAATATTCGAACATTCGAAATAGATGAAAAAGGAAAAGCAATGGATCGATATTTTATTGATTTCACCGATATATGAAAATCATTTGGGTTGTAGAAATTGAAAGTAAGCGTGAAGCCCTTCATGATTCACACCCTTTAAATATACTCTTTAAATGGATTAAGGCTTTGAATCTTCGACTCATTCGTATCTACGAATACAATCATGGTGATTTTGTTTAGATGGATTTTAACGGTTTCCTCTTTAGGGACACTGTGTCTGTGGAAATTTGTTAGTTGTCCATAAACAAATAAGGCTAGACATATTATTAAACCAAGTGTTATCATTATTTTTGATCTCCCAGCAAATGAATGATAATACATAATTATTCATTGACAAGAGTTTAATAAGCTACAATTGATAAAGCAAAGAGCATTTTTGTTACAATTAGAAATAAGCTGTTAATTTACATTGTTTGAATAAAAACCATTATTTACATGACAAAAACACGAGAACCGGCGATAATGGAAATGATAATATCTTGAAATTGTATAACATGTGTAACATGTTTAAGGATTCAAAAGACGTGCAATACAGCCTACGTTAAAAGTAAATACGAGCGTATATGGTGTTTTTGTTTCAGTCACAACTTTTCGTTTGAATAAATGCTTCACACGCAGCGATGAGAGTTTTGAGGGGCTCTAAAGTATTTAAAGTTTTAATTATATTAAATTTATTTTTTACAGGAAACTTTTTTTCTTTATCTCTCAGAGAGGATTGTTATCGAGATTCAAGGTAATTATATTAAATTATTCCAAAAACTGCTCATACAATACGGTAGTTATCTACACATTGATGTATCTTGTAAGTGCTTCAAAAAAGGTTTTGAAGTTAATCGGGCCGTTTATGTACTAGTATTGTTTACATCGCAGCAATTATAAGTTAGGGGTTGTTCTATTCTAAGAATATGCACCAGTTGTGGAACCGACGTTTTAACTGCAGTGAAAGTTTTAATTTCTCCACCTGAAATTTACAATGTCCAAGACATATTATACACCATGCTCTCTTTTTCTTTCTTCTTTTTGTCTGTGAGGAGACTGAGTATTCTGGGCGTGGCCATTTCCCAAGTTCCTGAAATAAACATTTCACATTCAAATCAAGATTTGTGTTATATCATGCCGGGTTTCAGAAATAAATATCTTAAAATGACTTGAATTTAGTTAAATTTCTAAAAACAAAGTAAATACATTTTGCAGTCGTAAGTGAAGAAAATGTTGAGGTTGATTCCCGAAAATGGATATTGTGTACATTTAAAATGGCTATTATATATACATTATTTTTTTTATAATACAACACTAGAAATGACCTTTGTTTTCATTAGGTTTCAGCACATATTCAGCTGTATTATGTCAATAGTACAATAGAACATTTTAACATCCGAAATAGATGAAAAAGTGAATAAAAGTGATAAAGTGAAAAAAAAAGAATTAATTTATCCGCTGTTATCGCAATATAGAATGTTATTGAGACTCATTTTAAACCAATTATACTTCGTTTATTCATTTAAACTCGTACCAAAAGAATCAAAACGAAAATGAACTTATGGATATATGAATATGAATATTCAATCCTTATGTTATTACAAATATTTTGATTTTGCAGACATGCTGGTACATTGTACACACAAAACAAGTGTGTGTTGGTGTTGTCACTGACGCGTATTATATATCCTAAATAAGCCCCAATGTTATAGAAGTAACCACAGGTGCCCTTATCATTGTTAAAAAATAAAATTCCAATAAAGAAAAAAAATGTTTTTGTTTTTTGATATATATAAATGAAGGTCCCCATCCAGCGGGTCCCATACACTGACAGTGACCTCAAAGAACTGAAAAATTTTGTCATTTATACTAACACATCTAGCTTAAACAAAACAGCAATGGATGTGTCTTTCATTGTGCTTACATGTCGCGAAAACCGATTGGAATTTCCTCAAACCGATTTTTTTCCTAGAGCTTTTCATATCGGCTCGAACATTGCCAAATGTTTTAGTCAACATCGATGAGGTGATCGCAAAAAACCATTTTGGTTACGGCATTACCTAGTGTCTATCCGCTTCTATGAAACATTCACACGGCGCATACATAAAATACATAGTTTTCAATCATTATCTACCAGTAACTTGTACCTTTTCTCGATCTAACGCTAAAATCTTCGCTGTTTTTGTTTGCGTCGTCTCAGATATTTACTTTTGACAGCCATGATGCTTCCGAATGACTTCGGTCAGTTTACGGAATACGACGATGTCATTTTATGCAATTGTTTTTCCGATAAACTGGCGTTTTAGACTACCAGCCAATCGAAGAAATCTTTGCAAAATATGAGATCGGCGATTGCCGTAAACTTATCAGTTACAGTAACTTAAGCATGCATGTCAAAATTAGCCCCACTCAGAAAACACTGCCTCCCTAAGAAAAAGAAGAGAGGAAAAAAATACATCATGTGTTTATTAGTAAGTCAAATTCAAATAAGAGAGCAAGGTTAAATTATTCAGTTGTAAATAAAACATAATTATTAAACAGTTTACTAAAACAGAACTTGAGGTGTTACCGCCTTAGCAGATCCAAGGGCAAAACCATTTGCCACCCAGGATTTTAATCAGGTTCCAGAGTTAACCAATATCGTATTTGCCCCTACAGGTTCTCATATGAACAAACAAGTACAAATTGCCTTTTTAAATAGGTAGAACCCACTCATCAACTCCTCAAATTTGCTGGTAAAACACAAACGTGATGAAACAATATCCTTATTGATTGCAACAGTAACAGAAACAAATTAAGGTTCTTAGTTCTTTTACAAGAATTACATTGGAACCTTCATAAACTCGTAAACACCTGGCACAAAGATAGAGATAAGCAAAGCGATCAATATTAGATGGGAAAATGACCAAGCTGAAGAATTTATTGTTGGTAGCCGTTCTTTTTGAATTTACATGATAATGTTTCTTTTATAAAAATAAGGTGGAAAATTTCATTATTTTTAGTTTAAATACTATTTATTTAATTTCCATAAAACACCGGTTGTCAAATACCTAGTTGCAGTTACTGTTACAGTGGTGATTTCAAACTGCATTTTTATTTGTAAAAATTAATTACTTTTATCTGTATACATTAAAAGTGCAAAAAAGTGCGTTTAATCTTTCACAATTATTACGGTTTAAAGATCTTGCTTTTATGCAAAGACTTGTTAATTGACATCTTTTATACTGCTGTCAACTCTACTCGACGTAGAAAAGCAAAACAACTGTGAAATATAAACCCCGTAAGATGCTGCTTGTCATAAAAGTACAAATTGAAAGGGGAAAATTCGAGCGACAATAAATCTTCCGTATTCCTTTCCTGTCAGCCTTCACTTCATTTGCGCATTAGATAGATGTAGTTGATGTCACATGCGTTATATGATATATTACACACCTTTTCAAGTTTACAAATTGAATGTGAAATAGATGAAACTGGAATGTCAGAAATACACGCATCGAGAACACTCAGCCTACCCACACAGCCAAAAAGCAGATGGAAAAAGAGAGAACGTGTTGCTAATTTCAGTATCAATAAAATACGAATGGAAATATTATAATGACGGAAATTAGAACTTAAGTGATTACTAACTTAGAAAGGTCAGCGGCAAAACAGTTACCTTTGGGGCTTAAACCAGGTAGAGTGTACCAATATCACACGTACCCCTAAAGGTTCCGATAGAAAATAATACAAGATACCTTGGTGAATTGATCCAACGCTCTCATCAACTCCGCAATGTTCCATGCAAAAGCAAATTTACATATAATCATATACATATACATATAATAAACATAAACATATACATATAATATCATTACTATGTACATTGGGTAGGTACATTTAATACATATAATTTCTGAATTGAAGGTTCCAATGTAATGCTTGTAAAAGAACTAAGAACCTTAATTTGTTTCTGTTACTGTTGCAATCAAAAAGGATATTGTTTCATCACGTTTGTGTTTTACCAGCAACTTTGTGGAGTTGATGAGTGGGTTCTACCTATATAAAAAGGCAATTTGTACTTGTTTGTTCATATGGGAACCTGTAAGGAGCAAATGCGATATTGGTTCACTCTGGAACCTGATTAAAATCCCGAGTGGCAAATGGTTTTGCCCTTGGACGTTCCAAGGCGGTAACACCTCAAGTTCTATTTTTAGTAAACTGTTTATGTTTTATTTACAACTGATTTATTTAACCTTGCTCTCTTATGTGAATTTGACTTACTGTTAAACACATGATATTTTTTCCTCTCTTCTTTTTCTCTGCGTAGGGAGGCAGTGTTTTCCGAGTGTTGCTAATTTTGACATGCATGCTTTAGTAACTGATAATTTAATGTAACGAATTGTTATATATCACGAACACGTTTTTAACATCTTACTTCAAACTTTTCTTTATATCTTAATCATAATGTGCTTCTAAATAAATTGCGAACTTACGTAACAGATAAATGCTACTTAATGATTTAATGAAAAAGTGTAGATTTTTAAAGAAAATGAAATATATCTCTATGTTACCGATAAATTGTATGTTTGGGGTATACAGACTGGGAGTTATATGTTTTCACCACTTACATGTACATGCAGAGACATAAATTCCACGTAATGTATGGAATTCAATTTCGCACTCATTATTTTTCTTTCCTTTTGGACGGAGATTTTTTACTACGTTACTTCTATATCATTGGGGCTTATTTAGGATATATAATACGCGTCAGTGACAACACCAACACACACTTGTTTTGTGTGTACAATGTACCAGCATGTCTGCATTAGTTTTGCAAAGTCAAAATATTCGTACTAATAACATAACGATTGAATATTCATATTCATATATTAATAAGTTCATTTTCGTTTAGATTCTTTCGGTACGAGTTTAAATGAATAAACGAAGTAAAATTGGTGTAAAATGAGTCTCAATAACATTCTCAATTGCGATAACAGCGGAAAAATTAAACATTTTTTTTTCACTTTTCATCTATTTCGGATGTTAAAATGTTCTATTGTACTATTGACATAATACAGCTGAATATGTGCTGAAACCTCATGAAAGCAAAGGTCATTTCTAGTGTTGTATTATAAAAAGGATAATGTATATATACTAGGCATCTTAAATGTACACAATATCCATTTCCGGGAATCAACCTCAACATTTTCTTCACTTAAGACAGCAAAATGTATTTACTTTGTTTTTATAAATTAAACTAAATTCAAGTCATTTTAAGATATTTATTTCTGAAACCCGGCATAATATATCAACAAATCTGGATTTTTAATGTGCAATGTTTATTTCAGGAACTTAGGAAATGGCCTCTCCTCACACAGCCAAAAAGAAGAAAGAAAAAGAGAGCATGGTGTATAATATGTCTTGGACATTGTATTTCAGGTGGAGAAATTAAAACTTTCACTGCAGTTAAAACGTCGGTTACACAACTAGTGCATATTCTTAGAATGACAACCCCTAACTTATAATTGCTGCGATGTAAACAATACTAGTACATAATCGGCCCGATTAACTTCAAAACCTTTTTTGAAGCTCTTACAAGATACATCAATGTGTAGATAACTACCGTATTGTATGAGCAGTTTTTGGAATAATTTGATATAATTACCTTGAAACTCGATAACAATCCTCTCTGAGAGATCAAGAAAAAATGTTTCCTGTAAAAAATAACATTAATATAATTAAAACTTTAAATACTGTAGAGCCCCTCAAAACTCTCCTCGCTGCGTGTGAAGCATTTAATCAAACGAAAAGTTGTAATTGAAACAAAAACACCATATACGCGCGTATTTACTATTAACGTAGGTCGTATTGCACGTCTTTTGAATCCTTAAACATGTTACACATGTAACACAATTTCAAGATATTATCATTTCCATTATTGCCAGTTCTCATGTTTTTGTCATGTAAATAATGTTTTTTATTCAAACAATGTAAAGTAACAGCTTATTTCTTATTGAAACAGAAATGCTCCTTGCTTTATCAATTGTAGCTTATTAAACTCTTGTCAATGAATAATTATGTAGTATCATTCATTTGCTGGGAGATCAACAATAATGATAACACTTGGTTTAATAATATGTCTAGCCTTATTTGTTTATGGACAACTAACAAATTCCCGCAGACACAGTGTCCCTAAAGAGGAAACCGTTGCACGCATGTAAAAATCCCTCTAAACAAAATCACCATGATTGTATTCGTAGATACGAGTGAGTCGATGTTTCACAGCCTTAATCCATGTATAGAGTATATTTAAAGGGTGTGAATCATGAAGGGCTTCACGCTTACTTTCAATTTCTACAACCCAAATGATTTTCATATATCGGTGAAATCAATAAAATATCGATCTTTTGCTTTTCCTTTTTTCATCTATTTCGAATGTTCGGATATTGACATAATAAGCTTAAACTTGTGCCACAAAACTAATTTAAACAAAGGCCATTTCTAGTATAATATCATAAAATGAGAATGTATACATAATAGCCATCTTAAATGTACAGAAATTGTATGTATGTTATTTTTATAGTCTAAATTTCATGTCATTTAGACGTTTATTTCTGTAGCCCGGCTTAATATAACTGATCATTTTTGTTGTTTTATTTTAAAAAGTGAACTATTCATATCAGGTCCCAAGGTTATAAAACTGAGATTGGAAACCAGTCTAGAATCTCAAGCATCTGGTTGGCTGAAATAGCGATGAGACTGGTTTCCAAGCTCAATTTTATAACCTTGGAGCCAGGAATGCCGACGTCCAGAAAACACACTATCCTCACACAGCCAGAAAGAAGAAAAGAAAAATGGGGCATGACAGTGTAAAAAATTGATAAATACAAAAAGACACCACGAACAATTATCGAAAATAAACCCGATGGGTTACCGCCTTGGAAAGGTCTGTGGCAAAGCAATTTGCCCCTGAGAGTTTAAACCAGGTTCTTAGTAGCACCAACTTCAAACTTGCCCCAACAGGTTCTCAAATGAATTAGCAAGTACAACATATCTTGGTATCCTATTTTATCAACTCCACAATGTTGCTAATTACAGTCAAACCTGTGTTAAAGACCACCTGTAAACAAAGACCACCTGTAAACAAAACCACCTGTAAACAAAGACAACCTGTTAACAAAAACGACCTGTAAATAAAGACCACATGTAAGTAAAGAACACCTGTAAACAAAGACCACCTGTAAACAAAGACCACCTGTAAATAAAGACCACCTGTAAACAAAGGCCACCTGTAAACAAAGACCACCTGTAGACAAAGACCATACTTTATTTGTCCTACTGACGGATCTAAAGAACAATTTTACCTGTGATCAAAGACCACCTGCCTTTAAAGACCACTTCTTAGTTCTCCCCTGAGTGGTCTTTGTATACAGGTTTGACTGTATTGGTAATTTACTACATGGTATATGACATTGTGTACGTACCGCGTCATGAAAGAGAATGTCTGACGTCTCTAAAGTCTCGACGTTTCACATAGAACGTCTGTCGCGGGGAGTGGGGGTATAGGTTTTATTCGGTTAGTATTTTCACTTCACTCTTGACTGCCGCTGTATTGTTTCTTAATGTAACCTATAGATGACAACCTTTGTAACAAAAACGCGAATGCACACTGTTGAACAGTTATTTTTTAGGATAAAAAATTTAAAATGTTATGAAGCGTTAAGGTGGAATGCGCCGATTTTTCAACTTTCGAGTATTTTAATGAAAATTTGCATGCAGTTAATTGATCATATTTCCGATATGGAACAGAATATCTTGTAAAATATTTTATTTTGTTTCAAAGATACAGATCTTCAAAGATGGCCACTGACGGCAGTTTTTGGACATGACGTCAAAAAACCGTAACTGAATGTTTTCTGCTGTAACTTAAATGTCTTTCGAATGTTCCGTTTTCTGTTTTGATAATATTGTACAGAAGCAAATTCTCTTTCCACCGATGTAATTTTCATGAGTTTCACCCAAGATTAACGCGTGACGTCGCCGAAAAGCGCCGTTTCGACCTGAAAAATGACGTGGAATTTTACTAGATTTTCGTCGCTTGTTTCGGAATTGCGAAAAATCTGATCAATAAAATTTTGATTTTTTTTTTGCATAATTCGTTTGTAAATTTTATTTTGAAAATGTTTGACAAATAAAAAAGGGGGGTCACCGACTTCGTTTTTGCGTTATTACGTTCACCTTTACCCCTATCCCCCTAATTTTAACGACACAATAAAACCTTTCCATTGCGCGTCATACTTAAGCACTATAATATTGTTGGTAAAAATTAAACATATAAAAATTATAGTTTTGTAAAAGTTTTTTTTTTCACACTAACAATCACACTCTTGCTTAACTGCAGTTTAAGATTCTCCTAATAATTTACGAACTACATCAGAATTCATCAATAATCAAATTATAACGTTAAGCAATAAAATCTAATCAAGTGCTATAATTTGTTGTTTGAAGTTGCTCAAAACTGAAAGTAGATCAAATGTATGCGTTAAATATCGAATACAAATCATTTTGAGGCCCCGTACGACGCAGACGACACTAATTTTAATTACATTATTAGGATATCAAACAAAAACAATGTAGCATAAAACATAGAGATTTTGGTAAATTGACTCAAATTTTAAAAAACACCCATATGTAGTTAGACGACGGCACCACACATTTACACTTTCGAAAAATTGTCATCTTTATTTTTTGTCGGTCTGGACTTATATGCGCTTGTAGGTACATGTAATCAATGAGAACAGTATTGATGCTTTTCTTAAGTTTGCATTTGTAAATAAATATTCCACAAAAACATAACACAATGAATCAAGCGGAAAGACTTACTAATCAGTCTATGACTGAACATAAGATAGATAAGATAGTTTATTCATACGAAAGGCCTTAGGCCCATGAGTACAGTCAATATACATGTAATCATATAGTGGTTAATTTACAATTATACCTTGATTATAAAACAACATAATAACAGTATAATGACAATATCTCAATTGTGTTTACAAGCACATTTACTTTTGAAACATTTGTCACTAATGCACTGAGTAGTGAAAATAAATAAATAAACAAATATAGCAAACAGGAATAGTCAAAATAGTACCGAGGTGGGGAGTACAAATTTATTTAACTCTCTCCCCCATATATAAACCCTTGTAGCCTGGGCGAACAGTGAATATCCAGATCACCTGGCACATCCGTGACATTTGATCAGGTTCCACACCCCTCGCCCTTAAATTCACCAGGTTACTTCTTACAAAGTTGCAACCAATTCGGATCCAGATCAGGTGGCACGCATGTGCCAGCTGATCCAGATCCGTACCAACCGCACATGCATATATAAGTAGCAAATGGTTAATATATTGTATAATATATAGATAATTTTAATTATAAATTGTTTATACTACTTCTAAGTTCGAAGGCTTTTTGTATAAAAGTAGCTACATTTTTTATAATTGTTATATTTTCACATTTCATCAATTCTATAAATTTTACCATATTTGGGTGTTCTCGATAGTATCTTTTTATGTACAGTTTTCTAATTTCTATATAAATCGGACATTCTAATAAAAAGTGGAATTCATCTTCTAAAGTATTACATGCAAAACATTTTCGATTGTCGTATGGTATTTTTACTGGTTTATGCCATCTACCACTTTCAATAGCTAACCTGTGAGCTGATATTCTAAAACGTGTGTATGCTTCTCTAAATTTAACAATTTTTATCACATCCAAGTAAGGTTGAAATTTCCAATCTGAAACCAACTTATATGTCCTTGCTCTAGACGATTCATTTAAATTAACATTCCAATTTTGCTGAAAATGATTCCTAACTCTTCTTTAAAAACTGTCATAAATATGTTGACATTACCCACACCTTGAAAAATCCAAACTTGATTAAATCCTAAATTATCCAATAAATTTTTAACTGATTTTACCCAAGAATTTTTGCCTGGGTTTCTTTCCAATTCTTGTATCATGGTTTTGTAAACACTTTTAACATATTTCAATTCGTTTAGACAAACAATTTTTAACCAATATCTAATAATATTTACATATCTTAATGTTTTTATATTTATTCTACCCAATTCACCATAAATAAAATCATTTTGCGTTTGGGGTCTGACACCAAGTATTCTTTTACAATACTGTAAATGTACTCTTTCAACATTTATTCCTTCGTTAAAGCCCCAGACTTCACTTTCATAATGCAAAATAGGTAAAATTAATTTATCAAACAATTCTAAAGAATGACTAATTTTAATACCCGGGTATTTATATAAATATGAATTCAATTTAAAAATAGCTTTTTGTGCCTGACCACATAATGCTTCTGTGGTTTCTCCAAAGGCACCACCACTAGTGAAAACAATACCTAAATAAGTGAATTTACTTACTATTTCAATAATTTTATTATCATACATAAACTGAATATTTTGTCTTATCCTTCCACTCTTTTTAAATATCATTATCTTGGTTTTTTCCACATTAACAGTCAATTTCCATCTCAAACAATATTCATATAAAATGTCTAACCCTTTTTGTAATCCGGATTCTGTTTCTGAGAAAATAACTATATCATCTGCATATAATAATAAAAATAATTTTAACAGTCCAATATCTATTCCTTCAAATCCATTTAACATAAAATTTTCCTCTATATCATTTAAATACATGGAAAAAAGAAAAGGAGATAAACTCTCGCCCTGTCTCACTCCTAATAGGCAACTGAAATCATCACTTAATGTATTGTGATGCTTTATTTTTTATTTAACATTTTCATAGATGGATTGAATGACATTTAGAATTTTCCCTCTTACTCCTAATTTCAATAATTTGTACCAAATAATATCTCTGACTACAAAATCAAAAGCTTTGGTAAAATCTACAAATGCTGCGTAAAGTCGTTTCCCTGTATTTAAAACATGATTAATTACACCGTGTAGTACAAAAATATTATCAACAGTGCCCATATTTTTTCTAAACCCTGCTTGTGCTTCAATATATACATTGTAATTCTCAGCCCAATATGTTAATCTATTGTTTAATACCTTTGTGAAAAGCTTACCAATTGTACTTAATAATGTGATTCCACGATAATTTTCAACCATATTCACGTCACCTTTTTTGAACAATGGAACAATAAAACCCTCGGACCATTTTTCTGGAAATTACCCTAACTCAAATAACTTGTTAAATAATTGATGCAAATATTCCAGAAAATGTGGACAGGTAATACCATATTTAAAAAATTCATTTAAAACTAAATCCGGCCCTGCCGATCTCCCAGTATTAAGCTGTTTACATGCATAAACTATCTCTTCATATGTAATATCAATATTTAATTCTTGAAACATGCACTGCAACTCATTGTTAATATATCGTTCATTAAAATCAATAATATCTTCATCTGCTTGAAAAAATCTACTATTGGAATCATTAATTGCCTTAAAATACTGTTCAAACTCATCTGTAGTTAATTTTGTCCCTTGTGATGGGGTGCATAATCCTTTTAACATTTTCCAATATTCTTTTGCATTTTTTAATTTCAAGTTTTCTAGCTTATTCAATTGTAATGCATCATATGATCTTTTACGCTGTCTAATAAATTCTTTATAATCGGACCTGGAAAATACCATATTAATTCTACTACTATCACTTTGTTCATTTCTAAATATATTTAGATTATCATAAAAATGTTTTTGTTTCTCTTTGCATGCATGATCATACCATGGTTGACTAATTTTTGTTATAGGTTTTGCAACCTTGTTTGATTTAACATTTTTCCTGAACAGGGGTGAGCATACCTCATCTATAACTAAATAAAATGTTTGTAAGTTTTCATCAATCTGTGTTTTGTCCTGCATATTACTTAAACTTCCAATCAAACGTTGAAAATCGTTAAAATATGTTTCACTGTTTAAAACATTTTCATACGTAATCTGCTTATCCTTATCCCATTTGTATACATATTCCAATTGCTCATAAGATTTGCTAGTTTCTGAAATTTCTTTTTGATGACAGCCAATTGTTCCTAATGTGAAATTTATCATACAATGATCAGACCAAATGTTCGGATCCAATACTTGGAACTTTGAGAAGAAACTAAATAATTCAGGTTTACACAAAACATAGTCAACAACACTACTACCAGCACTTTTTACACATGTATATTTACCCTGCTTATCATCTAATACTCTACCATTACATACTCTTAAACCTGTAAGTTTACAAAAATTTAACAATAGTTTTCCCTCATCATAAATGGTTTTATCTTGGCTATTTCTAGGTAAAATACCATCTTCAACATAATCATCAGGCATAAAATCTAAATTACACAAATATTCATTTTCTACATAATCTGGTTTTAAGCCTATTCGAGCGTTTAAATCTCCTGTAATAACAAAGTTACAATTAGTATATTTATCATTAAAAACAAAATATCTTCTACAATTTTATCAAAGATATTTTCATTGACAAATAATTGTCTACTACTACCAGCAGGAATATTGTAACACAAACAGAGCAACACATCCTCTGAAAAATCAAATAATTCTTTATCCAGTTTTATCCATAAAATACTGTCTTCATATGATTTTGCAAAATGAACTTTATTTGACAATATATCAGATACGTATATTAATAAACCCCCACTATCTCTCTTTGTGCCTAGTTTTTTCTGTGTTCTATGTATAAAGTGTGTCTTATAGCCTTCTATATCAAAATTACAAAACTCATTTAACCAAGTTTCTGTTAACATAATAATATCATTAGATTTAATAATAGACAACAATTCACCATCATTTAATTTATTGTATGATTTACCCATCAAACCCTGTATATTTAATAAACAAAACTTTACATCGCTGTTCTCCCCACATGTGTCCTACATATGACACGATTCAGATGGTTCGTCGACTTGATCTGGCTCTTTACTATCGACCTCGCTTGTGGACTGAACTAATGTCACTCTCGCTACAGATTTGCTCCGCTTCGTGTTTTTCTGCGGCAGTTTATTTTGTTTTAGCGTTTCTGGAATTACATTTTTAGTGTTTTTAGTGTTTTTAGCACTTACATTTCTGGATACACTAACACTTTTAGAATTTTTAGCATTTGCATTTCTGGATACACTAACACTTCTGCTTCTGTGTGGAACTTTAAACACAATGTCATCACTGCGTTCTATGCGTGGAATTACCTTGTTGTTCTCGCATATACTTGAAACGGGTGTCAAGCTTACATTTTTTACACTTCTTGCTGGAATATTTCTAGGCGGGTTGGTAGAATTGGTATTCTGACAACTTTCAGTTTTGTGCATTTTGTTAGTCTCTCTTTGGGTTAGATGCCCTCTGGACTTTACATCAGGCTTAGATCCTTGACACAAATTTTGAACGTTTTTATCAGATTTTGTATTATTTATAATTGTAGTCTTTTTATTTGAAGAACCCTCATTATAATCTCCAGCATCAAATTGCGTGCTCATCTCTACATAATTCTCTTTGGGCACTAACCACATTGTCTGTCTAAGACCATTCACTCGACTTTCGTCTATTACCTGAAACCAACATATCATAGTTAAAAAGCTTAACCGAGGTTTCCGTTGAACAGCCCAAGAAGTTGCGGGTTCTCCCATTCCCTTTAAAAGGTGAGTTACGCGCTGTGTGACATTTTTGTAAAGAAATGAATTCATTATCAATTGGCAATTTCTCCGTTACTTAAATAAAGTTATCAAATATACTCAACAAAAAATGAAACCTGGCAGTTTTAACTTTCCAGAACTATTTGATACGTAAAAAATCTTTTTATTTGCACCCACATTAAATTAACAGCAAAACATTGGTTTCAAGTACCAGAAATATTAAAAAACACGCACATGTTTAATCTTTGAAGATCTGTATCTTTGACACAAAATAAAATATTTTTACATGATATTCTGTTCCATATCGGAAATATGATCAATTAACTACATGCAAATTTTCATTAAAATGCTCGAAAGTTGAAAAATCGGCGCATTCCACCTTAACTATATTGTTTGTTTTTGATAAAATACCGTATTGATTAACATTGTTTTTGTTTTATGAGATGGTGGGGTTGAGATGATAAAATGAATTATATCTGTTTTGTTTTAAAAACATGCTTTATACAAACTTATTGGTAATTTACAGAAACAAGTTCTGGGATTCAATGAACATTTTTAATTATTGAATGAATATTTTTTCGCACTGAATACATATTTTGTTATATAAAAATATTGCAAGGCTTTAGACACATATAATACATGTAGTACACGATACATTGATCGGCAATATAATATTTTGCAACATGTGTCACTTAATATGAAACGCAGCATCTATATCTTTAAATCTTCTGACAATATCCCTTTGTAAAGTTCTTATGTTTAGAATTAGTAATTTAGTAATGAGTTCATCTAAAGCATGTTTCAATGCAGTTAGGAAAATTACGTATTAGCAACACATGCATGAAACATATAATGATGGTAATAAGGTGCAATTAAATCGGTTTATTTCATTAATCTGCAAATTAAATTTCCTTGATTTTGATTTGATAATTTGCCTTGATGTATGCCCATATTTACGCATCACCCGTACATATTAACTGCACTTGCCTTTAAAGTTAATTGCCCCCTCTGATCTCCCACCTATTGGTTATCGTCTGCCATTTTGTTTTTAATTTTTGTTGAAAATCATAATGTTAGTCCTGTCTAAATTTAAAAGCTGTATTCTTATGGATTACCTAAACTATTGTGATAATTGTGTCAATCAGATTATTCTTAATTTTTCAAAATTAATATCAAACCGATAGTCCACTGAAACTCTATAGTATTGACGTCTTGCAGGTAATTAACATCGCCAAAATACGTTTTAGACTTTTTCAAGATTAGTAGCCAAAAATAAAGTTCAGTGAAACCTCGAGAACTCAGGAAACCTCGAGAACCTCAGGAAACCTCGAGAACTCAGGAAACCTCGAGAACCTCAGGAAACCTCAAGAACTCGGGAAAACTCGAGAACTCAGGAAACCTCGAGAACTCGGGAAAACTCGAGAACTCAGGAAACAGTGTTGTTGGTTACACCAATATGCAACATTCCTGATTATTATAGATAAAAATAGCACGGAGAGAACAAACTTAGAAACATCAAAACCTTAAGGACAGATGTTGAAATAGATGAAAAGGGAACTTTGAAGACCCTCGACCACGACAAATATGAAAATATTGCAGGCTCGGTTTGATTGAGCCTGTTCATGGGCAGTAATGGAAATGCTTATTACTGTCCACGCCGCCTAGCCCCGGGTTGAGCGCAACTCAATATTTACACCAATGAACAGTACAATTTTGATCCATCCCAAACGATGGTATGCATAAGGCGGTGAACATGGAACCTTCAGATTAATACCATTCCATTTTCAGCGGCGTATGGTCCCCGGATAAAAGAATGGGTTTGCCCTAAACGAGAAAACAATGGGCGGAAATAAACAGAATAGAATTTTGAGAGGTGATCTTAGATAAATCCTGCATATCACAGACAACGCCAAAGGCAAAATTTAAAAAGCAGGAAGTATTATCCTTGGGGGTGATTGAACAATATCCAAATTTATATTGACTGGGATATTGAAACCACCCATCTTTAAACTGGCCGAAATATTAAAAACAAAAAGTAAATTTGAAGAATTTTTCTATGTTTCCATTGGAAACATCGAGCGATCGATGAACGATACATTTTTCACAGGTTCTAATTGGTTTTGGTTGGTAATATTCACACGCTTTGACGGATTTCATCACCAGGTATAGTAAATGTCAATCACCAGCGTCTAGTCTGCTTTAATTGAACCAATCGAAAATATTCTTTGATCAAAGAAAATAATTTAATGATCACTTAGTCAGCCTCTGCATTGTTAATAACGAGCCATCAGTAAATTCAAGGAAAAGGAAAAACAAAGAAACAAAACTGTTTTATATTTGCAACTCGCGGGATTAAAAACGATAATAACGTACCTTTTGTAAAGTATTCTAGTTTTTAACGATATCCGCCCTAATAGTTTAAATGCAAACAACCTCTATAATGTTTCGTATAAACTAAAGGAGTCCTATATTTATTCATATAAGCAACAAGCAATCTCAGACTGATTTAATCGTCTCCTTAAAACCGCCACGCTATCAGGATATGACGACGAGTCACATTAACGTGTTGTTAATCATCACCCTCTTAACCAATCCCATTGTCGCCTACAAAGTCGCCAAAGTACACGATGATGGCCGTAAATGTCGACGCGTTCCGAACGTTATTATAATGTATACACTCAACAAAAGTTCTAATTGGTCACTTTTTGTCTGTCATTTTTTATTTGAAAGACATTGAATTCACTCTTTATTTATGATCATATTCCAACAACAGTCTTCAACTTAATCTTTAATCTTGTAATAATTGACTTTGAAACAGTTTGGAAAGAGTTATTTATAATTTTGCTAAAAATGCACTTCTTGCATAAAAATGTCAAGCAAACTGAAATTTGCTCTTAATTCCTTGATTTGTTTTAATAGGTCCCCCGATTAGTAGGAAAAACTGAAACAATGATTAATCAATAGCACATTTGTTTAAATAAACCCATTTCAAAGTATTTAATTTTAAAATTACCTCCCTTTCAATTAAAGACTGTTCTAATTTTGACACTGCGGTGTAAGTAAATGGTATTGGGTTCATTTAAGAAAACAATCAATAAAGATTTAAAAGACATTGGATAATTGATTTCAAGACAAAACAGTTCTTTCCACAACCTCTCTTGACGTAGGGAAGAAACGAAACTAGAATACATTGTAAACATATACAATTAATGACAAATTATAACTTTTGTTGAGTGTATATGTTATCTATGTATACAAAGTGTTTTATACCCAGCAAAATGTTGACAATCCGCGTAAGACATATTTAACGGAAGATTGGTGTATTTTATATAAATGTATTATTGCATTCATTTCCACAGAAATGTCATTTTCAGAGCATTTTGCGTCCCATTCCGATAGCATTGTGAATTGCGCTTCAAATGTGGACGGTTTCTAAATAAAGTTTTCATGGTTATTTGGGAAAACCACTATTATAGCTTATATATGGTATTTGTTGGTCGCCATCAGATCTAACATTTTGTTAGGTCAGACTAAAGCGAGATTCCATATAAAGTAGTTCAACTAAAAGAGGATTTAAAAACTTGTTAAACGTAAATAAATGTTTAATTCCGGATTTCAAATTCAGATGGATTTGGAAACAAGTCTGCAAAAAACTCGTCAATTTTCGTTTGAAGCTCCATTTTCCTATCTTTTGTCAACTTTTTCTCCACGGCATCTCCTAACATAGCGAACTTGATATTGCTGAAATATCAGACATACAAATGTTTAATTAATGTTAAGTACTTCCTTCAATAAGATTTTTAGCAAATCTGGCGTATGCAAAGTGGACTAATACATTATTCTGGATTAAGACGGTGTCATTAAATTAAATTTGAAAAGCATGAAATATCCGTACATGTACCAGAAATCGCCACACTCAATTACATAGCCTACCGCGCAGAAAAAAGACGAGGAAAAGTCACTGTGTTAAATGAATATCATATAAATGAAAAGCATTCTGCTAATAAATCATATTTAAATTCACGTGTCTGTCACCTGACTGTTTTTATTATAAATTATGTAATACATGCATAACGTTTTGTGTCTGTCTCAAACATACACAGGAGGAAAAAGTAACACATTAAAGCGCTACCTTTCATCGTTTTGTTGATATGCATTTATGCTTGGAAGGCTTTCGATATCTTCTGTAATTCTTCTTATTTTGTAGTCTATGTCTGTCAGCCTATTAAAATAAGATTGCATCCTTGACTAAACCATTATATGGTTAGTAAAAACCAAGATGTTTAAACATGTTCAAATAAGCGAGATACTTCCAGCATGACTTTTTTGTTTTGTTAATTTCAATCATTTATTAATAAGCTGTTTAGCAATGTTTTAAGTATTATTTGAAATGTGTTCCGGTTTTAATTGATCACATTATTAAGCCTGCTTTAAATGAATCAACTTAATACTGTCATAATCGTGTGCATTCAATAGTTCAATGGACACTATTAAATAGGAAAACAATATTTGCATACCACAACATTCAATTCAG
This sequence comes from Corbicula japonica, assembly GCA_038501625.1. Taxonomy (NCBI): domain Eukaryota; kingdom Metazoa; phylum Mollusca; class Bivalvia; order Venerida; family Cyrenidae; genus Corbicula; species Corbicula japonica. The sequence goes on from JAZAYU010000460.1 coordinate 315,743, forward strand.
TACGTGTATAAACCAGATTTCATTGTAAATGATGTATGCTCCCCGAATTATATTCTGACCAATGACAATGCCCCTGTATCTGTATCTATTGGGTCTCACCAAGTTATTTTAAAATCCAATAAGAAACAACAAATTTACAGCTTGGAAAAGAAAATGCTATTTTCAGTAACAGTGACCTTGACCTTGGACCTACAGGCATGGGTATATTTCGCAACACACCCCCTTGTCATGGTGAACATATATGTAAGTTATTTTGAAAACACTCCATTCATTAGGAAGTTACAGCCCAGACAAGAAAATTTAATTTTTAGCAACAGTGACCTTGACCTTGTACAAACAGGCATGGGTATTGTACGCGAAATAACACCTTGTCATGGTTAACATTTGAGCCAAGTTATTTTAAAATCCAATGAGAAATAACAAATTTAAAGCCTGGACAAGATTTTTCTATTTTTAGTAACGGTGACCTAGTTTTTGACCCCAGATGACCCATATTCAAACTCGTCCAATTAATAACTGGGACAGACATCCTGACAAAGTTTCTTTACAATCGAACAATCAGAGCAAAAATGTGACCACTAATTAAAAGTGTTAACAAGAACATTCTATGTTTTGATACAGTGACCTTGACCTTGGACCAACAGGCATTGGTATTGTACTCTACACACTGCCTTGTCATGTTGAACATTTGTGCCAAGTTATTTTGAAATCCGATGAGAAATAACAATTTTACAGCCAAGGCAAGATTTTTCTATTTTTAGTAACAACTGTGAAATCTGCATGAACATGTGTGCTGTAGTTTTCGTTTTATTTATAAATAACACGCTATTTTGGGAAACCCCTCGTACATGTATAATTATACTCTCATATTTTAGAAATTTGGAGAAATATTTTTGGTATTACGGCTATTTTGAATGGCTGTAAATGTTCATTTTCTCATTTTCTCCAAAAATGCCTGATTTTAATAAAATTATAAAAGCTTTATTATTCAAAATGCAAGAAAAACTTATATTATTTCATTTGACACCTAATAATTTTTTAAAACAATATGCCTGCCACACAAAACAATTGAGATTGAAGCCATTATTTAGTAGATATGAGATAAGTAGGTAATAAGATGTTTTCATGTTTGATTATATTTCTTTTTACTGTAAATGAAACTGGTATGGCCATTAAGAACAAAACATTTTACAAATATGCTGTAGGGTACACCAAATAAAAATATATGATTTCATTACAATATATAAATAATTTGAGAATTCTTTTGGAAGTGTAGGTACTTATTAAATTTGCGTAAATAAACCCAGACAGTTACAGTTACAGTCACTGTGGCAGTTTGGGTAATTAAATTAGACATTTTGTTTGTACTGCAAAGAAATTGCATCGAATTCCATTGGATGACAAGGTCGGATGCTTAAGATCAAATGCACAAAATAAAAGCAAGAGAGAGTAAGACTGAGAGGAGCGCAGAATAGCTGTTCTTCGCGAGACAGTCTGTAATTATTTATGTAGCTACTTTCAACCATTTACAATTTATGATCTACTTTATAATGTACGACCTGTTATCCAAGTACAACTCTGACTTTCACTTTACTGGGTATTTTATAGCTGCTTCTAACTCACACATCGGATCGGCAAATCAGAATATGTTTTATTGTACCTTTAAAGGTACGATGGGTGAACTCAAACCGAATCACTTTATCGAGTTTTAAGGTAGACGAATTCATTAATGCGTCATAGTTGTTCTTCCGGGTTTAGTGATTTAATCAAAAACTGACATAAAACCTTAAAATAAGTATGTGATATATTACAAGTATGAAGACTTACTTGGACCTAGTGATGATTTTGTCGATTTTCGGTGAGTCTATCTAATGCTATTACAGCGACGGTATTTAGCGGGTTAAATACAGACTTGTATGTTTGTTTACTCTTTATGTTACACGTAAAGTAGTTTGTTATAGGTAAATGTCACAATGTGCCGTTTAAGAAGGATAGTAAAAATCATATTTTTTATTTTTAAAGTAAAATGTATAATGACAGAAAAACCGCTGGATCGATATCACATACTGACTACAACATATATTAATCACCTTCAATATCTCTCAGACTGAGACAACATGAGTCAACGATTTACAGCTAACATTATTTCCTAATACGCAATTCAGTATTTATAACTTGTATGCACTTATAAACTTAAATGAGTTACGAATATTTACATTAGCGTTTCAGTGTGTAAACAACGTTTTCAATTTTAACCATCGTAAATTAAATGACACAAATATAAGAAAGCATGGGCGGCTCAAGAATTTTCGCATCTCTAAACATAATCAAAATCTGCATCTTTTAATGAGGTTAATGAGGTCATTCTATAATAAAAAAACAGTAAATATCAGGTTAACATGTATCTACATTTAACAAAAATGGTTCCATTTTATTTTGGCGAGTCCAGTTTATTCGCAAACTAAGCTAACCAAAATTATTTTTATATCGGCTTTTTAGATTATTGGATGATATAATACAGGAATTCGATAATTGTTTAGCGGAACGTTTTATGTATAAAATACATTCAAATTATGAGCTGACTTGAAACGAAAAGATGCCGTGGGAGTTTTGGGCAATCCTGTTTAATTTTCTCGCTCCAGTGGCAGTCGTGTGATTGTTCTACCATTTAACTTAGTCGATCTTTTGTTAAATGTAGATACATGTTAACCTGATATTTTCTTTTTATGAAAGATGCAGTTCTGCCTATACAGAACTCTGGTTTTAACTGCACCAATTGTTTATATGGCGAGGACTTCTGTGATCCAAACACTTTCAAGTGCACATATGGGTGCAAACCTGGATGGAAAGGAACACAATGTACAGAAACATGTAAAACGGAAAATTGTGAAGAATGCGTTGCCACTCAACTATACAGTGACTCATACGAAACGTGTACAAGGTATTTGTTTTGTGTTTTGTCGACAGGTACGTAAGTGCGAACTCGTCATTTTTTCAGTTAACTGTAAAGAAAGCGACTTGAAAAGAAATACTTTAACATGTCCGCCCACACTGGAATAGGTTTGATTCATTCTAAGTATCACTTTGTGTGCTGTGTAGCGGCCATAAAACGTTTCCCTCGGCTAGGCGTTGTTGCTCTCCAATAGAGGTAATATCATTTGATTCATTCTGTTTCATGTGGTTTAAAATCATATCTCATGTTGCGAAAAATATTATTTCCGGCCATTGTACTTTGTTTTATGTAGTGCATGTTATTATTTAGGTGTCCACAAAAATGCTTGGACAGCCATTAATAAAAACGTTCACATAAACACAAGTTTCAAGCTGGTTACATGTGTCTGCACAACGCTCTTGCACAGAAATTATAAAATTTTACTAAAATTCCAACTTTTGATTTATATTGACTAAGACAAGTTTTATGTGATCGTTTGTGATTAACTTTTTATGGTTTTGTAGTCTGTGGCTTAACAGATACATGTATGTATATAAAGGCCGTTGAGAAAAGTAACATATATCTTTGTGAATATTGAGTTGCGCTCAACCCAGGGCTAGGCAGCGTTGACTCTTTAATGCATTTCCATAACTGTTCATGAACAGGCTCAATCAAACTGAGCCTGCATTTTTGATAATTGTCTTGTTCGGTGGCTTTCAAAGTTCCCTTATCATATATTTATCACATAAGCGTTGTGTGTGTGTTGTGCGGCGGCCGTAAAATATTTCCCCGTACATTCAAGCAGTGCTGTTATCAGTTATATAGCCCTTTCAAGGCCGTTGAGCACGATACTTATATTTGTGTAAACCCGAGATTGAAATATTTGCCACTAACCGTTCCAAGGCGGTAACCCCTCAGGTTCTCTTTTTTATTTGTTAGTGATGTCTATTATGAAATCGATCAATGTAAAACCATGCTCTCTTCTTCTCTCTTCTTTCGGCTGAGTGGTTGGGCTGTTTCTGCTGGATGTGACCAATCCTTATATTGTCAACTGCTTGGGTGGAGATAATGATCGTTGCGATGATTTCGGAAACTGCCTTTATGGATGTAAGCCACCATTTATCGGTGCGAAATGTGATGAACAAATGTGTGATATTCCCTTGTGTCACAGATGTAGCATTGGCATTTATGGTGAGCTTAGGTGCGATCTGTGTTATTCTGGTGAGTATTGCAGATCTAATTACAGATCTTATAATAGATTCACATTAAGAAGAGCCCAATAAACTCGAAACGCCTAGTGAAATATTTTAGTTTGTCTTCCTTTATTTATTAATATTTAGATCGTATTGTACAATCTGAGACTTTATTGAATTTGAAATTGTGGTTCTTTTAAATTTCTTTTAAATTTTAAATTCTCGATCATGGTGGATTTATGTTTATCCAAGTCGTTATGACATGTATATGTTAGCTAAAAGATGTTTTTTTTTACAAATATTTACGCTTCAAATTTATCTTCTACGATAAAGTTTTACTTATCAACTAAAGAATCATAATTCCTTAATATGGTACGGATGGATACAGTAAACAAGGCTCCTATTTAATTGGGCTATGCACAATGTTTTCACGCTTATTCAACAAACATTCACACAAGCCGTAATATCACACATTCTTCTAAAACATTCTGTAATATTGAGCATTTTTTGCATGCACATTTCTGAATTGGATAAATATTTGATGGTGTTCATCTGGGTACATATATGAAACAGTTGGATTGTTCAAAGTAAACTAAACACCACTCAGCCTTTTCATACCTAAATAAAAACAATTTATCGTTTCAATCCTTAAGTGAAAATGTTAAGAATAACCACATGCGCAAATGAAGGAACTCAAATGATATATAAAGATAATAAATTATAGAAAAAAAATATTATCACATTTCAAACGTCTCATTATCAGAAGAATTAAACATTCCAGGAGTGCATAATTTTACAAATAATATAAAAAATAAGATACGTATTGAAATCGCTTGCTGTTACCCTATATGTAAATTTAATTGTTTATTTCCTTATATTTATGTATATCATACAAAAGTGAAATAGGCAAATCTGGAATGACCACACCCAAAAGACACAGCCACCCCACACAGATAAAAAAGTCTTAGAGAGGAAACGGGAGCATGGGTTATATAGGCACCACAAGCAATAACGGAAATATAATCATGATGTTATAAATATGTTTAATTAAACAGATTAATCACGTATTCTAGTTAAATAATGTAACAAAAGTTAACTTCACTAGGCGTAACATACGATACCTGGAAGAACCAGACAATACACATTTAATATGGGCAGCATTTGAAACGGTCAGTGGCAATGAAATGAAGGGGATAAAACTTTTAAATTCTCTATATGATCTTTTCAGACTGCTATTGTTTTATAATACAAACTTTTGTTTTCGGCCGAACTTCCAAAAAATAAAAAATGCATATCAGGGATGGCCACACTCACAAACAGCCTCCCCACGCAGCAAAAAAGAAGCGAGGAAAAGAGAGAATGTGTTTATCTATTACGTTTGTCAAATTCAAATAAGACACCACAAACAATTTAGAAAAATGAGAACCCTTGGGGTAACCGCCTTCAAACGGTCAGTGGAAAAATAATTTGCCAATGGGTTTAACTTTATGCATCTTTTAAAGGACATTTCTGGCATTCAGAAAAGAGTGAGTGTTTGTCATGCAGTCCGGACACCTGTGCTGAATGTGAAGAGAACACTGGCATATGTACACAATGTAAAACGGGTTATTATGGCAATGACTGCAAACTCGTCTGTAGTATTAGCGACTGTGCTATATGTCATAGAAATGGTACATGCGCATCTTGTGTTAATGGAATGTTTCCAGGTTTGTATTTCAATTCTATAAAATTATAAGGTCAAATAAAGCATAAGCTTTATTTAACGAAACGTCAAAGTGTGCCATCACCCTTTTAAACAAGTATTTAGATTTGATAATATTTATGACATACAACGGACAAGAATCACTGATTATATCCGCAAATTACAGCCATGATAAAAAACAGTTATTTTATGTTAACATTTTGGCAATGTAAACTTAAAATAAAACCGTTTATGATCATGACTAATGGTATAAGTAAATTAATTTTGGCAAATCCAGAAGGACTGTTTATGGGTGTAATTATTAAAATCAGTAGATTTTAGTTTCTTTGAAATTCTTCACCAGCGAAATACTCGTATCAACGATGTAGCTTGAAAATGTGTTACTGGTTAGTGGGGTGGTGTAAGTTTGCATTGCATTTCTTGTGTTTGATGTAGGCATATAGGGGCATATATCAAGTATGGACGTTTTCGTATTGAAATTCAGGTTCCCGAGCTGAAACTAAGGCATGTACAACTTCTGTCATTGCCATATTATATTCTAAAGTTTATGCAAGCGAACACTATAAGCTGCAAAACTATCTTCTTTGAAACGTTAAAATTTTGTTCTTGTTATTTGTAATTGCAAACATATCTCTTAGTAGAATCCTGAAAAAAATATAGAAACAAAAATGCTCATCATTTCAACAATATATTTCAGACCTGTCGGGAACTGTCTGTAAATCTTGCTCCACCAAAAATTGCTTCCGTGATTTCTGTAGCAAAGAAACAGGACTTTGTCTTAATGGATGCATAGATGGATGGTATAGCGATAGTAATGAATGTAAACCGTGTGATAAACTTGTACCAAATTGTGGAAAATGCAGTGAAAACTGCGCTGATGGATGTGACTTTGCAACTGGAGAATGTGTTGGAGAATGTAAATTTGCATTTTACGGCTATATGTGTCAGAATCAATGCAGCCCACATTGTTATGGAGGTTGTCATAGAAGCAACGGAACATGTATTGGAGGTTGTACTTCCGGTTTCTTCGGGGCATATTGCCAACAGACATGTAAACCAAATTGTATGAATGGCGCATGCAGTTTTTCAGATGGATATTGTCAATGTGAACAGGGTTGGAAAGGTGGCAATTGTGATATATTGTGCAACCCAAATTGCTTCGCTGGGGATTGTATTGCCTCAACAAATTTGTGTATGTCTGGTTGTTCAGCGGGATGGTATGGCACAACTTGTGGTTTTATTTGTAGTTATGGTTGCGAAGATCAAATTTGTCATAACAACGGATCCTGTGCTGGTGACTGTATTGTCGGATTTTATGATAGGGAATGCAGTCGTCGCTGCAGCGCCAACTGTAACCTCAATAAATGTGACAAATTAACAGGTATTACAATGTACCTAGGTTATGGTCCTTGCCCAGTCAGCATGGTAGTTTATGATTAAGAAAGAAATATATCAATATTTTGTCAACAGCAAAATTTCGAACAAACATGTATACATTTTCAATGCATATTTATTTTACATTCATTAAGCAATTTTAGAATAGCAGAAAAAGGGAGACTTAAAATCTTTCTCAATTCTAATTACATCCAAATGTAACAAATACACAATAAAGATTATTGTTTTTCATGCCAGCATGAGAAATATGATACAGAAAACAAGATATTTGATTTTTGTGTCTAATATCAACCAAGGCACTGCCTCTTATCGAGCTCTAGCTTAAATAATATCAGACAATGTTTAATTATGTCATGTATTTTGCCAAACTATTTAAAAATGTGACATTTGTTGGCCTACTCGAGCATGATATTTATGATTTTCGAAAATAATTTGTCTGCATCAACTTTCTCTAAATTCAGTTGCACAACTGGCAATTTGACTTGTACTTTAAGGCATCGCAAACATTGCACATGGCGAAAAGTGGCTAAAACTTCAAATTTTAAAATGAATTTTGGGGGAAATACCTATTGTTACCTAGATTTTAGTAAAGAAATGTATTTAGCTAAGGGTGTAGTTAAGACCAATTCTCTGTAAGAACCAAAATTTTGAAGAAGGGGTCTGGCACTCAATCTCTTGGATTTTGTTGAAATTAACAGCAAATGTTGAGTTTGATGCCCATACATAGAAAACAATGTTGGTTAGTCAAAATCTTTTGCCGTTGTCATGGCAACCGACATTCCTTATTTTTCGGTTATTTTTAGAAAATTGTTCACAATTTTGTCACAAAATTGTCAATTTTGTGACTTCCGGGACATATTAATGGTTATAACCACTCAACAAAATACCATGGTAAATGTATCTACCAACTTAGTAGATTATTTTAAAAAGTCAACACATGATTCTAGTAATGTAAAAGTTCGATTTTACAATGGTTTAAGTACACCATGTGTCCAGATTTTTCATTTTTCAAGTAAAATGGGCAACAGGGGGTATCACAAAATGACTGTAAAACTAGTTTGCAGCATTTCTGACATTGTTCACCCAATAATCTATTAAGTATATAGGTTGTGTTATCAAACTTTATGAAAAACTTTTTGGGGCTTTCATATTTGAAAAATCTACAAATAAATAAAATTGGGGTAAAAACAAATGAAAACAGTTGTCTTTTTCATTCTATGTATTCTAAACATCCAATATTTAACAATAAAAACTTACTTCAGGTGTATAAAAGGATGTCAATTTTATCAATTATGATATAAAATTTACCAACTTAAAAAAACAAAAAAACAAAGGAAACTAAATTTTAATAATCGGTTTCCATGGCAACAATTTTTAAATAATGAAAAAAGCACTAATTCTTCAGTAAAACATGATAAATAATAAATTGTAAAGACAGAATCAACAGAACAAAATATTTTCAATGAGTATAGCTTCATTTGATGTAGTTCGTGAAAATGTGTTGCCATAGCAACAAAAAAAGACTTTTATATAAATAGTGGTTAATATAGAATTTTCTATAAATTTATTAATCATTGAAGAGACAAAGCTAATTTTCACTTGAAGGCCGTTAACGTTATCCAATCCACTGACGAAACTGCATTCAACTGTACCAATATTTTAGTGTTAACGGCCGTTGTCTTTACCAAAATCACCACGACGTACCAAGTTTAAAAGTAAATATCTTTCTAGAAAAAGCGAATTGGAAGCTGTGGTTTCAAATAATTACAGGGAAATAATTGAACTTTATCATGGAATATTTCAAATATTTCAGATTTGGTAATAAAAAAGGATATTTGCGGCCGATTCGTCAAATGACATATTTTGTCAAAAAATTGGACACTTTTTCTGCAATTTCTCTGTAAATAATATCCTGTGTGCGTCATGATTTCGTCCTTAGAGTCCTTAACAAACAGGGAATCAATATGTATATTTTTGTCTGCTAAGATATTGCGGGAAAATGTAAAAATCAGGCCAATACTCAGTTTCGCCGAAAAACGTTCATGTACACCTTATCGGGTTGAACGGTGTGCTAAGGTTCTTCGCGCTTTCATTTTCACCTCGCCTGCAAAGAAAACTAATCAATGACATGACTTCACGTATGTAGCGTCTTATTAAATGAATTGGGGCACGCCACGGGAAAAAGGTACATTCGGTCATATTTTGTGACATTTTAGTTCTTACTATATTTAGAAAGAACTTACAATTCTTTATTATTTTCCCATAACTAAATGGTGATTTTGTTACATCTTTTGACGATAAATTGTTTTTTTTACCGCAAAATGCATAATAATCAATGTCGTCCGTTCAACTTTATGACGTCATTTCAACGATTTACGTCAACTGTCCAAAGGTACCTTCTCCCGTGACGCGCCCCAAATAGTTTGTTGTCTTGTCTATGTTCTGTGTGTTAACTTAAAACAACGTGTTATTATTTGTGTCCATCAACAGTGTTTTGGATGGGTGGTTTAGAGTTATTTCACCAAACGACTTGCACTGGTTTGGTGATACGAGAACCTGTTGAGGCAAGTTTGAGGTTGGTGCACCCTAGAACCTGTTTTAAACCCCAAGTGGCAATTTGTTTTCCCACTGACCGTTCCAAGGCAGTATCCCCAAAGGTTCTCTTTTTCGTTAATTATTTGTGTCCTATTTGAATTGACATACTTATGACAAACATACTCTCTTCTTCTTCCTCTCTTCCTTTTCGCTGCGTGGGGTGGCAGTGTTTTTGAGTGTGGTGAATTCTGATATTCATATATTGCTTTATTATTAGCGAAAACGAACTTGCTGTTACACAAAAATCACATGTCTTCTTTTCCTATCTTACGAAGGTGATATCTTGTATTAACTTTGCACACCCTGTTCAGTCAAATGAATGATATAATTACAATGCATAAACAAAATTCATATTAAAAACAACTTGCTTCAAAACATTTCATGGACAACACTCATAAAAACCCATATATTTACCAGGAATAAGCTAACATACGTTATGTAATGGTGATCCTTTAAAATACTTTTCCTGAGATTAAGCAATTTAAAAAAAGGCTGGTTTTCTGTTCACTTTCTGTTTAAAGAACAAACCGGTTTGGTTTATTATTCAAAAACCTAAAATCATTGTGGTAAATGACCGTTAAATATTTTAGATAAGTATTTATGCGATGTGTGTACGGTCTGATACGAAAACATGTGTGTGTCTGTGCTATGAAAAAAAAGTATTAACTAAAAAAAATATGTCGTAGAACTCGTTGCACCCAAACTTTTAATTTAGTTAAACAATACCGGTAATATGAAACGTAAACATGTTGCTTACGATTTTTATCGCACATGATGGTGATATATTTACAAGTTTGATAAAATACATTAGTTTACCATTGAATCACATTTAAAAATGATATTCCCTTTGAAATTCTAATGGCCATTAGGTTACATGTACTTAATTATAAAAAGGCGTATGGTGATATTTTTTAAACTGATACTTAGGCTATACGAGACTGATATTACTTTCCGATCCAGGTGATTCAAATATACCTTTCGTTTCACCAGGTCTTGTGTGTTGGTAGACATAAACTACTATTAGAATTTAGATTGTGTATGGACGGTTTATTATTTTAAGTAAAAGAAAACATAATGTGTCATACATTGTAGTTTAATACTGTTTTCACAAGTATAACATATATAAGAGCTTAACGAAGAAAATTGCAAAACGCGTAAAATTGTACAGACCCTCAAACCGTTTAAATTACCAAAAATATGGATTGCGACTGGAGCTGATGGCACAGTTCCCTCTAGGGGAGGAGGTTGTTTTTCATTTAGGTAAGCAACATAATGCATGTAGCATCAAGATGTGATTAATATTGTGAATATAATGAAGCCCATTACAATGACAATTATATATTATACCTCCATAAAGCGAGTTACCTATGCACACCTGATAAGAGTAACAGACTTCAAATAAAATCTATTACTCAAGGTCTGTTTTGAACCATTCTTAAAGACCACCCGAAAAATTAAGCCTTCTCCGAAAATAGACCGCTATTTCAATGTCCAATTCAATAGTGTCGTGCTCTATTTTATACGCCAGAGTTGAGACCATTCCACTTTTCATGCTTTTATGACCACTTGTGACACTTTTAACAGGGTTGCACCATGTTTAGCCCGTTATTAAGACCATCCCACTTTTATTCAGACCTCTAATATCTAGTTGCAGACGTGGTCATAATAGAGGGTTCTCACTGCGCTTTTATTTCTTGCTTATGTTCGCCACAAATTTAAATATTATACAGACTATCGATGCTTAATTCCGTTACTGAAAACGACAACAAGTATTCGTGAAAAAACCTTCTGGAAATTGCCAGTTATTAGTAAAGTTTAGAGCTTTATACCGCATTAGATATAATATTATGCTGAGTACCAATTATCTTTGGTAACTATTGTTACATAGCAGTTAAATATTTCTTTTCAAGCTAGCTTTGAATTTCAAAAGCCGATCGATTTGGAAACAACCCGGTGAAGAACTCATCAATTTTTGTTCGAAGTGCGATTTTCATTTCTTTGGTCAACTCCTTTTCTATTGAATCTCCAAACATAGCAAACTTGATATTGCTGAAAAAGCAAAAGAAACAAACACATGTTTATCGTATCTCTCACTCTAAAAATACAGAAATAATGATGACATAATCCGTTTTTGATCCTGTGCCACAAAGGTAAGTATTTCTTCATGTATTTGTCGTTCGAAGGTACACTTTTAACACGTTGAATGGCAGAATCCCATCCGATTGTTAAATGTGGGATATATTTGTTTTTTTTATTGCGCAAATGGGCAGACTGAGTGTAGTTTTCTCAGACATATATTGGTAATGTATACTTTTTAAATGAGACGTGTATGTTAAATATCTTGCTAATAATGATTTACGAATCTCTAGATCTTTTTTTATTTCGGAGAGCACACTATATGCATTGCATCTGCTGGTATGATGGCATGATGGTCTAGGCCCAAGCAATTGACAAACTACTCTTGACCAAATCGTTTGATGTTGTCCATTTAATGTAAAGAGGTGTTTTGCTTTGCACATGTCAGTCGATCGGATGGCAGGTCGTTCTTTTGGTCGGATGGTACGTCGTAAGACCAAATCTTGTTCGATCAATAACTAGGAAACACTCGGACCTAGGTTCCTGATATTAAGCGGATTGGATGGTCAGGACAAGTAAATATCATGGGGTTTTCCCGGCTAATACGGTATATCGATTTTGGGGTCCACGTGAATAGCATGCTGACCTTTTATGCAAAAAAATGTTTGATTTATAGCTTTATATCTGAGGCATAGTGTTCTCAAATTCTGTAGGATCGTTTTTCTATAATTATTATAACATAATTATCATGTAAAAAAAGTTCAAACGATATCGAAATATAAAATATGAATGAAATATGTATCTTTATGTATGCAATAAAGATAATAAAAATCAACTACATGCCAAAAACAATACTTAGACACATTAAAATCTTAAAAATATATATGGAAAACTTTTGATCAGTGATGTTATATTTTAACCGCAATTTAAGTTGTGGTATTTGAACATATCTGCCCCGAGTATCACAAAAATTTTGAGTTGGATTTTAAACTCATCTCAAAGAAATTATTTTAAATTTGTGACGTTACAGTGCTCACTTCATTAATTAAGGTTTTCAAAGGAAGTTTACATAAGATTCCTTGTTTTAAATGCAGCTTTCAGAATTTGTTATCTGAATAATCTGGTTTAAAAAATTCCAATAATGTTTGAGTAAAAACGTAAAATCTGAGTTTGTAAACAAATATTAATAATTATTCTAGAATATCTCAGTGAAATATAATGTTATTTGAAAAAAAAAATCCAGGTAATAGGAAGAATTTATTTCATTTTACGTGGTATTCCAAGTAAACAACCAATAATTACTTAGAATTTAAATACATTGTTGGGTAGAAAACTGAGTTTGAGCATAAGTTTGTTTGTGATATTGGAGCCTGGTATTTTAAAAGCTGGAAGATATTGTTATTTTTCACAAAGGTCAAGTTTTGTCCCTTGTTTCCTTCATAATGCTGAGACATATAGTGTTTATATCATAGTCCCAAACATAGTGTTTATATCATAGTCCCAAACAGATTATTTTACTTCAAATTAAGAAGGCCATAATTTAAAAAAATATTTTATATACACTGAAGCGATGAAGTATAAAAAGACAGTAATATAAATAACCTCTTTACAAATAACCTCACTTTAAATTAAATAAGAACAAAATCAAACTGTATATTTGCCTATGTCAAATATTTTGCTTTTTTAAATTTTTTTTATTAATTTTATTTCACCGTTAAATACTGAACGGACAATTTCCGGGATATTATAAACATATTGGTGAACAAATTCATGCAGATATTTGCATTCAATAGCATCTAATTTCACGTGTTATTTTGTCGAGATTTCATTTTGTCTCAGCGTATTGGTCACATGTTAAAACCATTGTATTTCCAAATTAAAATCAAATAATACATTAAAGGCAATAAAGACTTACTTTTGAAGACTTTGTAGATACGAATTCAGGCTAGGAATGCTGTTGATATTTTCATAAACTCTTGTGTATATGTGATCGTGTTTCTTCAGCCTAAAATCGCAACTAATGTATTTGCAAGTATGTTTCTTCACGTAACGGTAGCTTTTCTCTCAAAAATTTAAAATAGTTTACTTTTGTTTATTGTTTGTGGCGTATATTTGTAACTGATAATTGTTTTTATAATCATGCTCTCTTCCCCTCACTACCTTTTGGCCATGTGGACAGGCTGTGTTTGCTGAATTCGGCCATTCCTGATGTGCATAGTTCAGTTTTTGCATGAACATTATATTTTATATAGTTGGTAGTTATTTAACTTCAGTAAAGGTATGTAATAAATAATGATATGTAAAATATCATATCATGCGTTATATTTTTAAAACAAGATTTTACAAATTCATATCCTTTCGTTTGCATAATAGCTTCGTAATTTTCGGTTAACCGCAATTATCTTTTGTTCTGACATTCGTGAATTTTAATTTTCCATAATATCTTTGCATAGTTACAATTTAATGTAATATGATAAAATATGGCAGTTTTTGCTCAGTGTTTATATAGTTATTTTTTAAATATATGTAAATTGTTCAGATCATTGTGTTAATTAAAATCAAATACTATCCAAAGGTTTAAGTCTTAACCTTTCATTGAGCTATGCCACTTGAAACGTCTTTCCAAAATCAAAACGCAACATATCGAATATAAGCGAGCGGATAGATGTAGATACTTATATAATTGTTAGTCGACAACAGTTGTTGCAATAACAACTAAACTACAAACAATAAAGACAGTTTTTTTTTCAGATGGTCAAATTCGGCGTCCTTTATATTTTTGGAAATATATCAACTTCTAATTTTGATTTCGACCTCAGGTTGAATCCAAATCAAACATTAAATTTGAACAAGTCGTTTAATTTTTAAGAACGTTTACGTTATTACAAAATTATAAAATAACTTCAACTCAGTTGGTTGCGTCGCAGGAATTGCAGGGCTAGGCGCTGTCGCTGTGACGTTGCGGGTTCGCTCCCAGCTAGATGCACTATCATTTGAAATTCACAGTTGCGCTATTTGTGCAGTGTGGCGGCCGTAAAAAGTCTCCCCGTACATATAGTTAGTACTGTTATCAGTAAAATAACCCGTTACCGATTTCATGCAGAGATTGTTACGTATATCAGAGCTATCCGATCAACCTTTTTATGGGGTTGTACCGGTTAGCTCAATTGGTTGCGTCGCAGGAATTGCAGAAGAAGGCGCTGTCGCCGTGACAGTGCAGGTTCGCTCCCAGCTAGAGGCACTATCATTTCAATGGCGGGTCGACAGTTATTTCATCAAGACAAGTTGTTCTTGTTTGTTCAAAGGAGAACCTTTACGAGGAAAATGTGAAGCACATCTAAGAACCTGGTTTAAACCCCGAGTGGCAAATTGGGTTGTCACTAACCGTTCCATGGCGGTAACATAATGATTCTCGTTATCGTTAATTGTTTGTGTTATTATTGGACATTGATTCTCATGTAAACTCAATGCTTTCATTTCCTCTCTACTTTCTTTTAGCTACGTGGGGAGGCTTCTTTTTCTGGTTATAGCTATTCATGATATGCATTTGTTTGAGGTTAGAGGAAATTTACTACTCAGAACCAACAGCTTGTTTCAATCCTTTTATGCATACAATATTTAATATGTTCAAAAGTTTGATAATATTTAACGGCATGCAATTTATTATTATAATACCGTTGAGTCTTGACTTTACTTCCTGGGAGGTACGATAGTTCTAGAAGATAATTAACATATGCAAATTGATACTGCATGTCATTGTACTGTCTGACTTGGTGAGACGATGTTTGCTCCCATTCCTCGGGTAAACTGTTAGATATAAAGATATGCTTTCTTAGGTTTTCTTTTTTATATTTAAACAATCCTTATAAACAATATGAACTTATTTTCAACAGTTTCCTATATGTAATGGATAATAATATAACAATACATAAAGTAATATTTTCTATAACAAATTGTTCGCAATATATTAAACAAAATATTCATACGCTATAAACGCCTTCTAATAATTCGATGAATGTTTTCGTTACCTCCCCTGTTCAGTCACGTGACTGCTCTACAGAAAAATGATTGCTCGCTGTAACGTAATAGGGAATATGTACATACAACGTTCTTTTTTGAAAAAATATATTTTCTCGTTGAATAAGTGATAATACATCAGCGTCATGATATTGTTGAATATCATTTATAAAACAATCAAGTTTCTTTGACTAAAAGTGTCAAGTCATTTATTCCTCGCGTTTAACATTAAACGACTTTAACTATGAGCCGGTGTTCTCTCCACCGCTAAATTGATAAATTGAGTCTCGTTTCCGGAATAGCGTGTCTAATCAACTACTGTCATCATGTTATGAATATTGTTGTATTTAGTTTTATTCATCCTGGATGTGTCTGATTGTATATGATTTAGCAATGGTATGGATTCTTAATCAACATTTCACCACGTTATAGAAACAAAAGACGTCAATAAGAAACAAATCTTGACAAACATTTTATATATGTTTAGGCTTTTACGCCAAAATAACAAACTGTCAAACCTAAGTAATCTAAATTGGATATGCAACCATATTGTAATATCGATATTCCCTTCTTTATTAGAAGCCGGCATCTGAATCCTTGAATTTTATCCTACGAATGATTCTTCTACAACAATCAGATTACCGATCCTTTTATATTTCAAGACACAATCAATCATTTTGGGTTGTGGAGTATATGTAACATTTTTTAAAAAATCTAATTATTTATTCGTTTAACATAAACGCCATAAATTATTAAGACAATTTTGTAGTTCAAATGTGTACGTATCAACAAATTTAGATTGTAATTTTATATGTCTACATATTATGTAACCAGATGTTGACATATCACGATTTCCAGATTATAGCGCATTACCAGTCCAGGCAATTTGCAACTTTCGCATTATTAAAATATAATTTTCAGCAGAAAAGACATTAAGATGAAAATGTTGTACAGAAATTCGTAAATTAATGCTATGTTTGTCCAAATTGCGTTTCATATGACCTACTATCAACAAGAATGGAATGGAACATGTTCTTAAAACATTAAAAATCTAAATATCTAACAAATAGTGAAAATCGAAAAGTCTGGCTAGAAAAACAGACAAGCAACTTATTTGTTCACCGCCGGCGACGAACCATTACTGCAATATAGTGGACAATGTTAGCTATAACTTGCTTAAGCCATAGTCCGATCGTTCAGCTTTCCCGCAGAGCTTCGTTTTTTTATTGATTTCCGGTCACGGAAAGTAACTCGTACAGGACTGTGAAACTGATTATTGGAAATGCGTATATTAAGTATTGCCAGAAGATAAACGCAACACAAGAATCTCAATTCTAATAATTATGTTTAAATACCATTCTGAACCGCAAATACAAATGATCGCTAATTTAAATGTTTGCGATATTGACTCTGCAAAAAGTTAATTAAACAAGAATGTGTCCTCGGACACTGATGCCCCCACTGCTGCAACATACCTTTTAATATCAAAGTGCCATAACTCTGGAAAAAATGGTCGCAGGAAAAAAATATTTACGATCATCTACACATCCTGCTTGATCATCTGTGCCAGTTTGAAAGAAATCCACCTTATAGTTAAGGAGGAGTTGATGCCACAAGATTTGGGGACTTATGGACGGACATTCGTATGGACGGACGAATGCAACTCTATATTCCTCCCACTTTTAGTGGCATAAAACAGCATTGAAACATAAGAAACGTACCGTGTCATGTTTATTATAATTTTTTAATTTTAGGGTAACTGCAGATAAACGCAAACAGACAATGTCGCCGTTCGGTACCTGCTTCACGTGTATCACGCTAATCCGTGCTATTTTTATCATGGGGATCACGGTAATCCGTGCATTTTTTATCATGGGGATCACTGTAATCCGTGCTATTTTTATCATGGGGATCACGGTAATCCGTGCTATTTTTTATCATGGGGATAATGTTTATCCGTGCTAATGTTACCATGGGGATC
>JAZAYU010000461.1:0-63555 GCA_038501625.1 Corbicula japonica
TAAACACATATTTCGAGTTTAAAGTACTTGCGTATTTTAATTTGTTCAAGTATATGAAATCTTAGATATATAAAACATTGCTGGTAAAACAAAGGCAATCGAACACAAGCGGATTCTTTAGATCTTATAATTTTTTTTAATTACAATTGGAGGTTAAAAAGATCTTGTTATTCTTTTCATTTTGAATTGGAGGTGCGAAGACAAACACAATTACATCTATTCATTCAAACCGACTATCGGACAATGCAAAATTATCAGTTGCATTGATTTCTTATTTCTTTATATGTGCAAATGATTTGCTTTAATTAAATGCTATAACAATACAATCATTTTAAATGTTAACAAATTTTTATCTTTATTTAAAAATGTTAAACAGTTTAATCTCAGCCAGGTCTTCTTTGGCATGACTGGTCTTCCATTTAAGGCTTTATTCTGAAAATAAAAATATTTAACTTAAAATTCATATCTACTTTATACATTGACATTGTTTAAGAAGTTGTTTTCGGTCCCTGTACTGGTCATTGACTTTTGATTAAGAAGTTGTTTCGGTCCCTCTTTTGGTCTTATTCGGTCTTAATGATCGGTGTTTAACCATTTATTTTCATAAGATTCTTATAAACATAATTCATTTCAATGATTAAATTTGGATTTATATCTTAATTATACATTGACTTTTTTTAAGAAGTGGTTTTCGGCCGACTAATAGTGTTTTTCGGTCCCTGATTTGGTGTTATTCGGTCTTATTTTCATACAATCTTAAAAATCATTCATTTTATCAATTATAATTTACATTTATACATAAATTATACATTTAAGTTGATTTATAAAGTGGTTTTCGGTCTCTTTTTCGGTTGTTTTCTGTGATTCTATGCACCGATTATAGACTAAGATAGAAAAAAAAGATTTCTTTCTGCATTTCAAATAAATCTGAAATGTGAGCAAATAATAATGTATTATGTAACTCATTGGAACTAAAGATGTAACAAAATTATGAAAACTTCATCTTAAAATATGCATCAAAATATAATCTTCCTTTTTTTGGTAAAGAAACACTATAAAGAGTGGAAAGAAACTTACACATAAAAGAAAAAGAGACATGAAAAAAAAAAGAATTCTGAACTGAAAATTTTGTCCAGGGGTTGAAATGTCTTCGTTTGTAAGGGGTTTAAAAGTCTCGTTTTGGGGTTGAAATGTCTTGGGGGTATAATTGGTGTTGAAATGACAGAGGGCTTTAAATGTCTATTGATTGAGACGTTTTGCTCAATGTTGCTACCCATAATTTGCCGACTGTCTTGGGTTCGAGCGCAGGAAGTATCAAACCTATAACAAACAGGGGGACAGAATGTGATTAAAATAATGATGCTTACAAGCCTAAGTTGAATTCTTAAACTATGTACTATGTTTAAGATAAAAAACAATAACACATCAAAACCGGAAGTATAAGAAAGCTTTACCATACCGATTGCGATGAGACAAAACGAACCCAAAGATTTGACTGTTACACTGTGTATGTTACTTCAGTAACCGTAGACAAGCGTAAGAAGTGAACCAATTTTATCTGGCGGTAAAAGCCACCAATTAGCGAGCATCATTTATCTTATCTTAAAAACGATTTCGGTAGTAAGATTTGCGCACTTTTCTGCGCATTAAGGTGGAATGCGCCGATTTTTCAACTTTCGAGTACTTTAATGAAAATTTGCATGTAGTTAATTGACCATATTTCCGATATGAAACCGAATATTTTTTAAAAATATTTTATTTTGTCTCAAAGATACAGGTCTAAAAAGATGGCCACTGACGGCAGTTTTTGGACATGACGTCAAAAGAACCGTAACTGAATGTTTTCTGCTGTAACTTCGACGTATTTCGAATGTTCCGTTTTCTGTTTTAATAATATTGTACAGAATCAAATTCTCTTTCCACTGATGTAACTTTCATGAGTTTTCACTCAAGATTTACGCGTGACGTCGCCGAAAAGCGCCGTTTCGACCTGAAAAATGACGTGGAGTTTTACTAAATTTTCGTCGCTTGTTTCAGAATTGCGAAAAATCTGATCAATAAAATTTTGATTTTTTTGCATATTTCGTTTGTAAATTTTATTTTGAAAATATTTGACAAATAAAAAAGGGGGGTCACGGACTTTGTTTTTGCGTTATTACGCTCACCCTTACCCCTATCCCTTATGCAAACGTTGGCGTAAATCGCATCATAAAAGAAATTTGGCAGCAAACAAATAATATTTATTCTGACAGTATTTAATTTGATTGATATATACCAGCACAATATAATAATTGTTTTCATTTGGAAAAAAACAACATACAGATGTAAGCTTATTATTGTCATAGAATCATATTTTCATTATTCAGGGGAGAGCACCACCCCTAGGTCACAAAATGAGTAATAACTTAAAAACGAACCTTGCAATCCTTATATTTCTTTCTGATTTCATGTAAAGAATACTTTTGAGTATAAAATAAGACATTTTTAAAAAAAATTCATGGTTACGTTTTTTTGATATTGAGTGAAAATGTCGAAAACATATTTTTTTTAAAAATATTTTTTTGTCGGTTTTTTCATTTTTAATACCAATAAATTATTTATTTATGTCATGTTGTTAATTTTTTGTGAATATATTGGTTGCTTCTTGACAGATAAGTAAATATTTGTAATGAAACCTGTGTTTATTGTGTTTTATATGTTGAAAAATTATGTTTTCTTGTATATAAATTGTACCGCGCTATTTGTGAAAGACAGCAAATACCCATAGGTTGATTTTAAAGAAATTACTCAAAAACAAAGGTTGCAACCCCATTTTTTCTTTCTTTATTTGAACTAAGCATACTTTAAACTACAAATTGGGAGAAAATAAAAAAAAATTCTTGGTAGGAATCTTACTGTAGAAATCGTCTTTAAGGTTTAAATATAGGTGGTATATTGGCTATTCCCAATGTTTACAGGTAAAGTATATGCTGTTGGAAATTAACAACTTAATTAACACAAGTGTTAGTTTTGTAATACAACGGATATAATATTACAAGATGCATGTTTGAAATTATCTCAAAAGTGTCGCCGATGCCATTTATCATGGTCACTGATCTATTACGAATTTGCAATAAATATGTTTAAAATGCCTTCTATACTGAAATTTGTTAAACCTTCGAGTTGCACAAATGCTTCATAATATTTGCCATGTATCTTGTCGTTCTGTGCGCTGTTTACATATTCTAGTTGCTTAGGTTCATATATGTACCTCTTCTTTTTGTTAATCACAAACAGTGCCTATTTACTCTTTATTCATGTCATGTTTTATCACGAATTATGGTGATGAGCATTAGGACAAGTTGATATACAAGAAGCTGAAACAGCCATTCAGAGGTCTTTCAGATTGGAGTACATCAGCTGTTTATTCATAGGTAACGACTGCAACCAAAAATAACCAGTCAAACTGTCCCAAGTCAAAACGGCCTCACTTTCACGAAACGACCCTATTAATAATAATAATAATAATAATAAAATCTTTATTTTCAGAAGAATTCCAATTAAGTGTACACAAAACAAAATTTAATGTAAACTTATTTTCAATTGGGTCTTCTATAACAATTAACAATGAAAGAAATAACACATCCACGCATACAAACACACACGCATACACAAACACAGACACACTCAAAAATAAAATAAAAAAAACAACAACAAAAAAAAACATACAGCAGACAGACAATAGTAGGTGTTAAATATATCGAAAATTAGAATATAAACTGTGAATACATATGAAACAAAATATTGTGTTGCGGTGTTCTTACACAGGCAATGTACAATCAAGTGAACATATTAAAAAACCAAGGTATTAAAAACGTTACGTATAGTGTAGAACAATTCAACCACAACGGATTATTAGTATCCCAGTTCATTTATATAGATTAAATACATGTAGTAATAAGAAGAATGCTAACAAAGGTTGAGGCATGCGAGTATTCCATGAACCTGAGAAAAAAGTAGCTTAAACAAGATCGTTTTGTAAAAGATAAGATTTAAGTTTCTTTTTGAATAGAACAATATTGTTTGAAGAACGAATATGCAAAGGAGTTGAGTTCCAAATGTTCATTCCCGTAAATCTAAAAGAATTTCGTAATACATTAGTTCGGGGACGGATATGTTGTATGTCTTTCCTAGAAGATGATCTCAAGTTGTATGATTCGTTATTAGCTACAGGCAATATGTTTGTGATATAATCAGGTGCAAGTTTATTTAAGGCTTTATATACAATTAACCCTGAATGATATTTACATCGGCTAAAGAATGATAACCATTTTAACGTTGTGAATAACTCCTTTGTTTGCGTTTGTATAGGTTTGTGCAGAATTATTCGCGCAGTACGCTTTTGTAATTTTATAATTCTATTCAATGCTGATGTATTAGCATGGCTCCAAATGACGCATCCATAATCAAGTATAGGCACAATATACGCATTATAAAATAATTGTTTCATTTCAGATGTAAGAAAATAGGATATTCTCTTTAATAATGAAATTTTTGACACTACTTTTGAGCACGTTTTATTTATATGTTCTTTCCAACTTAGTGTATTGTCTACATAAATTCCAAGTAACTTTTGGCATTTAACATTTTTAATTTGAACATGGTTGATAAATAGTTTCAAATCAGTTTCGCGATTAGCTTGTCTTTTAGATGTAATAACCATACATGTAGTCTTAGACGGATTTACTGCCATGTTGTTTTTGTGGCACCAAGTGTCAATCAACACGGACACCTTCTCTTAAAAATCTGTCAGAATGGCCCCGATTTGATCAAAACGGCCGCGTTTAAATTCAGAACGGCCCAGTCAATACAGCCCCTTTAATTAGGTTTAAATGTTGTTTCAATGAAATATATGTTTTACATTTATTTCATAGAAATATTGAATAGCATATTAATTGAAATCTGTTGGAATCAAATTTTATATAAATAAATGCCGACCTTGTTTTTGCTCTCATATCTCTATAGATATTAATGAACTGTGTTACTATAGAAGTTGATATTTGTGTTATTTTCATGCGAATAAAATCACTATAAAACAAGTATTTTATTTATTCTTATTATTATTCTAGAATTAATTCGCCAAGTTAGCAGTCCTTAAAATGTTTTATGATTTGAAACAAAGCATCTTTTGCGATTGTTTTTCCCATTTTTCATATAACATAAAGGGGTCGTTTTGACCATAATCAGTTTTATCAGTGGACGTTTTGACCAAATATATTTGATAATATTTAATGCGTATGGTCATTTTGGCTAGAAAGTTGCAAACTACCATTATTCACCAAGACATCTTTTACTTCTGTATTAAAATAATAATAATAATAATAATAATAATAATAATAATATCTTTATTTAAAGAAGGTTGCTTATTTAGTACATTAAATTTACAAAAGATAATGTCTACATGTAATTTACAATAATGCCTTCTATAACAACAAACAAATAAAACAAAAATAAAAACAACAACAACATACATTCATTCATGAAATATAAAATATGTTCATTTTAGTCATTTAAAACAAAATCAAATAAGTTGACAGACACCTTTAAACATATCAAAAGATGGGTTAAAACAGTAGGTAGAAAAATACATCGATGATTATATTTAGTCACAATCTTGCAGTAAAATATATGTTTTCAGTTGTGTCTTAAAAGCCACGATATTACGAATGTGTTTTATATGTGATGGAACAGAATTCCAAATTTCCATAGCAAAATAACTAAAGGTTCGTTTTAGAGAGTTTGTGTTTGGTCTGTTATTTATAATATTATACCTTTGTATAGATCGAAGATTATAACTGGAATTAGTAGAAAAAGATAAAATATTGTTAAGATATTTGGGTGCAAGATTGTTTAATGTTTTGTAAACCAATAGTCAAACATGGTATTTACATTTGCTTTGAAATGATAACCATTTTAATTTTCTAAAGAGCTCAAATGTTGGCGTGCGTGTATGTTTATTTAATATTATCCTAGCTGTTCGCTTTTGCAATCGCATAAATCTTGTTAAATTTGACTGACTTGTTTTGCACCATATTTATTCATATGAAAACCTATTGGGTTCTCTTTATCGTAAATTTTTTGTGGTGTAAAAGTTTAAACTGAATCTCTTAGGACTCATGCTCTCTTTTCCACTATACTTTTTGGCTGCGTTCCTAGTTGTGGCAATTTCTATTTTTTTAATTATTTTATTGTTTCTATTATTTTACCGGGTTTTCAGTCAAAATATTTACTCGGATTAATCAGATTTTTATAATAATGAGGTTAGGAGATAAATATTTTTCATTGACATATGACACAACTTATTTCTACATTTAGGGAGTCATTTACAATTCTAGATCAGAATTAACGGCTAGACTCTTTCTCCGTCGTTATCAGAAAATAAACGACTGTTGTAAACCAAAAACTAGAGGCCTCTGATTGGCTGCTGGATGACGACACACTTGCTTTCTGTATCTATTTTAATATTTTCTCTCAAGCTTCTTATCAACTAAGCCTATTGCTCATCACAATAATTCATGATAAAACTTGACATGGATAAAGAGAAAATGTGCACCCTTTGTGATAATAAAGGAGAGGTACAGCTTATACTTTATTAAACCAGCAACTAGACGGTGTAAACATCACACTGCACTGAACGACATGTTATGACAAACATTGTGCAGATTTTGTGCTACTCGAAGGTTTAACATATCTCAGTTTAGTAGGCATTCCATTCAAATAAATCAGTGACCGAGAGTGAAGTGGCATCAAATTGCTATCAGCATCCCTGTTGGGATAATGGTAAACATGCATTTTGTAATATGACTCTGAGTTTGTTGTATTTTAATCTAACACTAACTGGTGTTAAACTGTTAATCTCCAGCAGCAGGTACATAGTCAACTCGTCCCTAGGTCAACTCGTCCTTGTGATATAATGTTTCCTTTCGACCAAGACAAAAATTATTTGGATTAATAGATATAGGGCATAGCGAAAGTAGCAGGAATCTTTGAGGAGGGGTCGTTTGAGGAGGGCTGTGAACAACAAAACGCAGATATTTTAAATGTATTTCTCTAATTCATCGAATAATTATATCGTGCTCTTCATGCTGTATGTATGTATCTTTTCATAAAATAATTTCTATTTTTATATTTTATATTTTGACATCTATATATTTCACTTATGTCACAAATAACACTACATTCTGTGTTAACAGGCAGGGCGGTATAGGTAGCTCATCTCTCTCAACAGTCTTGTTGCAGACATGTCACCGTCCTTATACAGATCCCATAGACGCATCGTCTTCCCTTGCATTGTGGCGTAAGTTCGTTTCTGATATCGGCGGAGGCGGCCCTCACTTACAAGCTCGGCATTTCTTGAAGCCACCTGAGCCTCAGCGTGTAACAGCCTGATAAGCAAGTAAAACGGTGGCGTTCCCCCAGCCCGCACATTAAGCCTCCTGTGCCATCCTGAAAATAATCAATAACATGTTTTAGTGCTTTTGAAATTCAATTTAATTAATTTCTGATAAGATTAAAAAAAAACTAAATAAACACTTAATCATTTTGCTGTATTGGTCATTTTGTGAAAATTACCTTCTACATCGTTGTTGGTCCGCACACTCATTCCGTATACAGACCAACACTCGACCGGCCATAAGGGGTTTGTCAGCCATGTTCGTCGGATGTACCGCATCAAGCCTGTGTAGCGATCTGGGGCTATGTCTTCCATATCGTCAAATACCGGAGCAATATGTTCTGCTGGGAGAAAGGGTAGACACAGCAGTTTCCTTATGAATTTATGAGCTCCTCTGCGCTTCTTGTATTCTGTAGCAAGCCCTTTGTCCTGAAGTAAAATGTTGATATTTTTAATGTGATCGTGAATGTCAATATCAATAGTAAAAAATATCATGTTTGTATTTTTGTATATTTATATTATTATATAACAATAACAATTTTTTAATTTTGATAAAAACCTTTGATTGTATTTTTGTCACAATTACCTGAACTTTCCGCCAAAAGGCCTGGCTCCAGTGAAAGCAGCAGCCGTGGATCTCAGCGCCCTGGAATACCTCCCGAAGTGCCTTCCACAACGCTGCTTCAAAATCGACCACAAAGTCCTCGACAATAACCTCCCGGTCGAGAAGGCGGCCGATTTTCTAAAAATACCTCTAGTATTGTCCGAATCAGAGAATGACATGGACATGGACATGTCTGCCTCTACTGTGTCCATTACTCTATCCTGAAATACGTGACAAGACAATATTTCGATGTTAATTTTAAAACTTAATTCACCTTACAAGTTTGTCAAGTGTTGTTGTTGTTGTTGTACTATTTATAAAAGTATTTACATTATCAGTTTTCTTTACCATTCATGCATTTACAAAAATTAAACCATTATAAAACTCAGGGTCTATCTAATCAATTAAATAGACCCTGTAAAACTAGAATACATGGTATATTTCGTTTGTTTAATCATTACCTGATCATCTACGGACGGTATGTTCGCTGTACATGGATTGCATGTGAAAGCCAGACCATTTCCAGTACGAACGGCATCTTTGTATGCGTCTAATGAAATACCTGTCAAGTAAAATGGATTATCACACCTCTGGATATGATGAACTGATAAGATTAATGAACGAAGTGCAATAAGTGGAGAAGTTATATACACTCGTCAAAAGTTCTAAGTGCACACTTTTCAAAGTTGAATATGTCAAAGTAAAATTATCATAATTAAAAAAAAAGTTTGACATTATGTTAGATATGATCAAATAATAAAAATCATTTAAAAACTGTGCAATTGTTTTACGTAATACGTCATCTACGTCGGCATACGCTTTTTATGCCTAATCCCCGTGCGGCAATCGAAATTGAACTTTTTACAACCGATTTTGTTTTCCTCATGTTTATCGACACCGGACAATCTAAAAAAACACCCCAAAGTTTTATAACTATGGATCGTTTGACGACTGTTAACCACGAAAGTGCCGTCAAAATGCTCTTAACTGGCACTACTTTTAATTTGTTATAAAACATCCTGATGTTATTCGTAAATAAAAAATAAATGCCTCATTTTTGCATATTTTATTATAATAAGAACAAATTCAAATGAAATTATTTTCTAGATTGATAACGTTGCTTAAGTTGAATGTTGACGTTACTCTCATACGTCATTACATATTTACGCAAAATAACGTTATATTTTCTTTATTTTGTCTTAATATCATCAATATCATTTTATGCAATAAGTAATTTTGCATGTAATCGTGTTCATTTTGTGCAACAACAACAACAACAACAACAAACCACGGACATATTTTTTTCTTTAAATTTGTCTTAATATCATCAATATCAGTTTATGCAATAAGTAATTTAGCATGTAATCGTGTTTATTTCGCCCTGTAATACAAAGCAGATTCTTCGAATTCTGAAAAAGAACAGGGACGAGTTGACTCGCGTAGGGCGAGTTGACCAAAAATAGGGGACGAGTTGACCAAAACAGGGACGAGTTGACCTAGGGACGAGTTGACTCAGGGACGAGTTGACCGGTTCCCCTTTACTTGAATACCTGGGTTATATCGCCTATATTTAAACCTCAAGGAAAGATAACTTAAGCTCGCTAAGGATTCTCTGGCGATTATAGTCGCCAGACAAAACTGGTTTACTACTGTCGCTGTCTGCTGAAAGTACAGACATGCGCAGTGAAACAGTCGAGATCGGTGTCAGTACACGCTAGCACGAACCGATACGGCTTCAACGTCATGTAAATGTTACTGTGACACCGTTTGCCACGCTGGAGGCTGCCATATTGGAAACAACAAACCGGCAACAGATTTTTGTTGACAAACAAACATATTTCTCACTTACAGAGAGACAACTTTTTACACAGATCAATCATGGATTGGTTATTTCTCATATTGCCAATGTTAGCGGCAATTCTTGGTTTATCAGAAGCCGGAGAAATGACTTTCGAACTCCCAGATAACGAAAAGCAATGTTTTTTTGAAATGATCGATAAAGGAGTTGAGAGTACACTTGAATTTCAGGTACTGGCATGTAAAAATCATTTGCATTTATGTCACCCTTTTATTAGCAACATTAATACGGCAAAAGCCCGGGCGCGAAGCGCCCGGGCGTTGCCGCTTATAGGTAACACATAATTTATTTAAAAACAATGTAATTTATTGAAAAAAAACTAATTGTGATAAGTTAGAGGGATATTTACCCGTGTCCTTTTCTAGCGGCCATTAACTTCCGGAAGTTTTTTTTTTCTAAAGATATTTAAACGGTCTCTACCATACATGCAAATTTTAACCATTTTCAATTTTCGTCATAAATAAGCAAGCCGCTACTGAAATTAAATTATCCCACAAAAAATTTGTTTTTCTCGGTTCAATGTATTTCGTTCTCAAAAAGAATGCCGGCATGATTATTTTGCTACACAGTCAAACAACGTTGTTTGCTAATAACCTGATTCCCGTTAAGGTCCGTGTACGTCTGCTGAACACTAGACTCTAGCGATGCCGCACACTAGACTCTAGCTATACCGAAGTAGTGGCATACCAATTTTTTGTGGGTAAAATATCTACTGCAGTGTACAATTAATTTAAAATATTTTTTTCATGAAAATAACACATTTTTCTGTACATTGACGATCATTTCAAATCTGTTGCATAGGATTTTCAGCCATGATCATTCTAAGACTACGGCATAAGAGCATTTGTAATTCTTAGGTCTATAGTCGTCCTTTTAATGTAAATGTGAGGATAAATATGCAGGTCGATTCCATCACTTATATTGTTTTTTAATTTTTTTTTTTATTTTAATTTTTAATTAATAACAAATTTCAATACATGCAAATATGTAAACTTAACATTCTTTATGATTAACAGAATTTTAAGAATGCATTGCACCATTTTGAATGAGCATAGTTACACGTTAAATCCAAGTGTTATTGAAAGAAGGGTTTCATGCATAAGACCAAAACACTTTTAATGCTATAAATGAACAAAGTGTACAACAAATTGACACTTCAATATTAACAGAACATAGTTTCTCAGCAACTAATAAAACAACCAGAAAAAAACAACCAGGCCACTGCAACAATAAGTGTATGAATAGAGTTCAGTATTCAAATATTGATGTTCCAGGGAATGGCAACTTTTTTTCATTGTCTCAGCATGGCTCTACATGGAGTTGTTTCTAAAACTTTTCACTACAAGATTATGATCTGCAAGCATATAATTGAGAACTGGGTTCTGTGGAAAGATATTGCTACTGTCACTCATGGCCTAACCAATGGTTCCATCACTCCGTATTACAATTCAATGATTCTAAGAAATGGCTGGGCAACAATGTGTAAGATTAAAGCTGCACGTGGTGTTTTGCAAATTAACATTGATACGGTGTTAAAGAGAATATCAATTATCAATGTTACTATGCAGAGCCAGACACGATATACATATCAATCATACACACCATTAACAAAATCAAAAATACTATATGTTTACTCGAGGACTGTGGAACAACCATTTTACAGTGCTGACTGAAAGAGTTCAAAGAAATCAGAATATATATGTAGATCATGATGGACACATGATCAATAAAAGAAATAAAATGTTACATTTGGGAGACTCCTCAATATCAGAGTCCAGCTTTAAATATGTATTGTTTTGATCCGCTCCTCTGGACTTGGGTTTGTTCAGATGTCATTGGTCTCTGAAAAAAAATCTTGGCTTTCGTATTTTTTCTACCACAACGATTTTGCATATGATTCTGACTGTGTGCTTGTAATTCATTACCTTAAAATCGATTAAGGTGCTTTCCTGACAACTGCATGTTTGCAATTTATTTATTTCTTTCATTAAAAAAAAACAATATAAAGACTAGTGGTATGACATTCTTATTACAGGTTGGTTCCAGTTCTGCTGACTGCACCTAGTATTATGTTTTGTAATTGTGAACAATTGGTTCGTTCAGTGCTACTTGTACCAAATCTAAATCTATACTAAGTCCAGTCAAGATCAAAGATAGGTTGAAAAGACGAATTCTTCAATCAGAACTCAAGGAAAGTGAACTATATCAATGAAGTTGTATTATTTGGAAAATGCTTTTGCCGTACCTAGGCATAGCCTAATTCATATTACATCAGTACTGAACGTAGAAGGTGCTACTTGTCTATTTAGCTACTCTATTTTACGAAAGGCCTAAAAATATGTTTCCTGTAATCCTACTAATGCTCCATTTCAACTCCCTACCGAAATATTTTTCCACCCTAACATTAATATAAGTTGAAGAATATCACAAAAGACTGCTAATTGCTCCGATAAATGACAGTGGTAGTCTGAGGTTGATGCCGGATCCTAAACTAAAGTCTAAACACAGTTCATGTACATCGAGCAAAGTAAAACAAGTATGTTACCTACTGACACTCATTTTTGGGGGATGTTACAGGAACTAGATTTTGTTTATGCCTGTAATTTTGGCAGTGGCTATAACACTGGTAGCCGGACCCCTAGCAGGGCTTTTCATCGGTCCTTCCCATTCCAAAAATACAGTATTTTTCCCAACTGTTGCAGAGACTATTCCTATACCTGTAAACCCTCCGGACTTAGGCGAGAGACTCCCGATTTTTAAGTCCAATCTCCTGCCTCCCGCATATTATGCTATTTCTCCCGACTTTTGACATTTCCATGTAACATTTACGAAACCTCCCCATTAAAACACATTTATGATCATGCTTTCATCACGTCAGTACAAATTAGACTGGTTTATGATATTCTGGCACCTTTTTTGAATGACAGGAAGTCGTAAATGGATTACCATACAATGAAATGTCATGCATGGCCTTGAACTTCAGACAGGTTGATGTTTTGATAACAATTAATGATTTTTCACCTTACATGTGCACAAATGAAATTACCAAGTTAGTTATTACCATAAGGGTACCTGTGGACATCAAAGACACCACATACAGGGTTTCCCCCAGGATTTCAGGAAGGGTCGTCGCAGCATAGACTGATTTTATCCAGGGTTGGTAAAATGCCGGCAAATATGAGTATTTTCCATGCCGCCGGTATTTACCGGTATTTACCGGCAAATACTGGCAATTACTGGCAAATACTGGTTGATTCAATTGACCAGTCTTGAACTTATACAAATATACCTATTATCAGAATCATATATATAATTTTAACTTTACACATCAACTGCCATTATATTTATAATTAAGTTTAACACTTTTATCAGTTATCCATAATAAATAAATATTAAAGTACTGAAAAAGTGGTCATTTAAATTGACCACTCATGGAATTTATGCAATACAATGTACACTGCAACTCCATTATATCGCGGACCTCGGGGTCCAAGCCCGCCAATCGCGATATAAACGGAGCGCGATATAAGTAAATAATCGCGCATAATCCATGAGAATTCATTTGTTTTGGCTGTCAGATGCATGTATATCGCGGTGTTGTGTAATTAACACGCCGTGAAATCTACTGTTATATCAGGGAGTACGTTCCGTGCTGGACATTTTTTTTAAACAACTTTATTCAATAATAAATCAAGATTAATTTTTAATAAAAAGAAATTAATTAATGTACAAACAAAGATCGCCGTCATAAATTTCCATCGGTGCCGTAATATTGTTTTCGGTACTTTCAACTGATCGACAATCTGTTGGTCGGTCATGGTCGGCGATGTTAGTTGGTCGTCGTCCGTCGTTTACCAGCTTGATATGTCGATGAGCAGGTAATGTCAACACAATAAACTGTTTTGATGTTTCCTGCTCAATGTCTATTATGGTTAGCAAGTTGCATTATTTGTCGCTAATTTGCGGTTTGTCTCGTGAACGAAATTCTGTCAGTACCGTATCAGCTTGGTGTTTTTCGCACCTATTGTTTGGTCACAATGGGGGTTTCATGTCAAATCAAAAGCAACATAATTGATAATAAACCTTTCATTTATTTTCATATGTTTGATGTTAAATTGTATCTGTTGGTGAACGTGTACATCCCCTTTTAAATCTCTGTATACAAAATGTAATAAACAGCCATCGCCGATAATGACGTAATATGACACGAAAAAAGCGTGCGTTTCGTGAATTTGTTGCCAACGTTGATTTTATCATTTGATCTTTTTTACCACCCGCGAAGAATGAACAAACATATACATTGTAAGTGTACAAAAAATTGGGATCCACGGACCAAGCGCGATATATTGGATATCGCGATATAACGGATCGCGATATAACGGAGCTGCAGTGTATTCCTTATAGTCAGCATTTGGACAACTTCAAAATTCAATTATTAACAATAATGGATTCAGCATTTAAGAGGGTTAATTTTAATTATAAACAAGTAATGTACACAACTTAAATAAATATACATGAATACAATAACAAATAAGGTTAGATCCAAAGAAGCCTCTGTCTACCAGTCAATCTCTTCTTTCCCCCTAAGATATCTGTACACCAGTTTGGCAGCTTTCTGCAGTTATACCAATACACAACCATTTACTTGCACCTAGAAGAATCCTATAGGTTATTTATGACACTCTACTGTTGCCTTTGTTGCCCCTGGCTATTACAGCTCCATGTATGGAACATGTTGTTTTAATAGTCTAGACCTTATGGCTGTGCTTGTTAAATGTCACAGCCATGTGAACAGGTGGATCAGCATTAATTTCTCACCTGCTGTATTTTTATGTTCTTAGTTATAAAGACAGTCCTTTAAGATTTATTTTTACTGTAAGTGCTTAAAGTCATCGCCTGATATGAAATTTAATTAAAATATCTGAGCAATTTAATTATTATTATGATTATACATTAATAACAGTCAACTAAGTTAAGATTTCTGCAGTATTTTAAGGCAAGAAAGTAGAATTTGCCAGTATTTTCCAGTATTTGCCACTTTGGGGAGTATTTTCCAGGACGGTACATACCGGTAAATACCAGGGGTGGTATTTACCGCCCAACCCTGATTTTATCCATTTTGTCGCGCGCTGCAACGCGGTGTTTCATTTTCAGTCTTATGTATATATCATTTTTGCTTCTCATTTAAATAAATAAATGAAAAAAATAAGTTTTGTTTTTATTCTTAAGTGGCTTTATTCATGTAAAGCCTTTTAAATGACATACATGTTAATAATTATTGTGTATTCACACACACTGTTCTGTGGCTGTTGTAGGTTAAAATATTTATAACAAAGATTCAAAAGTCGTAAATTAAATTCTTACACCAAAAAATCTTATGCTTTTTTAAATTGAAACACAGATCCTAATTGTATTACAACGGCTGAAATTCCTCAGATTCGATCATTTGTAATTAGATCTAATATCAATTAGAAATATTTATTAACACAGAAACTAAAATAAATGAAAATTACAATATAATGTGCTTATTTGTAATTATATAAAGATGTTTCAGGAAAACTAAAAGCTTTTATTTTTCAATAAAACATTTTTTGATGGTGGAAACTACACAGTTGCACTTTTTATTACCTCCCTTTTTTCAAGATTGGCAAAACTTGCATGAACCGCGCTCTTTTCCCGTAATCGCCGTTTCTTCGCAAATACAGAACAAACGGACCGCGAATATCACCTTTCGCTTTTTTGATTGCAATTAAAACTCGTATAATTTACTAATTATACCTACCCGTACGAAAAAGAAATGATGGGCCATGCCTTGTCAATTTAAGAACAAAAGGAACGCGAATAATAACTCGCGCTTTTATATAAAAAAAACTTCTATAATTTACATAAACTTGATGCGCCATGCTTTTTCTGAAACATAAGCCCAAAAAAAAAATGATCGTACCATTGTCCGTTTGCAAAACATGTAATAAAATCGATCATTTTAACTGCGCTATGTCTAGAAAGAAAAATTATAACCGTAAACGGCTTCTTAAGTCGATCTACTGTATGACGTCATTTGTGTAAACTTTCGCTGCGGCATATGACAATATTGAATGTTAGCTGGATGTTACAGTGTATTTTGGATTGAAAATGTGTTTCAAGTGTTTCTCTTTTGTTCTGCGGATGTTATAAGATCAAACCGACGATGTTCTGAAAACGATGCCAGCGTCTAGGTTATTTTGTTTTTACTTGAAATGAAAATGGCTTTGTTGCTGTTGTTGAATTTCATTAGAGGCTATGTTACGGAATAATCAAGATGTTAGAAACTGAGTTATATTTTCCGTGGATATTATCAAAAGGGGATGCTTTAGTTCCTTCCTTCTTTGCTCGAAATGGTCAGGTGGCAGAAGTAAGTCATTTTTATAAAGTTTTGTTCTGATTACTGACAACGCGGACGAATAGTAATTTGGCTACGATTTATATCACATGCGGTCATAATCAACTGTCGCCAACATGTGGGCAGAGCCGACATGCGTTATCCATCAGTTCTTGTTACTGATTGGTTAACTCGCAAAGCCGATGACGCTGTCACTTATCGGCGCGATCAGCTGTCTCTCGTTTATTAAGAAGAGTTTTCATACTGATAATGCAATCAACAGGTACACAAGTCGCTGCGGGAGATGAGGCATGGCGGACAAATTATGGCATGTCGCAAATTGGGTCCTGAAATTATGGCTTGTCGCATGCGAAAATGGCCTGGGGGAAACCCTGACATATACTTTAGTTTGATGCTCGTGATAAATTACAAAGTGCTACTAAGAAAGCATGTGTGCTTTACAAAGAAACTTTCGAATATTAACGGTTTTATCTGTTAAGGCTATTGAAGATGTTTAACAGTAATGGTCATTAACAAATACACTGTTTGATATGAATAATAACAGGGGTGGATTTAGAGGGGGTTCAGTGGGAGTGATTGACTGCACTTCTTGGGCCAAAATGTATGTAGCGTTAGACTCATAAGACTGCCGCAGACAACCCCTTTCCTGGAAATCTTGCTTGCAATCCTGAGTAAGATAGTGATTATTCAACGTTTTGGCTTTCAATTGTTTATGTCAAATAAATTATTTTTTTATTAAAAAAAATATTTTATTTATGTTTAGTAGTGTTTGTAAACTAGAGGTCTCAGAATAAAAGTATGAAGAAAGTAGTAAGAAAAACATGAATGATAACATGAACAAGAGTAAATTTGATATGTTATCACTATCCCTAGCTGAAAACATTCAAATTGCGTGATTAACCTTTAAACAACGCTTCATAATATCTCCCACTTTTTTACCCTGATCTCCCACTTTTTTGGAGTCAATCTCCCACTTGGGCACGAATAAAGGTTCACAGGTATGCTATTCCCAAAATGCTAGGTAATATGTCCAAAAATAGTTGAAACTCTTCTGAGGGGTGACCGCGCATAAATTTCTAAATTTAAAAGTCGGGGCCTCTTCCCAATTTTCTGATGAAAACCCCTGCCTATACTGGCAGGCTAGAGGTCTACAAAACTTTCTAGTGGCTTGGTGATATTGTTTAACTCTTTCCTCCATATATACACCTTTTATCGCATGAGCAAACATTGTAGATTCAGATATGGCACATCCATGCCGTCTGATCAGGATCTGCACTGTTTGCATTTCGGTCAGAAATAACATAGTAAATCAAAAAGCAAACAGTAAATCCTGGTCAGGTGGCGAAGATGGGCCGGCTTTTCTGGATCTTCACTGTTTGCCCATACCATTTAGGTGTTTTTATGGATTAAAGATGAAATTCTTTTAAAATAATTCTGTTGAAAACTATAAATTATAATAATGTACAATTCTTTACTGACAAACACTTGCACATATATATCATAATATATTTGTAGGTAATTACAGGAGGTCACTATGATGTAGATATGGAGCTAACAGCACCAAACGGCAAGGTTCTGTACAAAGACGTGAAAAAGCAATACGATTCCTATACCTGGACAGCTGAAGAGAAGGGAATACATAAATTCTGTTTTAGCAACGAGTTCTCAACATTTACTCATAAGGTTGTTTATTTTGACCTTGAAGTTGGCGACGAGGATCCGCTTGCAAAATCTGGGGATGCCCAAGCAACTGCAATGACTCTGGTAAATGTTTCTTTTTTATACCTTGGAATAACAAAATAAAAGGCAGTAAAATGACCCATACCCTGGGAATTAGGAAATGTCGTGTCATGCCAGAAATTGGTTTTTTTTTCATCATAAGGGAATGAAAAGTTGGACACATATTTAATATTATCAATTATTTCTGGATTAAAGAAAAACATGATGCATGACTATAAAGCTGTAAAGATATTTTATAAATGAAGTTACACAGTTATCATGTTGTTTGTTGTTTTTTTTTCAGAAATATTTTGTATTGAATCAAATGGAATTTTTTCTTCCCAAAATTGTAAAAAAGTATATGTTTTCCTTTGGGAACATGACTGAGTATTGGTTATAAAATCAAAAGAAAAAAAAACAACCTAAAAGGGTATGTAGGGTAACATACACACGCTTAATATGGAAAAAATAATAAAACTTGTCTACAAGCCAAATCATTGTTGTGTAGGTTCAATTCAGTCTAGCAACCATTCATATAAAGATTATTTCCTTTAAATATAGGGTTAGGGAGGCATAAAATCATCACTAAATTGATCTGATTCAGCCCTTTTTAGCAAAATAGGCTAAAACTGCCATTGTGGTACCATGACTAAAAATATTAGTACCCACAGACATGTATATAACTTACACTTAGATATTAATTCACGAAGTAAACTATCAGATAGGATATTAATATTATTGCTGGTAAAATTAGTAAGGATTTCACACGGTCTGAAGATGTTGAAATTGGACTTGGACAGGAGATCTTTGCTTACAGCGCAAGTGCTCCCCCAAATGGGCTATCAGGGCCGTTGCACTTCTTCTCCCCCAATAGTGACTATACATACATATTCAAATATTATAACACGAAACTCGCACAAAATGTCAACTAAATAATTTTTAAAATGAAAAATCTAAATTAATTACTGATGTGATACTTCGAATTTAAATGATTGTTTTTCAAGAAGACTACACACCACTACGTATGTGGTAACATTTCACTTATGTGGTAACATTTCACTTATGTGGTAACATTTCACTTATGTGGTAACATTTCACTTATGTGGTAACATTTCACGTATGTGGTAACATTTCACTTATGTGGTAACATTTCACTTATGTGGTAACATTTCACTTATGTGGTAACATTTCACTTATGTGGTAACATTTCACGTATGTGGTAACATTTCACTTATGTGGTAACATTTCACTTATGTGGTAACATTTCACGTATGTGGTAACATTTCACGTATGTGGTAACATTTCACTTATGAATGGTCCTTTGCTGGTGTAGGAGGGTGATGGTTTAATGACAGGACTGCCATTCCACAAGTCCTATATGGGTCATGTATTATGATGTAATGAATACTTTTTCTTAACATCTAATTGCTTTTTCTAGGTGAGCATCCTGCAATTTCTGCGTAGTAGTGACTGCTTCCATTTAGCAGTTAAGCAGGCCTAAGAACACAGTTTTCCCCATACATATCATATAAGCAAGTGTGAACCAAACATTTTTTGTACGTCCTGAACAGAAAAATCATACCTGAACTTTGTAATACAGTGAACTATCCAATGCGACATACATCTACAAGAAATGGTACATTGAAAGGAAGCCATTGCACAATAATTCAATAAAATAATTGTCTCGGGATTGGCTGATTTGCAACACTCTTACATAAAAATTCATTCAAAATTGTCATTCCTACTGCTGCTCACCTTCTTTGTACAAAAAGAATGCCATTTTATCAGTTTTCTTCTTTCAACTTCTAATCAGTACTCATCCTCAAAAAGAGGACTCTTTACAATCTCCTTCGCAGAGTTGTCGTTCCTTACACTCACTTTACATCTCTGTGAAAGGCTCAATGTCAAGATTTTTGACCAAACTCGACAGCCCTATTTTATACAGTCATAATTATGAATTTGAAAGCTTGAGGTAAAACAAATGACAGAAATCTTTACTATCTTTCATTAAAACCGATGAAACCCAAACTATTGTAAATGTAATTGGTGAACTATTTCTTTGAGTTAAAGTAAAAGTAGTTGAAAGTAGTCCCAGCCTATAACAGAGGTGAATGTAATGAGCTGATAGTGTAAGAGAGTGGACTCTTTACTGTGTTAGTATTTCCTTATTTTGGGTAACCACAGGGCTAGCCTAAAAACTGTGTTCTGAGGCCAAGCCAATAGATTCTGTGTTTCCCAGGGCTTTCTCTAGACTTGCAAATCAGGGAAAAGTTTTGTCATAATTTTACTGAATTATGGAGAAGTTTGCAGTCAACAACATTCTTTCCCTATATATTCTATACAAAATGACTTCTCTCATAGCTCAAAGAAGGGAGAAGTCTGGTCACTTTTGGGAGACCACTTCTCCCAAGTCTCCCTCTACTGAGAGCCCTGTTCCCTAAATAAATGTTTTGCGCTTTACTTTATTTGTTAATGCATGCCATATTGTGGTGATGGTCTGTTCATATATTTGGATATTCAGTATACTGTTTTATATAGGACGATAAAAACCATTTCCTTTCATGTACATGTAATTTTATTCTGTACATTGGTGTATGAAGACTGTGAAAATATAGTACTAAGGTACATTAATCCTTATGCACATTAACCCTTAAACCCTTTACCTCATGAACTCTGCTTTTTTTGCATCCCCTGTCTACAATGTTCTCTATTCTGTCAATAAAATTCTGTAAAACATATTTCTGACTGGCTCAGATTAAAAGGAAGACAAATTTAGCAGGTTAGATATTTATAGGCCATTTTAAAGCCTTCGTGAATCTTTAGGTGGTAAATCTTTTTCTACATTGTTATTATCATGCCCGGCATGTGTGACCAGTGTAGATCCAGATCAGACTGCAAAATTGTGCATTCTGATCAGGATCTACTCCTATTTTTTATTTAGATTCTTTAAGAAATGTGTGACCTTGAATCATTAAGTGTAAACCTTGATGAGACTGCAGAGATTTGCAGGCTGATCTAGATCTACACAGTTGGCAAATGCGAATAAAGCACATGTACAGGTATATGAAGTAGAAGGTTGAAGGGTTAAACTACTGGTATATAAACAATTGTCTAGTGTAAATATTGTCAGTTATAGTTGTATGAAAATACAACATTGGTAAAATCTGTGTCAGCTATTACAGTCTTGCTAAGGAAAAGTTTTGGGAACATATGTTTATTGTATTTATTGCATTTCTTATACAACAATAGGAGGGCTGTCCAAATCTTTTTTTGTATACTACAATGTATTTCTCTCACCACAAAAAGGCTTGCATTACAATAAAACAGGCATAGAACAATTATTATATACGAGTACATGTTTTATAACTGAAAGTTTGAGATATATTTAGTTAGTTTAGAATAAATGTTACAGTTTAACCCTTTACACAATACATGTAGATTCACCTTTTTGAGAGGGAGAAGAATGTAGATCCATGGCCTCTGATCAGGATGTACACTGTTTGCTTTTAGATTCATAAGTTTATTTAAGAACAAGATGCCAGCAGTGTAGATCGAGATCAGGCAGCACAGATATTCCAGTTGATCTGGATCAACACTGATTGCACACACATTAAAATGTATATATATGTAGTAAAGGGATAAGACATAACTACACCATTCCATAAGTTCCTACAGTTTTACGGTCACCCATGATTTGCATATTAACAGCAGTTAAATGTGATTTCCTGTCATTGTTTTGAGGCCCAAATATACTTTGCAATAACTAGACCCTTTTCTCTTTATATTTGCATTTAACATGGAATTGGCAAACAGTGTAGATCAAAATCAGCCGGCATATCCCTGCCATCTGATCATAATCTGCACTGTTTGCTTTTGATTTATTAGATAATTTCTAACCAAAATGCGACCAGCACGGATGTGCCAGCTGATTATGATCTACAATTGTCACATGTGCTTTAAAACACATACATATGTAGTAAAGAGTTATACATGTAGACATATAATTATTATGTTCTCAGCTATTTACAACACTGAAACACTAACACTTGAAACATGACTGTGTACAATTTATGCACAGTTATATAGTTTTCATTGCTATCTCTTTATTCTACTGTAAAGTATATATCTCATGTGTGACCAGTGTAGATCCGGATCAGCCAGCACATGCTTGTAGTATGATCAGGCTCTACATGTTTGCTTCATTACAGTAGATTTTTTTGGTGACCATTAGGTTATTTGTGATGAAGGGGCAAACAGTGTTGAACGTGATCAATCTGCACAGATATATGCAGACTGATCTGGATCTACACTGGTCACACATGTGATAAAAGCAGTATCAATTGAGTAAAGCAGTTTACACGCTGTCACTGACACAGATTTTCCCATGTTGTGTTTTCTAGCTGGAAACAAGTGCTGTGAACACATACGAGCAACTAGCAGTGATTCTAGACTTACAAACGCACCACAAACTGCGAGAGGCACAAGGCCGCGCTCATGCGGAGAATCTCAACGAACGCGTGTTGTTGTGGTCAGTGGGACAGACAGTAGTTATACTCATCATCGGCATTGGTCAAGTTTTAGTGTTACGTAGTTTTTTCACAGATAAACGGAGAGGACCGTGATTTTAGTAGGATGTTAATAAATTGAAACATTTAATATTGGAAAGTGACAAAATCTAGGATAATCAAATTGTGAAAGATATTTTAAGTAAATAAAATTACCAGCAGGGATATATTAACCCATTACTCTATAGCGTAATCTTTTATCACATGAATGACCAGTAAAGATCCTGCACAGTCAGCACATCACAGCTGTCTGACCAGGCTCTAAACAGTTGCTCCGGAGTCATTAGGGTAATTCTGACCAAGCGGCAAACCATTTAGATCCAGATCAGATGGCATGGATGCTGCTTGATTGGTATTGATCTACCCTGGTTGCCCATGTCATACAAGATATATCTATAGAGTAAAGAGTGTTCAAAGTACAAACCACAGGTCTTGAGAAATCTACTCAAATAGTGATAGATCTGTAAGAAATGCACAGCTTTAAGGCTTTATGGAAAGTGCAAACCGCTTGTTTTGGTTGAATGAAAGTTGAAGACTTATGGAAAAAAAGACAAATATATATTGATTGATTTCGTCAGCTGTTAAAAATTGTGAAGAAAATAAAAGAAATAATTCAGTTCTTTGGGAATATGATGTTGTTATTTTGCATTCATTTAGAAAAATAGAAGTGAACAACATTACTTCACCATCTGAGATATAAGGGAATGATTTTAAATCAAGAAGTTCTGTGTTACAATATTCTGGTGGTGATATTGTGAAAGGGGGATGTCTGTAAACCTTTCCTCCATATATACACCTTTATGGCTTGGGCAAACAGTGTAGAATCTAGATCAGCTGGCACTTATGTGCTGTCTGATCAGGATCTACACTGTTTGCACTGAGATTGCTTTTTATCAAGATGCGACCAGTGCAGATCCAGATAAGATGGCACTAACATGCTGGCTGATCTGGATCTATACTAGTTGCACATTCGTTAAATAGTGTTTATGTGGAGATAATTAAGGGTTAAACTTATCCGATAAGCCAAATGAAACTTTTTTGACTGCTCCAAACCTAGCTAACTTCCCCTAAATTTGTAAAAAAAATGTGTTTTGTTCAAAGTTGGTGATTACTTTAGATCACATGGGCAACCAGCATAGATCCAGATCAGCTGGCACATTTACTTTCTGATCTAGATATGCCCTGTTTGTTTCTTGGTAAAAAATTTCCTGATGGATCTAAAAGAGTAGATCCTGATCAGAAGAAACAGATGTACTGACTGGATCTAGACTGGTTGTCCATAGGATAAAAAATCATATATCATGGAGTAATGGATTAGGTATGAACCATGCCAAAATAAAAGCCATTTTGGGATTAATTTTTTTCGTCCCAGAATGCAAGACACATGCTAGATAAAAATAAAACAAATATAGTGTTCATTGTATATGGAATTTAGAATTTAAAAAATGTAGTACTACATGTATATACTGTAAAATCCCATCCAAACTACTCCAGAAACTTTACTTTTTCCAAAAGGTTCAAGGTGAAAGCTTTATTCAGGCTCAAAATTATTAGTAGCTATACTTTAAATTACATTAAAATTCCTTTGGTTTCAGATCTCCACTATATTGTAAGTGGGGTATTGTCTGAAATGTCTTTTTAATTTTGGCAAGAACCTTTTGAATTTTATGTTTGAAGGTACTGGTGCCCTTTCATTTTCAAAAAAGTACTCATTTGTTTTCTTATCAAGTTAAGAAGTTAAACTTTTCCTCCATTTATATGCATTTTTACGCATGTGCGACCAGTGTAGATCCAGATAAGCAGGCACATCCATGCCGTCTGATCAGGATCTGCACTGGTTGCATTTTGGTCAGAAACAACCTAACAAATCATAA
This sequence comes from Corbicula japonica, assembly GCA_038501625.1. Lineage (NCBI taxonomy): Eukaryota > Metazoa > Mollusca > Bivalvia > Venerida > Cyrenidae > Corbicula > Corbicula japonica. Next base: position 24,432 of record JAZAYU010000461.1, read on the forward strand.
AGCGAACAGTGCAGATCCTGTTGAGACAACACAGGTGTGTGACTGATCTGGATCTACACTGTTCCCCCATGCAATAAAGGTGTATCTATTGAGGAAAGGGTTAAGCAAACTTTGTATTCTTATTGATAGCTGTAATTTCATGTTCTGAATATTTATAAAGGAACAGTTGTAAGTTAACCCTTAATTCCATACATATGTGTTTTCACACCCTTGTGTCCAGTGTAGATCCAGATCAACTAGCACATTTGTGATCTCAGATCTTGATCTGCACAGGTCACCATGTATAGGTCAGAGATAACCTAATGAATCTTACATTAAACAGAGTAGATCCTGATCAGATGACATGGATGTGCTGGCTGATTTGGATCTACACTGTTCGCCCACACAATAAGGTATATCTGTGGAATCAAAGGTTAATTTTTAAAGTAACTTTTAAACTAAAATGGCTATCAGAATTATGTGTTAAACTGTTTTCATTTCATTTTGACACCCATCCGGGAGGCATCCACTATGATGTCCCCTCAGTTACTCAAACAGTTGTTGACATATCTTCATGAAACATAGAGAAAATGGTATGGGCATAATAACTTTTTTAAAGGAGTAGGTTCACGAAGGCCCAACATTGGCCTAAAAATATGTAAAATTTTTAATTTTGTTTTATATCTTAAATTTTAATGCCATTTAATACATAAATGGTTATACTTTTCATATTTTAAAATTTTATATTGATCACTGCTAAAAGAGGTTGACAAGGGGTCATCAAAATTGCTAAAAATGAGGAAAATGTGCAAAAAATCATATTTTTGTCCATTTTCACAGCAGATTTTAAAGGATTTCAATAAGGGCACACTTTTCGACCAAAATCAAATTTTGACCATGAATTCAGCACACATTTATACAGACAAAATTCTTTAAATTAGTTTGGTCGAAGCCTGTGCCCAATATGAAAATCACCAAAACATGATGAAAAATTAACAAAAAATTGCATTTTGGCAAACATTTTCAAATTTCAGACACATTTGACATATTTTATTTTTTATTTTGGCTTATGGGTTCGTCTTCACTTTTTATCTTTTCAAGAAAACAGCCATTATAGATTATCAAAAGCACACTTTCAGCCTTGTAAATGCAATTCGAAAATTTGAGATAATTTTAGGCCAATTTTGAGCCTTCATCAATCTACCCCTTTGTTAACCAGCTAAATGGATTTAGCAACTTCAGAGTTATGGCCCTTTAATGGTACAAAAAATTGCAGATTCTTTCATATGCTTATTTTGATTCTTGTTGGATTCAGTGAAAATGGGATAGGGCTTGTATTAGGGTAGGAGAAATTAATATGGATTTTATGGTACCATAAAACATATCATGATCATGCAAATTTGTTCAAAGTAATTGACTCTGGTGCTTCCAATCTAACCTTTAACCCATAATTCCATATAAGTCCCCATATAAGTGCATTTTATGTGCAACAAATGTAGATCCAGATCTGCAGGCACATCTGGTTGCTTTTTGGTCAGAAACACCCTAATTAATCAAAAAGCAAACAGTGCAGATCCTGATCAGATGGCACCGATGTGCTGGCTGATCTGGATCTGCTCTGTTCAATCATGCCATCAAAGCATACAACATTTATATACAGCGGAAAAGTGCTAAGTAAGCACACCATGTTACAATGAGTATTTGCCAATTGAATGTCATTAAGGGCGACATCATAAAGTTGAGTAGAAGTTGTTGCTTGATCATATTTACATGTATCATGCACTTTGTGATAACAAAAAATTAAAGCATTGCCAAAGTTAAGTTTGTAACAAATTTAACTAAAACTGGTAGCTATGAAAAATACCGGTATGCAATAATTATAAAATAGGAACATAAGAAAATGTCAAGATTTTCCCTTTCTTGTCATGTAGCACAAAGAGTAATGAGTTTAGTCTCTCTATATAATGTGTATTGTGACACATGTTTGATCAGTGTCGATCCAGATCAGCCAGAAATATTTTTTGCCCAGTTGTCAAAAAGTAGGACAGTCAAGATTTTTTTGTTCAAATGTAGAAAAAAGTCGGAAAAAGCATGCCACTTGTTGAAGTTGTTTCTTACTAGAAACCAAACAGTTGCAGATCCAGATCAGCTGGCTCAGATGTGCCAGCTGATGTGGAAATACACTGGTCGCCCATTTGGGTAAAGGCATATATGGGGCACAACACGGGAAAAGGTACCTTCGGAGAGTTGACATCAATACTTGAAATGATGTCATTAAGATGAACAGATGGCATAAATTATTGTGCATTTCGCATTAAAAATATCATTTAATTTGCAGAATTCCCTAAAATTGTCAAAATGACCCTTAAGATTCAGCAGTTAGTAAACCCCCGGGTTAAAAAGTCTATGACTTGTTAACCTTTTATTTCATGGAGACAGCTTGTATCCCATGTGCCCACATTGTACAAATCACCTGATCAGATCTGCACTGTGTTCTTTTAGATTGATTAGGTTATATCTGACCAAGATGTGACCAGTGCAGATCCTGATCTGATTGCACATCTGCTGATCTGGATCTACTCAGTCTGCACATGCTTTAAGATGCATAGTTATGGAGTAAAGGGTTGAACTTCATCAATCTATCATATATCTCATAATAAAACAGAATTTATGCAAAATATTACAATTTATTGTTGAAATATCTGAAATATTTAACCCTCTACTCTATTGGATATGGTTGATGTACCACTGGATGCCAGTGTAGATCCAGATCAGCCAGCAGATCTATGGTTACAGGATCTACACTATTCACTTTCAAGTCTATAAGGAAATTTCGGACAAGATGAAAATAGTGTAGATCCAGATACCTACTGATCTGTATCTAAACTTTACGAACATGGTATAAACGGCATATTTTCTGTACAGATACACCTTTATTGCCAGGGCGAACAGTTTAGGTCCAGATCTGCCGGCACATCCATGCTGTCTGATCAGGATCTAAACTGTTCGCTTATTGATTCATTAGGTTATTTCTGACCAAAATGCGACCAGTGCAGAACCTGATCAGACGGCACAGATGTGCCGGCTGATCTGGATCTACACTGTTTGCACACGCGTAAAAATGCGTATCTATACAGGAAAGGGTTAGTGGAGTCAGTGATGATTTTACAAGTTTTCTATTTTTGAATGTGTGTTAGTTATTTTAGTTGTGATGCACTATATATACTGTCCGTTTAAAGGACAAGCCCTGATTCTGTTTTGTACTAAAGAAATAAATGTGTTTTTTTTCTGAATTGTTATGTTAATTTCTTTAACTTTCATCAATTTCTGTCAACACTTTATCACTTTTAACTACTTCCAGTTTGCATCATCACTTTTAACTACTTCCAGTTTGCATCAAACTTGACAGTGGGTTCTGTGCCTCAGATTATAAAACTGAGCATGGAAACCAGTCTTAAATCTCTAGCATCTGATTGGCTGAAATGGCGACTGGTCACCATTACAGCCAATCAGATGCTTTAGATTTGAGACTGGTTTCTTATCTCAGTTTTATAACCTTGGTACCAGCACTTCAAAATTTCTTAACCGTTTACTCCATATACAATATACACATTTTAAGACGTGTTCTACCTGTAAAGATCCAGATCAACTGGAGCTTGCACATCCATGCTGTCTTTTCAGGATCAGCACTGGTTTCAGCTTGGTCAGAAATAACGTAATGAATCTTAAAGTGAACAGTGTAGATCCTGATCAGATGGCTGATGTGGCAGCTGATCTGGATCTACACTGTAAGCCCAATAAAGGTATTTATATGGCATAAAGGGTTAATGCCTCAGACTGTGCCCAAGGTTATAAAAATGGGCATGGAAACCAGTCTCAGTTTTATAACCTTGGGACCCGGACATGAGAAAACTTTATTCCTTTGCAGCAGTATATATGAAAAGAAAATCAAAATGGCAACTCATGTGGTAGAAATAATCTCTTAAACAAATATAAATTGATGAACATAAAATCTCTAAACAAAAATATTCAAGAAGATAAAATCTCTACACCAAAATAAATCATGAACTCCCAAAAAACACAAAAATGCATATTGTTACTGACAAGTTTTTTACGGAATTTTTATGAACCCACGAAGTGGGAGGCATATAGAGTTGCTCACATCGATCCCTACGTCCTCCAAATCTTGTGGCATCAACTATGAGGGGGTTTTCTTTCAAACCTGCACAGATGATCAAGCAGGATGTGTAGATGATCGTTAAGAAAAGATTTTTTCCTGTGGCCATTTTTACCAAAGTTATGGCCCTTTGTTATTACAAACGTTGCAGCAGTGGGGTAATCATTGTCTGAGGACACTTTCTAGTTTATTATATACTTGTATATTTATCTTGTTATTTATAAAATCTAGTGATCGGTAAATAACATCATTAAAATTTTCACTTTGATGTAGAGAGTAATTCCATCACATATTTTCCCACCTGTGTAATTCAATTTTTTACACTGATCGAGTGAAAAGGGTCTTTTTGCATTGAATGATACAATTTTCGTTTACTGTAAATGCACTCATATTTATGGCCATTAAATTATGTGGTTTTTGTTGAAGTGACATTTTCGTGAGTTTTTAATTATGTCATTTTAAATTTTCTTCAGTAAGTTTATGTAAAATAATATATTGTGTGGCAGTTTTGAGTTCGTGGATCTTTCTGCCAACGAAATCCTCAGAAATTACTACCCCATGAAAAATAGAAATCCACAAAAATTACTACCCCGTGAAAAATAGAAATCCACAAAAATTACTACCCCGTGAAAAATAGAAATCCACAAAAATTACTACCCCGTGAAAAATAGTTGTTTCACAGAACTATTGATAAAAAATCAAATATCATTGTTATGTTGAGTACACAGTGTTTGTTATTTTTACTTAAAGATTGGAACCATGAGATATATTTTCCTTTAATTATGAAAGAAAGAAGGAAAGTGGCCATAGAAGTCTAAATAACATGCATTTCGTGGAAATTTGGATAATGAACTGAGAGAGACTTCAGATTCGCAGTTTCTGATCACCTGCAATCGAAGTGCAAAATTACTTGTGGAAATTTCAGAAATTTCGTAATTAGCCAGACTGGACTGTACGAGTTATGCTCCTTAGTTTGTTAAAATGTTGAAAACATTTCTGATGAATTTAGTGTGGTTCTTTTTAGGTACGCCTAATATCTGGAATGATATTCATGCTCGCACTGAAGATAACATTTATGATTTACCTACGAAGTCACTTCAATTCTAATAATTATTAATAGATTATCATTAGCGATTTAATGGCCGATCATAGATCTAAATAAATTGAATTAAATTCAACGCCTTTTACGTTAAGGAAATAAATACTGATTATCCGTCTAGACACTTAAGTAACAAAACGTCTTTTGAAATTTATCCATGTCACATGTGTCAATCTTTTTCGACTGAAAACTTATATCAATTTTATAAACCAGCATGACCAGGGTCTATTGATTGTAGGGTTACGAAACGCGCACATTTTATCGATAATGCTGGCTTGATAAATAGACCCTGTATGAACAAAGTACTGTTATGAAAAGCGGCACTGAAATCTGTAAGGATGTTTTTTTTTTCCTATTCTGCCACAATCATATTGCAGTAATGTAATTGGTACCGATGGGAATTGTTATGTTTTGTCATTGAACGAATCTATCATTTGCTGCGGTGAAACACCACAAGTGCGTTTACCGGGCTCGCGAGAGATCATTGCCTGACACCAATATTTTTATCAATGAATATGATTTTCGATGTTCTTGCTTTCATTTCAGATGGAAACTTCTGGACAAAGCATCTACGAGAGTCTGAGTGACGTTCTAGATTATCAGACGCATTTCAAGAATCGGGAAACGCAAGGCCGCGCATTCGCTGAAGATCTCAACCAACGCGTGATGATGTGGTCAATTAGCGAATCTATTATTGTACTGCTAATCGGAATAGGACAGGTGCTAGTTCTCAGAAGCTTTTTTACCGAAAAGAAAACATCCGGAATCGCCGACAAGATACCGTTATTGCACTAATAACGGCTTCAAATAGTTCTTGTTAAAATAATTTATGAAATGCGCGGTGTTACAAAACGGTAAATGATTTTGTTATGACGTCATCCATATTCATGAAGCAAGGAAGAAAACAGTCCAGTATGAATCTTATTCACATGTTAATAAATTGAATCAGATACAATATTTTCGCACATAATAATCAACTGAGTCCAAGCGATTCGCATTTAACCTAAACTTGTTTTTAAATGAAGTACATAATCATAGTACATCATCATTTAAATAAGACGTCATAACTCTTGCTTGCTCTTTTGTAATGCTTCGCATGAAATTATTATCTGAATGAAACGCACCCTAGAATTTATTCTTGCATACCAAATCGGTATTTCCCATGCTTTTACTCGAAACCAGAATATTCCGCTTTTAACGATTTTATCTATTATAAAAAATCTAACATTAATGGACTAAAACAGGAAACAAAATAAGATTGGATGTATAATCAGATAATTGCAATTATAAACATAATAAATTGGTAAAATGGATGTAAGGTAAGCATAAAAATATATCTTTTACGTTTTTCTCTTCCGATGGGAACAATTTCCGGCGGTCAACTGTGTGCAATAACTTGCTAAGCCTTGCTGTCGGCCAGAATAGGTTTACCGGTCCAGATATTCCCTTTCGAAACAAGCATACTTGAAATATACTTTTATTATGGACCTACATTATTTTTTAAAATAAATATCGAGCTTTTGCAAGCTGCGTCGCATTCAGGTTCAGACCAAATTTCGAAACGACACGGGACTTATGAGTTGGATTTAAAAGTTTAAAAATTTACTTCTAATTTGTTGAATTTTCAAAATCTTAGTGTATATTATATTATTTAAAAAACACAATCAGATAATGAGTCGCGGCAACATACTGATATTTTATTTTACTTCATTACGCTGGATTATCAATCGGTCAACATCGGATACCATTGTTATATTCAGACAAATTGATTCGGGAATCCTATCGGCTGAAAAATGTATTCCCGAAAATAACACTTCGAAAGGCGCTGATTCCGTCCCCGCGCGCCATTCAAAGTTTGGTAAAACTTACAATATGGATTGCTTAAAGTAAAAATAAGCAATTTAACATATGTTTAAATTCAATTTATATTTACCCTAGCATCTACATAAGCCCGCAATAAAACATCGGGATTACTTTTACAAAAGCAAGGAAAACAAAAACTTGAGTTCAAACACATGACTACACTTTTTTGTTTTGCATATGACCACAAAGTGTGGTCGCACAGTGTTTTTGTTTTGCTCTCTGTATTTACAAAGTTTGAGATTATTTTAGATTTTTATAGCGTTTCTTTGACACCAGATTGTGCGTTACTCAAATTTTAACCATTCTTTGCTGTCTTCTTTTTGTTTTCTTTTAAGCTCAAACAAATTTAATATTCACCGTATACATAGAAGTTTCTCATAGTTTTCTTGTTCGCCGTAAAGTTAACATGCTCGCAGAACTATAAAGTTGCTTGCAGTAACCGCATGCGTTATTTGAATATTCGCCTCTCTTAAAAACGATTAGGTAGCTTCCGATTTCACATATTATGAATTTTACAAGAACACCGTTTGTAGAATTTACTTCCATTCATATTTTTTTGTTTCAACGAAATGTAAATTGTGTAACAAGATTAACTTCCTTTAAAGGGTTGTTTTGTTTCAAGGAAATTAAAAATTAGGTAATCAGTTGTCAAATGAGAGACTTTATTTCTTAAATAAAACTTGTATTTCAACTTTGTTTAAGGACAAAGTTTGCCATTTTAAGTTGTGTAATGGCGAACGGTGAACACGTAAGTTTCATAACCTTGTGAAAACAGAAATTACGGAAATCGTCTTTAAAGGGTTGTTGTTTTAGATCACAAAGCATTCGGAAATACTTCTTTACACACCTCGGATGAACGCGTAGCTGCTTTGCAATGTTAAGAATTTCTACATTCCACAACGCCTAAAAACTACCCCTCATGTTGATTTTGACAAATGCAATGCAATTTAAAATTTCATCGTCAGCGGACATCGAATGTCGTCTTTGATATCGATTTCCATTGTCATATCGAATGTCTACTTTGATATCGATTTCCATTGTCATTTCGAATGTCGACTTTGATATCGATTTTCATTGTCATATCGAATGTCGACTTTGATATCGATTTTAATTGTCATATCGAATGTCGACTTTGATATCGATTTTCATTGTCATATCGAATGTCGACTGATATCGATGTTCATTGTTATATCGAATGTCGACTGTGATACCGATGTTCATTGTCATATCGAATGTCGACTTTGATACCGATTTTCATTTAGACAGCTCAGCGGATGGTTTGATTATTTCAATTATTCGAGAACTTCATCTGGATGTGTTTTATGATTTGTGTTCTGTAACTTATTGTTGTAAATGCTTTAACAGCGAGTTGTTGATGCGTGATATGATGGGGCACGCCAAGGAAAAAGGTTTCTTGCATACCAGATCAGGTCATCCGGTGTTTTCACCCGTGTAGGAAATTTCGATCCTACACCCCCCCCCCCCCCCCCCTGTAGAATGAGTCACGTGAGTGACGTCACGTCTTCAAATACCTGACGTAATATATTCAAGTTAGTGACGTCATTTATAAAAAAGATTGCTTTAACGTCAATATTTCAGCATAATGAAAATAAATAAGTTTGTATACTTACACAAAAATGTTATAAATCATAAAAGGTATGCAAGAAAAAGTATCTTGCATAAGAAATTCGGTAAAGATAGAAAAATCTGTCACCTCGGGTGAACTGTTTTGGCGGGAACTCGGCAGAGCCTCGTTCCCGCAAAACAGTTAACCCTCGGTGACAGATTTTTTCATCTTCACCTCACACTCATGCATGATACTTATATTCTTAGGAAAATTGGAGGTTTTCCTGGAAATGACGTCATACAGTTGAACAACAGACGACCAAGTTTATAATGCATTTCGCGTTAAACTAGATATATATAGTAGGGATGGAAACGAGTACCCGAATAACCGAGTACTCGATCGATTGTCCTAGTATCAAATACTAAATCAAATACTCGAGTACTCGGATAAAATATTTTTAATTAAAATGAATACCATTTCTTTTGTTTTAAATTCGTTTCGTATACGATGTTTAAGAATTTCAAGGTGCCGATAAGGAACAACGTGCAATACATTAAATCTTCAAAAGTGACGCAAATAAGGCTTTGAAATTGTTGTGTTTAATTAGGGTGCCAATTGGCACTTGTCACTTACGTCAATTAGCAAAGTTTTGAAAGCAGATCCTTGACGCTACTTAAGACAAAATCACGATCGTTTACCCTTAAAGACAAAATCAGGAAGGTCCACTTAATTCAAGTTTTTGACTAGTGAATGACAAGAAAAAAATAAAAACAAATAACACAAAAAAATAAAAACATAATTAATAGTCTTTTTCATGAATCCTTATTTATATAGAGGACGTGGTTCATAAATCAAGAGTAATTTGAAGATGAAAGAACACAAGCGAAAACTCATAATGCATTCCATCTCTTTTCAAAATTGGTAATATATTATTCGAATACTCGAGTACTCGATCGAAATAATATCTGAGTACTCGAGTACTAAAATTTCTACTTGTTACCTTCACTGATACATATATTTAGTCAACATGTGTAACAATATCACATAATTAGTTTTGAAGAAATAACATAAAATTATATGTTTTTTTCCAGCAAACATATGATTAAAATATGACTGAAGAAACATTTTCTCGTGACGTGCCCCAGTTATAAAATAACTAATATATATGATATTTTTAAATGGGAACAATGTCGTATTGTTATTTTTTCTAGTCTGCCTTCTATTGTCACTAAAACTGTGTATTTTGTATAATATAGCACTCATGACCACATACGATCATGTTTTGTTATAAATTTTAAACCAGATCAAGAGCTTTTCGTGTTGAAGGTTTCTATGCCCCAACGAAGTGGGAGGCTTATAGAGTTTCACTCGTCCGTACGTACGTGCGTCCCACAAATCTTGTGGCATTAACTCCCCATTAACTATCTGGCGGATTTCTTTCAAACTTCCACATATGATCAAGCAGGATGTGTAGATGATCGTAAAGAAAAGATTTTTTAATGCGGCCATTTTACTAGAGTTATGGCCCTTTGTTATTACAAACGTTGTTGCAGCAGTGGGGGATCATTGCCTGAGGAAACTTAACAGTTTATTATATACTTGTATATTTATCTTGTTATTTATAAAATGAAGTGATTGGTTTACAAATGCTGTTGCAGCAGTGGGGAGGGGGCGGTGGGCATCAGTGCTCTGAGGAGACAGCCTTGTTTCTAGTCTGCCTTCTATTTTCACTAAAACTGTGCATTTTGTATTATATAGCATTCATAACGACAGACCAATAGATGATTCTTTTTTGCTATAAATTTTAAACCTAATCAAGAGCTTTTCGTGTCGATGGCTTTTTCCCAACAGTTCAAAGGTTTTACGATAGCGGAAACGAAATGAATGGGGACCCATTGGATTTGGAGAAGAACTATGTCACGATTAAGTTTTTGCTATTTTAAACTTTTCAATTTTCTGTATCTATTTAGGGCTTATAGCGTTGTAACCTTTACTCCATATATACGGGTTTTATCGCTTGTGCGATCATTGTATCCTGTGCCGTCTAATCTGGATCTAAACTGCCCACAAGTATAACAGAGTCTATCACACATAATTAATGAATCAAAAAGCAGACAGTGCAGATCCGGACCTTTTACGGCACGAATGTATTGGCTGATCTGGATCTACAGTGTTTATCCATGATAATCAGCAATATGGAATAAAGGTTAAATAACACTGCAAGTCGGTGTCAATTTTTTTAATTAAATGTAGACTGACGAAGATTGACTTTTCGGCCAAATAATTTTAATAGAATGTCAAAAATTGTTTATGTTTATTAGTTTTCTTAAGCCACGGCGGTTACATTATTTGGGGAAAAAGTATAAATACATCAGTTTGAATTTTGGTGTCGTGAGATTTTTGTCACTCTAGCAAAGTAGTCACTGTGACATAATTTAGAAATAGATTACGTAATAGATAAAATGTCAAAGCATGATATACTGAATTCTTAATGTCTGTATAATTGTGGTTACATAAATATGTACAATAAATCGAAAGTTGAACAATACTTTTAAGTGATATTTAAATGTTAAAACTTCACCGAGAAACAGCTATATTATTATATTAGGCTGCCAATAATAATCGCGAACATACCTTAGTTGACTGCTTTGCGCGGACATTAATTCTCGAAGTCTAGATGCCACTTATTATTGCGCACACGCATCTTTTGACAATTTTGCGCGGACCTTAATTCTCGAAATTTTGCTGGCACTTATTTTTTCGCACAAGCATCTTGTGTCTATTTTGCGCGGACATAAATGCGAGCAGTTCCAAGAATTTCAAATATCGGTACTTTCTGTTGAAGGTTGAATTTACGCATTTTGCGTGAGCGCGAAATACGTAGTTATTTAAAGTTTAAACCTATGCAAAACAATGTGATTTCCCAGTAATCCGTTTTCGTCATGATTATTGAGAAAGACCCGTTACCTCAGTTTGGATCGAATATTTTACCCGGATCGCCAGATTCCAAGTCCGACACGCTGGCCATTTGACATATGGTCGTTTATCAATTATCATAACAAATCGAAAACCAAGGGGATACCTGAAATGGGAATGATATTTTGACACACCAAAACCAAAGGGCTCCATGAAAGGTTGATGAAAACAATAACGCGTCACTTCTATCAAGAGGGGAGGACGTTGTGTTTATAGCATTAAGGACTTCCTACACTCCTCCCCAACACGTTCATCTATAAAAAGAAAATTATCAAAATCTCAATAACGGCGAAATGCCGTTCAATGAAACTTTACACAAATGAATGTTACTAATGTATCTTTATTTTGCATATGGTAAGACACGTTAGAACAGTACAGAAAAATAGCGAGATCTAAAAATTGCTTTGTTTTTGTGTATTTATGTAAATAGAATTTTAAGGAATTTTTAGGTCTAACTTTTTTCTTTTCTTTTCTAACGTGTCTTGCTGTATGCAAAAATAAGATACATTAGTAACATTAATTTGTGCAAAGTATCATTTTACGTTATTGAGATTTTGATAATTTTCTTTTTATCGATGAACGTGCTGGGGAGGAGTGTAGTAAGCCCTTAACGGAGTGCATGTATTAAACCCGGTAAATTCGATTTGTAATGTCACATTACTTTTCAATGAAAACTAGAAATATTGTATACGGATTGCAAAGATTGTATACGGATTGCAAAATAACAGGATTTTGTCAGCGATGATTTGTCACTCCATTACACACACCCACCCCTTCCCAGCACACACAAACGTACAAATATAAACAGCTATGTGCGAAATCTTTAAGACCAGTAACTTAAGGGAATTCACTGCGTCGGAGTTTGCCATCTTAGTTTCAACCCTTTTATGGTTCTTGTAACCCGTAAAACTTTATAAGGGTCAATCAAACGGGTAGAATTTCGATTTAAGTGTAGACCGTATCTTGAGGCAACGTCAGGCGCGAAGCCGCATATACACGACTGGGCCCAGGATCATAAAACTAAATCTGTCGCCATTTCAGCCAATCAGATGCTTGAGATTTGAGTCTGGTCTCCAATCTCAGTTTTATGATCTTGGACCCTAATCTGTTGAATCCGCATGATTCAACTCATGACGCCAGGAATGCAACAGATTGCACCATTGTTTTTAACCAGGTTTTCCGAAGGAAAATCCTGGTTATTAGATTGGGTTACGTCTGCCCAATCCTACATTTCTAATGGAATTTCAAAAAAAACTTTCTCAGAATGTTGTCACCAAGTGCCCTGGCGCATATTTTCCGGGTTTTGTGATTTGATTATTTTTGGCAGAATTATGGGCCTTTGTTTTTTCCACATAATGTAATATATAGAGAAATATTCTTCTGTGTGCAATTCCTACATTTCTCAAGTGAGTGATTTCAACCAAACTCTCACAAAAGTATTGTTATCAAGTGCCCTTGGTCATATTATCTGGGTTTTGTGTTTGGATCAATTTCGCCTGAATTTTGGCCAATTGCTTTTTTACACATGTAATATAAATAACAAGACCTTTGTTTCTTTTTCACATTATGTATATCTACTGACTTTAAAAACACATTTTCGCCCGGCAATCAGTCTGGAAAATGAAAATATGGTTTTGTGTCAATTTCCTGTCACTTGTTATATATTTTTTACGGCTTAGACTGGCCCTAGACCCGTCTAGCACAAAGAATAAATCCACAGGAATACAAGGTTAGCAACACCCCTGAATTTGGCCAGAAGAAAACACAATTCTAATGAAGCCCTGGTTTTTATCTAAATTAAAAAATGATACATCAGATGCTTCTCTGGTGGTGTATCCGTATCCATCTTATCTCCGCTCAGTGATATATTAGGGGAATGCAAATATATGTGACGTGTCCAGGCAAAGGTACCTTCGGAAGTTGACGTCAGTTCTCGCAATTCCGCCATTTAGTCGAGCATATGGCATTACTTTTTATGAATTGTGTAACAAAATCTTCAGTTAACTATAAGAAAACCATAAGAAAAAATAGATTTTATTTCCAAATTCAGTAAAATTAAAATGTCACAAATATGATCGAAGACACCTTTCTTATCTACATTTATTTTGTATTTCTTACAATATTCTAAGTGTTGATTTTGGCATGGTTGTAAAACAATATACAATGGAGACCTACCGATATACAGAGTTACCTCCCATTTAGAGTGGCTTCCCTTGTCGATTGGGTAGTTTTTGCTTTCAGAAATTTCCTATCGTTTCTATCCAGAGTTGTCGCCCCTTAACTGTTTTTAAGAGATTGTAAAGAACGACAACTCTGTGTGGAGATTGTCCATATCGTTTGACGTTAGTCTGGTTCCCATCTTACTTTTCAACAAGTATAACTTATAAAAAAGCTAGTAGAAGGCTCGCTTAGCATATTGAATTGAAATGAATGATACAATAGGTTAACGCATTTAAAATTTTGCATGGACGAGTTGTGGCCAATATACTTTATTGTACTGTACACAAGCGAACACCGACATATCAGGCGGAAACTAAAATAGAATGTTTTACAATAAAATCTAATGTGATATATCTTGTGAAAGAGAATATAGACGCGTGTATTATTAAACTGAAGAATGGCAATGGCTGAAACATTTTGAAATAAAAGAGTTTGAAATAGACTGTTTACACGGATACAAAATTTAAAATCTAGCAGTTTTACTATACTTTTGCATTTTAAACTGAAAACTGAACAAAATACAAATACACATCCAATTTGAAAGTAAAAAATAATAATAAAATAACAGAAACGTTAAATCTCGTAAACTATTGCGGTTTCTTCTAGATTTATCATAGGCTCAGGCACATCAGGTGACTCGGCATCACTTTCCCACATTACAGTTGAAATTCTTCGTTTAAAGTTCCATAATCATCACATCGCACACAATGCTCTCGGACTGATGTTGTTATACTTTGGCATACATCTTGAGATCCAGATATGATGTCTTCATTCTGGCCGGAATAAGTACCGTAATGTCAGGGGCAGGTAATCGAGACTTCGTTAGGCGATTGTCTTCCGACACGTGTTTCCACTTTGACATTCGCTATAAATAGAAACAGAAATAAAAATAAAATGCTGGCGTGACCGCACTTTCTCAACTCAGTAAACGTGCCAAATTGAGTATATTTTAGAATGTGACCTTTGAACGTAACTTCTCGAACATTACTACATTACTGATCACTGCTTTATTTATGAGTGCACATAAATGTATTATAAAGTCAGGGCGTATCCAAAGTTTCACTTTGCCACTTTTTAATTAGAAAAGGCGAAAGAAGCAGGCCTTAAGAGCCACAGATCCCTCAGAAAAAAATGAAAACGAAGTCTCAAACTGTTGTTTTTGAAGCGATTCCTGTGCGAGTCTTTAAATTGAACAATTTATTATTTTTACTTATTGGTATAACGCTCATAATTATTTAAGGGTCGACCTCCACTCTGTCTTTTCTGAATCCGCCTATGAAGCCAAATAATGGAATTTTTTATGCCGAATACTTTGGTATTATTTTATTTCGCGCTGGTTTAATTTTCACGTATTTCGCGCTATGTCATTTGCGCGAAATCAAAGCTCAGCCAAATTAAACAATATAACAGTGTGTCTAAATGGAATAATACAATTGCGCAAATTCATGCCCCCGCGAATGATTTATTTGCGGTTTTCCGCGAAAATTCGTCACCGCGAAATTAAATGATACTACAGTACTGTGGTATTGTTTAATTTCGCGGTTTCGGATTTTCGCGCTGACGCTTTAAATGACAGATAAAAATCGCGCAAATTTATTAATTTTTTCTATAATATGCTATTTTCATGCTAGAATTTCACTAGCGTGAAATTTCGCAATTTTTATGCCTGACGCGAAATGCGCGAAAATTAAACCCTCACGAAATATAGGGATTTAACAGTAAGGACAAGCGCGTGCGATCATGGAACCTGTTTGCTCTCGTTCTACGAGCAGTTGATCGAAATCTCACGAACTAAGCCATCGTTGCCTACATAAAGCTACAGATAAGATAAGCGGAGAACCTCAACAACAGAACAAATAAGTCTCTCAAGAGAGAAACATCCCTTGGTATGTGTCTTTTTAATAATAATTCATTAGTGGTTGAAATTTTATATTGTCGAATGAAATAGCAGTATTTTCAAATTGCAGAGAAAATTATTTCTTTAAATCCGTACTTACACATCATTGAATGCTTGTCCGAGCAAATACCGCCAACGATATATTCACACGGGCATAAATTCGCGCAAATGTATATTTTTATTAAGACATATTGCTGGTATTTAAATTAGCGCATTTACTCTTGTTTCGCAACTGGTCGCCATTTCAGCCAATCAGATGCTTTAGATTTGATACTGGTCTCCAATCATAATATTCTGATCTTGGGCCCTGACGTCACATGGCATAAACGGCCTTGGATTATTGTCTTTGCCTATTTGTAAAATAGATTTTTCTTTCTGAATATGATTTCAAGGAAAATGGATCTCAAAGTTGTCGTCTGCTTGTTGTTTGCTGTGACGTACACTTCCGCTGACATCACAGGTCAGCATCCGGCTTCGGGCACCTGTCTCTGTTTGACGGGCACTAATGTCAACGCAAGAAGCTCAGGTAAACGAAGCAGTAAATAAAAACAACATTTTAAAGAAATTTTCACGGACAAAAAAGACGTAAAACGGTATGATATTGCTAAAATCGTCTCGACGTTATCTATAAAGTGTTATCCCCTAAATACAACGATTTCTTTGAAGGATATTATAAGATTTTGTTACATATAAAACATTTCGCCATTTTCTTTTCGTTTCACCATTTTCAACATCTTCTGCTCACATTCTGTTTAGACCTGACATCAGTGAGATTTTAGTTGCTTTTTAAAGCACTTATAAAAGAGCTAATGTTTCTTATTAGAGGGACTTTAAATGCCCCCGTCCGCCTCGAGGATTTTGTATTGGCAGGAACTCATTTCCGCAAATAAACTGGAAAGCTTAATCACAAAATGTATTTCGGGTTATGAAGGCTGGAAACTTAGATTCTGGTCTATGATTTTCATTCAACGATTTAACCTGTATATCATGACAGCTCTATGCACAAGCACGTATATTTTTAAGATTCTATCAGTTATAATTTTATACGTTATAAGTTAAACCTGTATGCCATGACAGCTCTATGCACAAGCACGTATATTTTTAAGATTCTATCAGTTATAAGTTTGTACGTTATAAGTTAAACATGTATGCCATGACAGCTCTATGCACAAGCACGTATATTTTTAAGATTCTATCAGTTATAAGTTTATACGTTATAAGTTAAACCTGTATGCCATGACAGCTCTATGCACAAGCACGTATATTTTTAAGATTCTATCAGTTATAAGTTTATACGTTATTAGTTAAACCTGTATGCCATGACAGCTCCATACTGAAGCTCTTATACTACTCAAAATTTGATAGGGATCACGTTTTATTACTTAAAGATCTTCTTAATGGTAAACCCAAGGTAAGTGTTTTTTCATACATTTAGATTATTCTAATGACATACCTGGCACAAAGCTAATGTCAAATAAACAAATTTTCAGAATCACAGCAAATAGTTTAACGTTTCCAACTTATGTGAGAAATAAACGAAATCTTATAAGTGATCCTTATCAAATTTTGAGTAGTATATATTTTTAAGGTTCGACCAGTGCATCAGTCGTCACCACAGTGAGTAAACCATCATGTTACAAGCTAAATGGCGGTATCCATACCGCGGATCAATACACTTGGTACGAGCTTCAACATGTGTCCGGTTCTACGGTGAGTTGGTAATGTTTGTTTCGCTTCCTGTCTTTCTTGAACTATCTACTTTGAGTGTATCGCTTCCAGTCCTATCCCACCTACTTCTGTATTGAATTTCTTCCAATCCTATCCCACCTACTGTATTTCTTCTAGTCTTATCCCGCCTTCTTGTGTATTTTCACTCCTACCCCGCCTACATGTGTATTTCTTCCATTCCTATCCCGCCTACTTGTGTGTCTCTATTAGTCTTATCCCGCCTTTTTGTGTATTTTCACTCCTACCCCGCCCTTATGTGTATTTCTTCCAGTACTACCCCGCCTCCTTGTGTATTTATTCCAGTCCCATCCCGCATACTTGTGTATCTCTTCCAGCCCTATCCCGCCTGCTTGTGTATTTTCACTCCTACCCCGCCTACTTGTGTATTTCTTCTTGTCCTTTACCGCCTACTTGTGTATTTTCACTCCTATCCCGCCTACTTGTGTATTTCTTCTTGTCCTATCCCGCCTACTTGTGTTTTTTACTCCTATCCCGCCTACTTGTCTATTTCTTCTTGTCCTATCCCGCCTACTTGTGTATTTTCACTCCTATCCCGCCTACTTGTGTATTTCTTCTTGTCCTATCCCGCCTACTTGTGTTTTTTACTCCTATCCCGCCTACTTGTCTATTTCTTCTTGTCCTATCCCGCCTACTTGTGTATTCACTTCTATCCCGCCTACTTGTGTATTTCTTCTTGTCCTATCCCGCCTACTTGTGTATTCACTTCTATCCCGCCTACTTGTGTATTTCTTCCAGTCCTTTCCCGCCTACTTTTGTATTTCTTCTAGTCCTACCCCGCCTACATGTGTATCGATTTCAGTTGATGTTATTCTCCAGTTTTATATACACACCGCCTCTTTACAAGGACATTATGGTGAAGACATACCAGCTTTCCATGGTGGAGGAAGACCCCAGGTTTCCTTCGGGGCAATTTTCAGGCACAGCAATGAAGGGGAAGTTACTCTGAATCGGAAAATATGAGGACGCCCGTATCGGTTTCAGCTTAACCCAGTCTACTTTTGTATGGATTCAGTCCAACACAGCCTACTTATGTATAAATTTCAGTCCAACCTTACCTACTTATGTACAGCTTTTAGTTCTATTCCGCCTACCTGAGTATCGCTTCCAGACCAACCAAGCCTACTTGTGAACCGCTTCCAGACCAATCAAGCCTACTTGTGAATCGCTTCCAGTCAAATCAAGCCTACTTGTGAATCGCCTCCAGTCCAATCAAGCCTACTTGTATATCGTTTTCAATCCTACCCCGTTTATCTGTGTATCGTTTCCAGTCCTATATTGCCTTCCTGAGTATCACTTTTAGTAATATCCTGGCTACCTGTGTATCACTTTAAGCCCTATTGCACCTACTTGGAGTGTATATTCCAGTCCTTTCATTTTCACTTGATTATCGCTTACAGTCCTACCCCGCCTAATTGGAATGTTTCTCTTCCAGTCCTACCCCGCTTACTTGTGTATCGCTTCCAGTTCTATTCCGCCTATTTGTATATCGTTTTCAGTCCTATCCCGCCTACTTGTATATCGTTTTCAGTCCTCTCCCGCCTACTTGTGTATCGCCTCCATTCTTACCCCGCCTACCAGTACTGTGTATCGTTTCCAGTCCCATCCTGGCTACCTGTGTATCACTTCAAGCCCTATCGCATCTACTTGGAGTGTATCGCTTCCAGTTATTCCCTATCTACTTGAGTATCGATTCCAGTCCTTTCATTTTCACTTGTTTATCGCTTCCAGTCCTATTTCGCCTAATTGGAATGTATCGGTTCCAGTCCTACCTCGCCTATTTGTGTATCGCTTCCAGTCCTATCCCGCCTTCTTGTGTATCACTTCCAGCCCTATTGCACGCACCTACTTTGAGTATATCGCTGCCAGGCTTTCCCTATCTACTTGAGTATCGATTCCATCCCTTTCCCTTTAACAGTGTATCGCTTCCAGTCCTACCCCGACTACTTGTGTATCATTTCCAGTCCTACCACACCTACTTGTGTATCGTTTCCAGTCCTACAACGCCTGCTTGTGTATCGTTTCCAGTCCAATCCCGCATACTTGTGAATCGCCTCCATTCCTACTTGGCCTAATTGGAGTGTCGCTTCCAGTTCTACCTCGCCTACATTGGTATCGCTTCCAGTCTTACCCCGCCTACTTGTGCATCGTTTCCCGTCCTATCCCGCCTACCTGTGTAGCGTTTCCAGACCAATTCTGCATTCTTGTGTATCGTTTCCAATCCAATCCCGCCTACTTGTGTATCGCCTCCATTCCTACCCGCCTACTTGTTTATCGTTTCCAGTCCTGTCCTGCCTACCTGTGTATCACTTCCAGTTCTGTCTCACAGGAGTGTATCTCTTGAGAGGTTAATTTCGATATGCGTACATTTATGTGTATTTCTCGTTTTCAGAACGGCTGGGTTGCTGGGACGTTCTTATCTATAGGAACTGCGTCACAATGCACAGGTTCAACGTCAACAGGTAAGTCAACCTCTGTGTGCGTTAGCAACGAGATCAGTGTACTGTTGTATCATTACAGTAAAACCCCTTATTAAGACCACCCTGAAATTGAGACCAACGCGATTAAACGACCACTATTTATATGCCCCTTTGAACAGGAATGCACCATTCCCCACCCGAGTATTTCGCGATGGTTAAATTTTTCACGTATTTTGCGTTAAGTAATATGCACAAATTTACACCCAGCGACATCTTACTATGTAACAGCGTGTCTTATTAAAATAACACAAAATTAATGCACGTGAGAAAAGGTCATCTAGGACATTTGCGCTTAAATTGGATTCCACAAAATTAAATGATACCAAAGCATGTAAAAATAATATAAAAGATTATGACAGACATCGAACCAGACACAAATTAATATGAATGTCTTCAGTAGATTCCCGTTGTGGGATTAAGATTCTCGAGTGCGATACACCAACATGATTTCTTCCGTTCGTTTTAATAATCCAAAGTCACCATTTAGTCCACCAAATTACACTGATATATTTCTTCCACTGTGTTAATCAAGGAGGAGGCGGAGCTTGCAGTGATGCCACCGCGAAGGACTACGCCTGCAAGCTATTAGCTCTAGCTGATGCGGGGACGATAGCCCTGTGGAAACAGCATCCGTCCGGACATCCGGATAACGCTTACGCATACAACAATATCCGGGACGCCTGCCACGGTCAGGCAGCATCTAGGTCACAGTGAGTATCAAAAACATACGTGTCAAAGTACCTTTCACAGTAAGTAAGCAGCAAGTACAGGACTGTACTAGTGTTAACATTATACCGGTACGGTCAATGCACATTCCACGGTAAATCAGTAACGAGTACCGGACGCTTGTCACGGATGAAGCAGTAAGTATAAACCCATACGTGTCACGGCACATTTCACTGTAAGTAAGCCACACGCCTTTTTATCTCGATCAGAATAAGTAACTTGAGTTGTCAGGACGCCTTTTCTGAATAAACAGCAAAATCTCAAAGGAGGCTGTCAACTTCTTAAAATATCTATACCTTGGACTAGAACAGATCTTGGTAAGTCATAAGTCAACATATTCGAATATTCGAATTTTATTCGACTTTTATCCTAGTTTGTTCAAAATATTTATAAATGTTATTTTGACAATGCGAAAGACACATAATAGTGTTAATCACATGCTCAACTTTGAGAACAATAAATCAATTAAAATTATGTATTTTTGAAAGGGGTGTATTTATCTTCCTGTCTTTAGACCGGTAAATATCAGTTTGTTACCAGTATTCTAATGATCGCATATTCGATCCCATTCCTTCCTTGGACGCAAAATATAGTAGCATGTTAACAAAACTTTTTAAATAATATCGTAATTCAGTAAACGTTACTTGTGTACAATATTTACATATTTTTATGTGAGAACTTAACTTAATCATTTTGAAATTTGGCAGGTTGATAAAGTTTGACGTCCCGCGTTGCATTGCGACGTCTGTTTTCCTCTGACGTCACGTAAATCACCGCAAACGCTCCCCCTAGCGGCATTCTTGTGAAATCATCACGCCGGTCACTTATATGCATATAATTGTATTGGCTGTCATCCGATATTTATTCTGAAATTTTTTTATGCAGAGAATTAAATTATCTTTCCGTCCATATCTTATTCGTTGTGTTGATTCGTGATAAATGAGCCGTATTTCTTCCGTCTGCCCGGAGCGGCGTGTAAAACGTTAACTTATTGAAGACGCGTTTTTCATATTTTTTTTTTAAAAATGAAACAAAAACGGTACAATGAAAGTATAATGACATCAGAGTAGTTAAGAAAGAACGTCCAAATATCCAAATAAATTTTCTAACAGTATTGCGGATATACACAATATTAAATGCTTACAAAGGGAGCTTATTTTATACAGAAGTCAATTTGTTTCAGTTACACGTGCAACGAGTGCCCTAGCCCTGGTGCTCCTGGTGGACACGTGTGCCTCAGTGCTACTCTCCTCCACTACATTTATGCGGTCCACCAAAAACTTGGCTTCATACATGTAAGACTTTAAAAATATGTAAAAATGCTGGTAATATTTATAATAGAAATCTCTACTTCATTTGATATTGGTGAAAATTTATCCAAAATACTAAACCGTTTAATTGAATCTTGTGTTTACGATACATTTTACCAGGTTTTCTTTGGAAAACTCTGGTTTTTAAATTGGAGTATGTCGTTAGGCGGTCTGGCATCAAAATTTCATTTTAAGTTTTTGTTTAACTCTTGACTATACACTCCAACAAAGTTCTAATTGGTCACTTTTTGTCCGTATATTTTTATTAGAAATACACTGAATTCACTCTATATTTATGATCATATGCCAACAACTGTCTTCGACTTAAGCTTTAATCTTGTAATAATTGACATTGGAACAGTTTGGCGAGAGTTATCCTTAATTTTGTTAAAATGCTTTTTTTGCATAAAAAGGTCAAGCAAACAGAAATTTGCTGTTAATTTCTTGTTTTGTTTTAATAGGACCCCTCATTAGTTGGAAAAACATAAAATCCTATTTATCAACAACACGTTTGTTTAAATAAATCCCCTTCAAAGTATCCAATTTTAGAATTACATACCTTTCAATTAAAGACTGTTCTAATTTTGACACTGCGGCGTAAGTAAATGGTATTGGATTCATTTAAGAAAACAATCAATAAAGATTAAAAAGACATTAGATAATTGATTTCAAGACAAAACAGTTCTTTCCACAACCTCTCGTGACGTAGGTAGGAAACGAAACTTGCATACATTTTAAACATATATTATACAATTGATGACCAATTAGAACTTTGGTTGAGTGTATTTCGCGACAGTTTCATAGTTATGTCCGTTTTTCACTTATTTCACAATTCAAGAAGAAACCCTGGCATTATGGAACTTTAATGTCAGTTTGATAAAAACAGAAGTAAAAGTGATGTATCTTGTTGTTTTTTTTTTAAATTTTAAGAACGAATTGCGGGAAAATAATTTTTTACGATCTCGTGTCCATATCAGGTGAACGAGATTGCTGGCGCTTGCCACAGCTGCGCGAGCAAACACTACCAAGGATTGGCTGTCGATCTTCACAACCCAACTTCCGCCCAGTCCAGTACTATGCTCTCCACGTGCACGGGTATGGGAGGCTGGGGACAGAACGAGGGCGACCACGTGCATTGTCAATTCACCCATTAAATATATTTTGTAGTCAATTACAAAAAAATAAATTGTTGATATACCAAGTTTGCGTTTTCTTAGTTTATTTTTGAAGAATTCAGCTAGCTATTACACTACAAAAAATAGTTATAGATCAAGCAAAACGTACTCCGATTTTGTCTAAATGTTATTATTACAACGTTTATTTTTAGTTCCATTACAACTGAAACTTGAACTTTAATTAAAAAGATTGAAGTTTTGTTTCCAAACATTCATTACATGAACATATGCACTTTTGAGGAAAATATGATTTTACGATTGGCCGTTAATTTATTTTGTTAAGTAAAGTAGAACACTATTCCAATATTCCGGATCGGATGCAAGATTTTTTTGAAAGGGTGGGGGGGGGGGGGAGGGGGGGGGGTTGATTGGAGCAGTCTAAGGGTGTTACCACTCTTTTACACTATCGGCTCATTACATTCACCTCTGTTAAAGGCTGGGACTAATTTCAACTACTTTAACATTAACTAAAAAAATAGTTCACCAACTACATTTAAAATTGCTTGGGTTTCTTTGGTTTGAATTAAAGATAGTGAAGATATATGACATTTGTTTAACGACAAGCTTTCATATTCATAATAATGACTGTATAAAATAAGGCAGTCGAGATATGTCTGAGCTCCGCAGAGATGTAAAGTGAGTGTTAGGAACGACAACTCTGCGAAGGAGATTGTGGTTTTAAGTGAAAATTATTAACTTTCTGGCCGAAATCCTCGTAAAATTTAAATACCGCTCCCTCAAATGGGATTCGAGCTTCCACACTGAAACACTGGATCCGCCCCTGTGTTTTTTTTCAAATTCTGATAATCATTTCTCAAATTATTCCACGTGGTTGTGTCTTGCTCCAATACAGAAGCCATTTGTGCTTATTTTCAGTGATTTTAATCATTTACATGTATGTGTTCAAACACGCAGATCTTTTTGTTAAATTTTTTTTTCCTATAATTTAAATATAAAAAATACCTGTATAGTCTATGCTCCTTGTTTTATTGTTACCATTTGAAATGTGTGCGTTACGTAATGATCAATGTGATAAAAATCATATCCTAACAGCCGATCCCATCAAATTTATACGTCCTTGTTGTATTTTTCTGTCCGTGATTTCTCTGGTCATAATATGACTTGGTACATAATGGCAAACCCTACAAGCTCGTGGGTCGGTCTACGATAATCACAGAGTAACGAACAAGCTGGAATTAGCAGCTGCAGGGAGTTTCGCAGGAAAAGTCTAAGCCTGGCAACAGCTAGATGGTTCATAAAAACACCAAAATACTTATTATCTCTTTTTTATTCCATTTTGTTTTCTGTCGGGGTTTTTTTTTCTGATATACTGAACTTATGTTCTGGGAGATAAAATGCATATCAATAAGGTACCTGCAGGAGTTGCTTTTCTTGGAGGTATTGTCGATTATTGTATAAGTGACAGGATAATATATATTAGAATATTGGGACGGGAGACAGTCTAGAAAATTCTATGAGTGCAGCTTTAAGTTACTGTTTCAGTTTTAATAGGACATTTTAGATTGATAATTTTACACACATATTAATTAAAATGTGTAATAAACTTATTTTTATGTGTATCATAATCGGTTTCGTACAGATAATAATTTCCAACAATGAGAGAAGTGTTAGGAAAGTCCATATAATGCGGTATCTATATTCCGTTATCACTACACCTGTCCGCTATCAGCCGGACCGATACTGTGAAAAATAAAGTATCACCTTTGTTAAAATGCGTACATGACTAAGTTTTGTTTTATGATTAAAGTTTTAAAGAATTGGATATTGTGATTAAATAAATGGATTTAAAACAAATTTTAACGTAAATTTAGAATAACTCATACAACTTATTTCAGCAAGGTTATAATATCACTACAAATTGAGACAAAGGCTCTTTGTGAATCAATGGCGTTAAAGATTTCGCAATGTTTTATTAAAACCGTCGTCTTTTAAAGTAGCGCCAATATAGAACTGTTGGAGATGGTTATCCGTGTGCTGATTTGTATCCTGATGACGATGTTGGTGGTAGTGGCGCAAGAATACCAGAAAGGTGGGGAACAACAATATTTATTTTAAAAACAGCCCAACCTGTTTTCAAAGACCAGACAGGGCAAAAAACACAAAGTGACTCTAAAAAGCAGACAGTCTTTGATCCAGGTGAATTTGTTCTTACAATCAGTCTGTGTGACGCCCGAGGGGCGTTTATAAAAAATGTTGTAAAATATGGTCTTAATCAACATTTGTGGTTTTGTTTACAAGTGGTCTTTGGCACATGCTGGACTGTATCTATTATTGCTACCATGAACACGGATCTGTCTCTGTAACTGCAAGGCAATTAGAAGGACTATCTCTGTTGATATAATTGCCATTTAACAGTCTATTGGGAACATATCTCTAAATTACCAAAACAAAGTTCATTGTTATTTTTCCAGAATTATTAATTCAGTTGACATATAAATGAATAAAGTGTTAATTTATCGATAAATATCTTTCAGATATTCTGAAGCATTTTGCAGTATTCAGCAATGTTATGTATCCTACAAACAATCATTTGATTGGAAAGCCGAATCACGTGACTCTCGAAGCATGCGCAGAACTTTGTTTTCAAAGCTCTTCGATAATGAACAAGGTAGACTTCAGCGAAAGGCACAACAGGCGTTCAACAGATATGTTTCAAGACTTCACTTCGGTTAAACTTCGAAAAAGATCCATGTTGAGGACAACGAACTCTGACAGTAACCGGTCAAATGGAATGCCATCTGCTGAAATGTGCTGGTCTTTCCAATACATAGCTGGTACCGGTCATTGTTTACTGCTGAATGATTCGGCGCCTTTTGAGCTTCGAGGATACGACACACTTAAACCAGCTACTGGGACAACATATTACGAATTGTCGAGATGTAAGTATAACAAATTTAAAAGATTAGTTATATTAGGTATAAAGTAATTAATATAATATAATAATACTAAAAGTCTAATTTGGCGAATGACAAATTTCGATTAACGGAGATAAAATTGCGTTTCTAAAAATCACCAAGCTGCATGTACATGCATGTTGCAAGACACAATAAAATATTTTAAAATGAATGCAACTCAAGGGCAAATTAAGCCATTCAGCTTACAAAATCCAAAGGAAGACTGGATAAATTAGTTTTGTATCAGTAAAATTTTATATAGATTAACTTCCTATCGTTACAATTTCACTAAGTCGCATTACTTTTAAAGGCTGCTGTTATAAGCTTTGTATAGCGTTAGGTCAAACATAAAATCGTAAACATAACTTTAAATTATGTTATACTGTATCCTGCTATACTTATTTATTTTCTTAGGTTCTCTTTTCCGTTAATCGTTTGTGGTTTCTTGTTTGAAATTGATATTCTTACAAGTTTTAGCTTTCCAAAAAGCTAGTCGGTCATTAGCACAGCCTTTTAACAAGACGGCAGAAAAGTTTGAATTTTAAGCCACTTTTATTGGATGCCATACAAAAATGTAAGTTTACTTAAAGTTGTTTCCTCTTTCGAATGAGATGTATTTAAGCTGGTGATAAATCTAACCCTGTTTGCGAACAAGTTAATAATTTACATAGAAGTAAACCAAAATGGAAAAGTTTGTCAAACAGTATTTTTGTGTCAGAAAGTGTTAGAAAGCAACGATTATCAAGCTGTAAATATATATCAAAAGCTACAGAATATGTTAAAAAACAAAGTTTTTTCACAGTCATAGGGTGGGAGAGAAAAACGTGAACAGTCTGTCAGGGACTCACAGGAATGATAAAATTGTTGGTATTCACTTAGTATGTCTCATGACGTCGAATAACAACCTAACGCATTGAATTCAAATTCGCAAAAAGTATGTGCTACAGCGCCGTCTTGTTTTTTGTTAAAAGGTTATGCTAATGACCGACTAGCTTTTTGGAAAGCAAAATTTTGTATTGTCTATTATTGACAGTTTCATAACCCGATTTGATACTTCCGCAAAAGTATGTGTGTTCGCATGTTCCAAAGGTTATTTTGTTGATTCAAAACCAAATTACAACTAAGTAAAGCTTAAACTTGTAGTGTCTATTATCTTAAGTTTCATTACCCGATTTATGATTTCTGCAAAACTGTTTGTTCTGGTGTTCCAAAGATAATTTTTACATTCAAAACCTTATCAAAACTTTAGCAACCAGTTAATTAGTGGCAAAATGCAAGATAACAGTCAAGGAAAATTACCAAGAAAATACCGACGGATGTATCCATATCGAGCTAGCTAAACCATGTAAAACATTCCCTGGGATACCCCTGATCCCCGAGTTTCACAAAATGCTGCACAGGTTCGTAGATTCGTGGTCAGCAAAATAAGTAGCCAATCTCGTTTCATTGTTCTCTACACATTTTATTTGCTTTGGTTTAATAAATTTATAAGTTGTACATCTTGTTTATCATACACAGTGTACATTTACTAGACAAAATCCATGTACATGTATATGTTTATTGTTCGTTGTCGGAAATATCTTTATGAGTAATAAGCCTAGCTGATAAGAAGCTGGAGAGAGGATTTAAGAATAGGAACAGACTCCAAATGTGACGTCTTTCAACAGCCAATACGAGGCCTCTAGGTTTTTATAGATAACGACTGAGTAAGAGTCTATCCATAAATAACGACTGAGTAAGAGTCTAATTATCTCAATCATCCGTTCCGTCTGGAACGTGATCTTTGCTTTACATCACTGTTAACCGGTGTTCAGGTAGAAAGCTCAAGTTTGGTCGATTATAATATGTCGGTCATCAGGATGACCGACAATAAGCCCATGTTCTCTTTTCATCTCTACTTTTTGGTTGCGCAGGAAGGCTTTGTTTTCTGAGTGTGGCAGTTCCTGATTTGATTTTTTCACCATATTAAACGAATAGGTTTTTCTTTCAGCAAATTTCGGGCTTTATGCGAAAAAACCTGGATTCGTCCTGAGGTCAGAAAATCCTTATACTGATGTTGCACACAACACCACACTTGAGGAGTGTGTCAGTGCTTGTGTGACGTCACCTAATCTCACGTGTAACTCGTTCGTTTATAGTCGGGAACTACACGTGTGCGCCAAGAGCGACAGGATAGCAGAGACTAGGACTGATCTGGTGCCGACAACAGTTTACGACATGTACCAATATGCCGGAGGTATACCGTATAACATTAAATACCGTATACATTATACAGTACGTTACGGATTATTGATGCCGCGTATTATATCATGCTCACTGGCGCTTGACCAGCCGCCCCACCCCCTGCCAACCCTTACTAATACGCCTTTTTTTGTAAAAATGGTGTCAAGTCACTAATTTAGGAAAAACAGCCTCTCGATTAGGGGGTAGGGTCTGGAGCCGTTCCTGACCATTATTCAATTATATACTTAGAAATATAATTTTTTTTAGAATACGATTTTGAAGGTGTATTTTCGCATATTTTGATAGAATGGAATAATATTAGTGACTTGACACCATTTTTACAAAAAAGGGCGTATTAGTAAGGGTTGGCAGGGGGTGGGGCGGCTGGTCAAGCGCCAGTGATCATGCTGCACTATTAATTACAACAAGCAGAGCTACATACAGACATAGACTTCTTTGTTCTTTGACAAATAGAAAAAAAAAACTTAAAACGTTACAAATTCAATAAAAATAATAACAGATAAAATACACTAGAGAAGAAAAAGAGATATCACGAATTATAATGTCAAATGAACTTTGATAGCCAAGAAACAGGCGTATATCAACATATTGCAGTCTCAGCTTGATTGAGTCTTTTTTTTATTCCGTGTTAAATAATTACCGATTAAACCAATGTTTAAGAAGTTCTGATAATTTATAACAAAAAGTATGTTCACCACATTTTAATGTAGTTAATTACTGAAACTTTGAATGTTATTCAATCTCAGCTTTTATTAGAGTTGTTGCTGCTGCTTAACACAAATACTAATTGTTTTGTATCTTCCAGTGTGGCCGTGTAATGTCACTTTATTATGGGAATATACACCACGTGTCATTGCATCACAAAGTTACCCGTATGTTCACGATCGTCAGGTGACCTGCAACTTCCGAATTATAGCGCCCCCTGGAGGACAAATAAAGCTCATTGTTATGGCGTTTTTCACAAACCAGTCACAGTGCACTAACAATGGTGACGGGGTTTATATTAACGACGGGCGGTCAGATTCAAAGAACTTTTCGAGGACACTTTGTCAGGATGCTGACAATGGTTTGCTAGAGTCAGTCATTTCTTACAGTGGAACAATGGATGTCAGAATTTCTCAACAGCACAATATCGTCATAACCAGATTACTGTATGAATTTAGTAAGTGTATAATGGGATAGAAATTAACTAATGATGTTGCTCTACCTGGGAGCGAACTCGCACTGTCATGGCAAGAGCGCCTAGCCATGCAATTCCGACAACGCTACCGACTTAGCTAGCCATATTAATCCCACCGCACCCACCTTCATATATGACTGTTGCTTTTTTGTTTATAACTATTTGTATAAACAAGTAATTAACTTTAAATTAGTACATAATTATATAAAAGTCTTGTCAAAGAATCTTATCTAATGTAAAAAAAAAACTCATTAAGACCTTTCCATAATGAAGATTACCGCGACAATAAGGCCGCTATTTCTTGCTTGGTTCATTTTGCTTTCTCTTCCTCTCTTCTTTTCGCTGCGTTGTGAGTCTGTGTTTTGTGAGTTCGCGATTCCTGATATGCATATTTCACTTTTTTAAAGCTGTTCATTTAAAAATAAACGTTGCTTTAATTGACCTTTTAGTTACGATAAATTGATGAATTGGAATAAAGAATTGGCTTATCACAATATCCTAAATCACCTTAATGCCACGTGTTTCTAGTTCCAGATATTCATCAGGATGTTTGTTACCAAAACAAGTGTATGAACAATGCCAAGTGCGAACCATATGGCACGGGTTATACTTGCATCTGCAGCACCAGAAACTTTACGGGAGCATTTTGTGAATTGTCTGTAGGCAACTGTTTTAGTAACCCATGTCTTTTTAATGGGAAATGTGTTCCGACAGGGGATTCATTTGTTTGTGTGTGTCCATTCGGTACAACAGGAAACCGGTGCGAAACGTTTGTTGGGGAATGTGAAAGACAGCCGTGTTTAAACGGAACATGTATTCCGGCAACTTCCGTTTCCGGTTTCACGTGCACATGTCAGAAAGGATTTACAGGAGAAACTTGTGAATACAACATCAACGAATGTTTTAGTTCTCCGTGCATACATGGTACATGTTATGATCAAATCCACGGCTATCAGTGCGTCTGTGAAGATTCTTATACTGGACAAAATTGTGGAATAGATAAACGATTAGCTGCTTGCAGTCGTCATGAATGTCGTTTCGGCGCATGTGCGGTAAATTCAACTGGGTCATATTGTCAGTGCTTCCCAGGGTTTACAGGATATTCTTGCGAAACAAATATAGATGACTGTAAGTCCTCACCGTGTGCTCACGGCGCATGCGTCGATCACGTCAATAGTTATCATTGTAATTGTTATGAAGGTTTTGCCGGAAGACAATGTAACATACTAAAGGAAGACCCTTGTCGTGTAAACCAATGCCTACACGGTTACTGCTCTGTTGATAATGACGGTTATTCTTGTGTTTGTGAGACAGGGTATACTGGATACAAATGTGAATCTCAAATTGTTGATTGTAATACAAACTGTGTTCATGGTTATTGCGTTCAAGAATCAGGTCTACCAGAGATAAAATGTGTTTGCTTTGCAAACTTTACCGGAGACAACTGTGACACACAACTGAAGGAATGTACAGGAAGTTATTGTTTTGACAACGGTTCGAATTATAGCAAGCGGCCATTTTCTTCCCATTCTACGTCTATCTTGCAAACTGAAAAGGGAGTTACGGAGTCTCTCAGGATCACACAAGAAACACAGAGAACAACAACGAAAGCAGTGGGGACAACACAAGATCCAATCAAACATGAAGCAACAAATTTATCTTCTCAGTTCAATGCCACTTCATCAGCATCCCCTGCGACAGAACTATTTGCATCATCAACATCACCTTCGACAAAATTATCAGCAGTACCAACATTACTTGCGACGAAATCATCGGCATTTTCAACAACACAGTCGACACAATTATCGATTTCATCAACATCACTTGCAACAGAACTATCAGCACTATCAACATTACTTACGAGGGAATTATCGGCATCCTCGACACTACCGTCAGCATCGCCATCAGTATTACCTGTGACTGAAATACCTGCATCCTCAACATCACGTGCGACGGAATTATCAACTTTACTTACGACACTGTTATCATCTTCCAGGACACTTTCTTCGCCATTAACCGTACATAGCTCTCCGTCAATGCTCCAGACAAAACCGTCTTTCATACAAAGAACTCCGCCAACAAAACCAGGTATTACTGACGCATTTGCGTCACATACTATTCCTGAACAATGGCACACAACCATAAACCCAACGATTCAAGGTATTTTTGATTCAAGCAATACAATGAGCACACTCTTTTCTGTGTCTCATAATATTTTAACCAATACGGGAAAAACAAATTCAACGAAAAATGTAGACGAAACTAAATATAACTTAAAAACTTCAACATCTAAAGGTGCAGACTTCAACAAAAGAACTACGATGCCTGCATCACAACGTGAACACGAGACAAATAATACCGAGCGTACACAAACAAAGACAACATTGTCAAACAAACAACCGATCTCCGCCCAGCCTAGTCTAGGAATCATAACCCAACAGCTAACAACTAGTTCTACTTTTGCTGGATATCCAGGTCAAATAGCAAACGGTGAAGGGACAACAGAAGTTCCGAGCACTGTTTCAGTCGGCGTTGTATCTGAATCGCCAGTAGTTTTTACAAAGACAGAAATTCCTGTTGTTTCTACCACTAGATTTATAACCTCTCCGAAGTCGGTCACTTTTGGAGCAAGCAGTATTCCATCCCAAGAAACTTTATTCCCTGACATATACAGTAGCGCGCCTGTTACTCCTGTCATTGATCCACAAATAGATCAATCAACAAGCTTAACAACAGCTGCAACTAAAAATCAAAAAGACTCGCCCACTCAAATCACACAATGGTACTCCAGAAACAGCCATGTAACAACTGAAGCTTACACTAAGACCACAGAAAAGGACATTGTTGATTCAAATGACGTCGCTTCCCAACCAACATCGACAATGCACCAAAGCTTTTCTTCTACTCAAGGTACAAGAGAACATTCATCATTGAGTCAAACCATGTCTCCTCTAATAACATCGGAACATGTTACAAGGAGGCAAACATCCGTTCATAATCCAAAGACAACAGAATATTTGACCGTGAGACAAACAAAATCTACAGAACCTGCAACAGCGAGGAAATACATTGATTCGTCAAAGACAACAGTATATTCTGCGGAGAGGGAAACCATAACTTCTCCATCCAAAGTAGGTCATGTGACAGAAATGCAACCAATGTTGAATGTTTCAACAATAGCCCCTTCAGTGCCAGGAATAACAAAGTTCGTAGGAGCAACAAGTAACGTTTTTAGAGAGACATTTCCTTACTTTATGTCCGCAACGTCAACTCCTAGACTATCAATGTCTCCAGAGACATCCATGAAGCCGTTGCTGACACCAAATTTGAATACAGTTGTGACAAACTATCATTATGATTTGACGACTAAGGCTTCAAATAACTGGAGAACTTACATTACAACAGACAATAATGCAATATACAGTACATTGACGACAAACGGTGGTGAAGTATTATATACAAATACAGGGCCTGGTGTAACGGATTCTCCAAATATTACATCAGCAACATTTGCTGACCCTGTTGCTGTCGACCTTGGTAATAAGTATACGAGCTTTACTCAATCAAACCGAGCCTGCAATTTTTTTATATTTGTTGTGATCAGTAGTTAAAGTTTCTATTTCATCGATTTAATTTTCACAGCAGCGTTGTTAGTGAAGTGAGAAGGTCGTAAATTGTCTCCCCGTACATTCAATCAGTGCTTTATTCAATAAACGCCCTTTGAAGCTGTTAAGCACTATACTTATAACAGTGTATATATTGGGTTGTGCTCAACCCGTTGCTAGGCGGCTTGCGCAGTAATATGCATTTCCATTACTGCCCATGAACTAACTCAGTCAAACCGAGCCTTTAATATTTCATTTTGTTTCGTGTTCGGTGACTTTTAAAGTTCCCTGTCCATCTATTACAAATGTCGGCGAATGTAGAATAATACGTCAGTCAATGTATTACACCAGAGGTATTGTTATTTGGTATTATTACCATTATATTTTCGATTTTATTAAATGATATTGCCTCTACTGGAATGCGAACCCGCACCGTGACGGCGTAAGCGCCTAGCCATGCAACTGCAACAACGCTGATCGACTAAGCTAGCCGGGACAACCCCAAAAAAGGTTGATCAGATAACCCTGATAAACGTTATCATCTCTGCAAACGTTATATACAAACATCATACAATAGGCCTACTAAAGACTGTAGATTTTGCTGATACTACTTTTTCTCTCCAGAGAGCAGCATCAGCCATGTAGTAACAATAGAGTCGGTTCTAATCGGGGCACTGTTTGTAATTCTGCTGATTGTCATCATTGTTGCTGTGTTCATAATATACAAGAAAACACATAGGTATTTATAAATCAGTGTTTTGTGATGTATGCTTAATTGTTTTATTATTGCTGAAAATATATGAGGTCAAGTCCTATTTCGACCCGTGGGCTATGAACATTTTTAGGACAACTCCACAGTTAAATTACCAAAAGGGTAAACTGCGACGGCATTTTGGTAATTATTAGTTTAACTTTACCGCTATGGGATTGGATTGAAATAAGCTAACTACCCTTTATACGGATTAGTCCAAATATCTATAAATGCATATGTGAATTTAGCCTCAATGCGTAAAATCGGACAATAGACGGTCACGACTTTTTTCTGTGAATGAACGAAATCTCTTTTTTTTCAATGTTCGGTTACCTCAAATCGATTGTTTAACGTAGTGTGTATTTTTGCGGTTACCATGCAGTTTGATTAGATTTAGTGAAGTGGATTGAGGTATTATAAAAGTGTTTTTGTTAATAAATACTACAGAAAGTATCGGGGAAACACTTAGCATGAAATATTATATATTTTTTAGCGGAACGGTTTATATATCTTCGGAATCTTCTGTAGCAGATAGGAAGTCTAAAGAAACTTCTGTAAAGAAGAGGTATTCTGCTCGTGAAATCCACACGGATCTTCAAACTGGGTAATTATATTACGCCTATGTCAAAATGATCTGACTGGGTAATTATGTTCTGCCTATTTCAACATGATCTGAATGGGTAATTATGTAACGCATATTTCAACACGATTTTTTGAGTGGATAATTATGTTTCACATATTTCAGCGCGATTTTCTGAGCAATTATGTTTTGCCTATTTTTAACAAGCTTTTTTTTACTTACTAATTATGTTCCGTCTATTTCAACAAGATCTTCTGACTTCTGACTGGGCAATTCATATGTCAAACATACGAGGGATGTTCAATATATAATGAGACTGTGGTCATATCTTTTAATTTATACATTTAAGGATTATATACAATGCATAATAACAAAGTTCATTCATTTATGAATACAATCAGATAACATTTTTAAAAAATCCACGAAACAGTTTTAAAGTTACAGCATTTTCGTATAAGAAGGCCATGTTTGCATCATCGTATTTTGTTATTTATGTTCAAACTAAGTGATTTTGTTACCGATCTTAAAAATGAGCCCATCATAATGTTGGGATATTTAATATGAGTAAATCTCCTGTTACAAATTCACATCTCCGAAAATGAATTTAAGGTAACAAAAAGATGACTGTGGTAGTTTCCGATTTCACAATTTAACAATGACACGGTCGCCACAGTACGCAATTCTTGGTATCAACTCTATATGTTATGCCTAAATGTGTAATGTTTTCAACACACAGTGTTCTTTTATTTCTCTTTTTCTAGTAAACTGTGCAGACCTCAATTTGTTTCCAGTGAGTTGTATCAGAGACAAAATTATAATAAGTAAGTAAACTGTTGGTTCGCTGCTTAAAGTTGCTTCCTCCGAACAATAATTATCAGTTCTACTGACCCAGTATTCTTCTGTTGTTGTTATATTAAACAATCCTGAAGGTGAGAAAACAGAAAAGATAATTTATAATGCTTTATTTGAGACAAATTGCATTTCTTTGCGTTCAGTTTAAATAATGTTGTGTGTTTTCTAATAAAATTTGTTTGTTTTCTGTGTTTAATTGTTTTCTTTTATTGTTAAGTGCACCCGTATATGCAGTTCCGAAACATAAACAAGTATCTTCGAAATGCAGTTCTCCAACCGCAAGTCCAAATTCGTCGTAAGTTTCAGTTTCATTTACCTATCGTTTTGTTACTAGAAGGTAGCTCTGCAAGCAGACCACTTTCTTCCGAGTGATTGTCATTCTTAAATAACTTTTTTTCAAATTACTGCATTTTGTGTTCAGTATATTTATTTTTTAATTCATGTATATCCTAGTGATGTATAGGTTTTTGCCTAGGAAATTTATTAGATGACCACAGATTTCGAATGGCTTTTGTCTTGCATTTATGCAAATATATGTAAGAAATATTAATTTTTAGATATTTATTTTATAAAATATTCCAAATTGGTTGTTTAAACAAATGGCAATACCCATATATTATTATTATCATTATTATTTGTTTTTGTTTGTTTATTAATATGTTATATAATTAATAAACAATAAAATAAACATAAATGAAATAAATACATAAAAAATACATTAATTAATAATTTATGAGTATATAATTAATAAATGTTTTTGCTATTCATATTACATATTATTTTCATTATTTTTGTCTGACAGGAAGTCCGGAAATTATGACGAAGTAGAGTCCCCTGATCTGGCTATACCAAGGAACGTTCGACGTATACGTCCGACAATTGGAAAAAGAGTGGTTAACTTATCACGTGGTTCGGGGGTCATTTCCCCAAAAGGACACAAGTAAGCTTGTCCTTCTATGGGCAATATATTGGTCATATGCTGTGTTTGGTGGCTTTCCAAAAGACTTTTCATCTATTTAAATAGCACAGTGGCGTTGTTTGTGCAGTGTGGCGGGTGTAAAATGTATCTCCGTACATTAAATTATTGCGGTTAACAGTTTCGTCATTTGAAGGCATTTCAGCACGATACATTTATCTTTGTTAATAATGAGTTATTCTCAACCCGAGGCTAGGCGTCACGAAAAGTAAGTAATAAGAATTGCTATTACAGCCCATGAACAGCTTCAATCAAACCAAGCGTGCAATATTTTATATATTTGTCTTGTTCGGTGGCTTTCAAAGTTCCCTTCTCGTCCATATAATTTATTATATATTTGTAATTACTCTTGGTTGAATTGTGTATAACATAAAATATATCTAAGTAAATTTTGTTGGAATAGTATTTTTGTGACATTAACGAAATCTTAAGTGAAAACTTGTAAGCATGTGTATTGGAATAGACTGGTTACGAAAAATCATCAGCATTGTGTAGGTAATAGGTTGTAAATTTTATGCATTAAAATATACTTAAAATCAACATAAAATTCAAGATATTTTCGCTGTTTTGTCGGTTAAAAATTAAAGAAATATCAACTTTTAAACGATTAAAATACAGTTAAACCTTCCTTAGCAACCATCTGCATTTAGCAACCACCTGTCTAAACCAGCCAGTTTGAATATGCCCTTAACTGACATTTTGTTGTTTATATTTTACCTGTCTTTAACAACACCCTGTGCTAAGCAGCCACTTTTTGTCACTTCCTTGGGTGGGCTGCCTAATACAGGTTTGAGTGTATATTGTTTTTATGTGAAGACTTCAATCTGCCACACACACGGACGACTCTGCCACACACACGGACGACTCTGCCACACACACGGACGACTCTGACACACACACGGACGACTCTGCCACACACACGGACGAAGGATCTCGCAAGTCTAGCTTGTCGTCCATAGAAAATCCTTTCTTCAAGTATGAGGATGGTTCAGTGGGACTTAATTTAACTGGACAACATAGGAGGTAATATCAGTTTTGCTTATAGGAAATGCATGAAATGTAAATTTGTAAAATAAACGCTACCTTTTCTGTTTCATTTCAGTTTTTATATTAGCATCTTAACATCTACAAAGGGGTTTAGTGATTATTATTTAGGCACTATAAGTCTTACTTAATTTTAAAAAAGTGAAAATCTGCCTATCAGGAAAGGCCACACCCAGGAGACACAGCCTCTCGACACATTCAGAAACTAGAGGTTAAAAGAGAGCATGCGGTTATAAAATGATCGATTTCAAACCCCATTTTCAAGACACTATAAACAGTTAACCTCATCCTGTATAGATACACCTTTTTTGCTAGGGCGAACAGTTTAGATCCAGATCAGCCGACACGTCCGTGCCTTCTGATCAGGATCTAAACTGTTCGCTTTTTGATTCATTCGGTTATTTCTGACCAAAATGCGACCAGTGCAGATCCTGATCAGACGGCACGAATGTGCCGGCTGATCTGGATCTACACTGGTCGCACATGCGTAAAAATGAGTATATATCAAGGAAAGGGTTAAAGAAAATGAAATCGAGAGGTTCCCTTCTTGGAACGGCTTATAGCAAAACATTGCTACTTGAGGTTTACCAAGCTCTAGGGTTCACCTACCTCACACTTGCTACAACATTTTCGTAAGAATAAACTTGTACACGTTGCCTTGGCGACGGTGATTTAATTCCAACCCAACCATTAGCTAATGATTAGATTTGCCCCCATCCACCCCCACTTACAAAAACAAATAATTGATTTTAACCAGAAATCATAGTAAGATAGCTTTAAATTAATTACACATGTATTTATTTGATAACGTTATAAGTATGAATGCATCTTTCCTATTCAGTCGCACACAGGAAGAGTTTCAGTCACTTTTAGAAGAAATTTTGGATGCAGAGGAAAACGTCACAGTTAATAGACCTGGAATGAGGTAATATATATTTTAAACATGAATACTGGTAACACTGCTCTATCGTAAATACTGTGTCAAAACACTGAGTAGCTTTTGTAATTATTCACCTATTAATGAGCAAAAATGAAAACTTGATAAAATAACATAATAAACTCCTATTACATCAATTATGCCAATGGATGCAAATATTCGGAGGAATGTTATCACTAATATGTTTATCTTGGAAGTTGTCGGTTCAGTATCTATAAAATTAAAAACGAAAATTTGAAAAACAGTTATTTGGTTGCGGGAAATTAAGAGTTGGATTTTGTTCTTTCTTTGATTCAAAGGGGGGTAATTTACAAAAACGGGTATTTAAGTATTTTTATCTTATTTCTTTGCATCAATAGACTTTAAGTATTGTGTTTTCCCTTCTGTACTTGCTACAAACTGCTAAATGTGACTGTCAAATATTCTGTTTGAGACTTTAATGTAAACATATATCGATTACATCATTATTTAGGAAAGAGCAGATAACTTTGACCTCTGTGGAAAAATAACAGCATATTCCCGCTTTCCTGAATTTCCAGATATGTGCAAATACCATAAAATAAACTAAGAATAAATTAAAGCATCACTGAACAATTTTTTTGAATTTAAAAAAGGTAAGTTTTCTTTTTTGCTCGGTATATCTATTTGATATATACTTTTCAAAAGATGATCTTTTTAAGCACTTAATTAATAAGGAACGATGTTCTCCGTCTAAGTTACTTTACGTATATGTTTCACCGCTCAAAGATTTCCGCATTCAAACAATATTAATAAAAAATAAAATGCCACAACATAACTTAAAGGTATTAAAAATATTAACAACGC